>OU015490.1:233947831-234345331 GCA_907164885.2 Dolomedes plantarius
TAACTGTAATTCAGTTATATTTAGAGACAATTATTAATTAAATTTCTAACGTGATTAAAAGAAATAAAATTTGCTAAAAAATCAATCCTAAAGCATTAGATAAACTTAATATTGCATCTAAAATACTATAAAAGTTGATAATATACATGAAGATCTGTAAAAGAAAACATTATCAGGCGCATTAGACTATATATTGTAAATGACAAAATACAGAGAAAACTTGTTCCAAAGAATAACTTCTCTTTTGTTTACTCGTTTAACAGGCTTCTCCGGCCTTCTAAGTTTAGAAGTTTCAAATTCTAATTTACAATAAAAATCTTTCGGTTAAGCGTGTTTAAAAATAACGGCTACAAGAAAAAGTCAAAATATTTATTTATACATTTATATTAAAGCTCATTTAGAGAAACAAAGAATAATTACATATTATTAGAAAATTTAAAATGTTTCAAATCAAAATTGAAATTTTCAAATCAAGCTTTCATTTACAACACTATTTGTAAATACTACTTGAATTTTGATAAAGATTACGCCTGCAGGTGAAAGAATATATCTGCTATTTGTTCTTATCGATTTATTTATATCTGTAAAAGAGTAAAAATCTCTCATATTTATGCAGTGTAACCCATAAACGGTATTGTAATAATGTGATATTTGTTCCATACGGACAAATTTTAAAAAACAGTTCATTGCAAAATTATTATTAAACTAATTGGAAAAAAACGAATTAAGAAACTTGTGAAGGGTATAGAAAATTGTTTGAAAACACAATTCATTTTATGCAACATATTTATAGAGTTAAATATATGAAAGATTTATAGTTCACGCTCTGTGAGAATGTTTAGATGTTATTACAAATCTTAAGCAAAGTAAACAGGAAATCCAATGTAAATAAAGCACAAATAGCAATAAGGTGCAATTTTGCATACGGCCGTTTCGAAGCTGCAAAGGAGTTTCTTCATCAGGGCAAATAACATGGTGGCAGCTGTAAAAGCCGAAAACTAAGAATTAGTTACGGCCGTATGCAAAATTGCACTTTATTGCTATTTGTGCTTTAATTACGTTGGATTCCCTGTTTATTCCTCGAGCACAAAGTTTTTGTCTTTTCTTAAGCAAAGCAGCAACGATAAGTTCAATTAAAATAATTATACTGTCTTCATTCTCAACGAAATAATTGATCAGGAAAATCGCTAACTTCTATAAATTCTGTTTATCATTTAAAATATAATGAAAGAGGGTGGTAATTTTGACAAAAATGTTTCTCTAATACCAATATACATTAAGTTATGACTTGGTTTCTTAAACTGCATTATAATTAATATCCAAATTGTTTCTTACCAAACGAGTAATGCAGCACAACGGAAACCAGAAGAGTTTCATAAAGCATAACCTCAGAACACAATTTTTTCTGCATTTCTTTCCACCACATCAAAGATACGCTATATCCAAGAAAACTGCTCGTTTTCGAAGAATCTTCCACTAAAGGAACTAGTTGTATGAATAACCAGGCGTTGGATTGACGCTTTTATATGAACTGTTGGATAAAGGTTTAAGCATAGACTGCGCATTTTGATAGTGACGTCAAAAATTTCATTGGCTTGGAATCCGTTTTTACAACCGGACAACGTCAAATTTCCGTTGCAATAAATATCACCTTATACCTCATCAGTTTTCTATTTATGCGATGGTTTCTGAATTTTATGGGAAAAGTAAACGGGCTTCATTCTATTAGAAGACAAACACTCGGTTAAAATTATGGTGTTTTTGTACAGTTTTTAAGGAATCACGGGAATTATTGAAAAATATTATTTTTTCATTTAAAATAATATTAAAAGTTTGTGCTTCATTTCTGTTTTCAAGTTAATTAATATTGGTAGACGTTATGTTTTTTTTTGTGTTTGGGTATTTGAATTTGTTGGGAATCATATGAGGCAAAGGTAAACGATTTAAATTTCAAGAAACTATAAAATTTTATTTGTTTTTTGTTTAAAAAAATGTAAAACTGCAAGAAAAAAATAGAACAGTTTAAGATATGTAAGAATTTTTTTTAAATTTTTAATGTCATTTTTTTATAAAAAGGTATATTTCCCTTTTTAGTATCTAAAAAATAGTGAATCATAAATGCATATTCGTTTATGATCTTTGGGAACTGTCATATATATATATATATATATATATATATATATATATATCTTATTATTCAGAGCTTACGGACATTTCCTCATATTATCCATATTAAAGCGAGCTGTCCTATCAACTTTCCAAGTATCAAAATAGTATATTTTGATAGTTGAGTTAAAAGAATCAATCTGTCCGTGTGAATCACAGTTCAGACTTCGAGAAGAATTTTTTTCACTTTTGTAGGTAACTACCCTGTGTTCAAGAACGAATGCTTAAGTTTGTTTCTTCAACATCTTAAGTTAATTTGGTATCTTTAAAAACTACTCAAGTATCATCCTTTATTTTCCTGTAAAATAAAACCGCATTTTGATGTTCTTTTTGAATATTTCTGCAATTTTTAAGTTCTTCATTTTATCAATTTTAATTTAATTTGAATGAGATGCAATATTAGGGATTCACAGTTTCTGCCGTCGTGTGCATCAAATTTTTTTTTAATTGCACTTATTTATATTTTCTATATTGATTTCTTCCTATTTTATCCTTATTTATTGTCTTAGGGGTGAAAATAACGTCTAAAAATTCGAGGAAGCAGGTAAAATAATGGGATTAAACGAGACGTGTCAGGTTTGTAATTAGCCAAGTATATACAAGGACATATAGGCAACATGAACATTTTTTTGTAAAATACAGGAAACAATTATGAAACATATTTTTTAGGAATTTTATTTCTCTACTATCAAAAATTCTGTGTAAAAATTAACTTATAGAAAATGTTTTAAAAATTAAGCTGTTCATTGTATTCAAAAACATCATTTTTCCTAATAATCGCATTTATCTTATGTGGACATGAGTCAATGTAATATTGTGTCAATCTAAAAAAATTCATATAACAAACAAATCGTCATAAACTAATTTAACCATATGCGTAAATATACATTTTCTAAATGGTCTTAACTCGAAAAGAAACTATTTTAAAGAAAACTAGATTTTGCTATTATTTATTTCGTCAATATCAAAATTTTTAACGATGATTTCCGAATTTTAAAATATCATCAATTTTAAAGTTTCAAAGGTTTTTAATTTCCTTATACATTCCAAATCGTGGAAAAAGACTGAAAATGTGTTTAGCCCAAGATTTATATAATTTGCTTTAATTTCATGAAAAATTGAAAAATAGTAATAATAAAGTTGATGCATTTTCCATTCGTAGGTATGCAAGACAAATCTCTCTAAAAAAATGAAATACTGAACATCGCCATTTGTGGTAATAAACGAATGAAAATTTTCATTTAGATATTATTTTTTGTAACACTGGTTTAGACATGTATGCAAATATAGTTCAATGTCAATTTTTTGCAGATTTTTAAAAATTAAAAACTCCGTTTAATGAAAGTTTGTTTTGTGGCTATTTTATAATGTACCAGTAAATTTATTTGTGCGTATAATAGTGATTTCATTTTCTTTTTTAGTCTTTAGGCGTATTAAGTGTTCTACCCTGTTCGTGTTAAATATGCGATTATTTAGAAAGTATGAGTATTTATTTTTGTCGTTTGGTTTTGTAAACTTTACAGACGAAAAAAAAAATATTTAATTATTTGTTCCAAATATTTTTTTCTAGATCTGTATAATTCCAGAATTACTATCATTGATTTTGTTGAGTATATATATTTTTGTCCCGAACAGTGTTTTTTTTTTTCGTTGAAAGACAGTTTAAACTTATTAATGATTGGGTGTTAGGGAGATATCCTTGGATTTAAAACTGTTCAAGTTTCCAAGATTAGCTTCGTGATGCTGTCAAGAAATTTCAGTTGCTGGACTTAAGAATAACATAGTTGGACAACTAAATAGAAAGCATTTAGGAATTTAATATAACAGTTACAAGTTTTGAGACTTTTGTATACTATTCCTCAGTATATATGGAAAATATACTGATAATAAAATATTGATATATATTGAGAATATTTATTATAAATTAAGTGGATTTTGAAATATGGCAATTTATTTTTGTCTAAAATGAACTCATAATTTACCTGATGTTTTCATTTTTTATATAAGCTATGAATGATGAATTTATTCTTTACAACCAAGTTTTGAGTCTTATAGACTATGCAGGTGAATTAAACGGAAAAAGACACAGCATTTGATCTGCCTTCTTCCAATTATCTCCTTTCCTAATATTCTAATTGAACTTATAACAGGGGCTTTTTTTTCTATTAAATGATATTTCATTTTTTTAAATATTTCAGCTCTCATAAAAATAATTCTGTTTTCTTTTTTCTTCTTTAATATTATTTTTAATAGATATTTTAAAAGTTTAGATTCTATTGCAAATCTCTGTTTAAAAGTTTTCGAAATATTATGTAATCTAACTTTTTCTCGCTTTTCACTCAAGCAAGATTTACTAATCTACAATCCTCCTACAACCTTTCATGAATAATTGCATGTGCTTACTCTGCATTATATACAAATTGTAAACTGTGGACTTTTGAACTGATTAAACACTTAATAACTGTTTATCCTAGCACCGCGCAGTTACTCCAGTAATTTGTCAGTTCCGTGTCCCGTTTAAATAATTGAACTGACCGAAACTCGCAAGTCATTTTCATACACATTCAGCTTTGTGCATTATGTAGCTCAACATGTTCTCTTTTTATCCTTTTTTCCATTTCAAATACTTTAAATGCGACTCTGGTTCTACTTTTAGACAATTGGGTGGCGAAAAATCTATAAACTTGTACGGCGGTTTCGCAGACACCATCGCTTTCACGAATAATTTGAAACCTGCGCCCCCGTTTTTGTTTTACCCATGCATTTGGCAGAGCATAATTCTATAGTACTGAAAAAAACTTAGGAAGGACTTTCACGACGTCTTCAGCAGCATGATGGCATACGGTTGGATCTTTGGTTTCATAGATCTGGTGGAGATCGTATCGCCCCATTTTCCTCGGGATTTTAAAAATCTCACAATTCTAGAATCCTTGCGGCTTTGCGATACCCAAATCGTGGGGGCACGTGCAGTCGTCCCGAAAACAGATTGTTTGTTTGATCGGCAAAGGAAAAATCGGAAATTTTGATAATATTACGTCACTAGTTTCACGGATATTTCGGAATAGGCGAAAACAGTCTTTTTTCGTGTTTCTTTGTACAGGTCTTTCGGGGCATTAGAGTTTTAGGAGAAATTAAAGGCGTCTCAGGTTGTACTTTTAATGAATGGTGTGCCGAATAAATGATAAAATAGCATGACGGTTTCGCTGACGTCTTCCCTTTCATTACTATTGTGAAATCTGCTCCCCCGTTGTTCTTTTTGCCATGCATTTGGCAGATCATGCTAAAAAACCTTGAGGAAGGACTCTCATGAAGTCTTTGAGGTATGACGTTATATGGCGACATCGCTAGCTTCACGGAGTGGGCAGAGATCATATCACACCCTTCTCCTCGGGATTTTAAAAATCTTGCAGAATTGAGTATCCTTTCGGCTTTGCGACACCCGACTCCCGAGGGGAACGTGAAATCGTCCTGAAAGTTGACAGTTTGTTCGATCGGTAGCGAAAAATTCAGTTATTTCGATAATCTGGCCTCACTGGTTTCACGGTTAATTCGGAATCAGAGCAAACGGAGATTTTTGGAGTTTCTGGTCACAGGAATTTCGGAGTTATAGAGCTTTAGGATAAATTAAGAGTGTCTCTTATTCCTTTAGATAATGGGGGCTGGAAAAACCGATCAACCCGTTTGACGGTTTCCCCTACCTAATCGCTCTCCCGAGTATTTTTAAGCCTACGCCCCCGTTCTCATTTTTGACATGCATTTGGCAGAGAATACTTCTCTAGGACTAAAATAAGCCTTATGAAGGACTCTCAGGAAGTATTTGAGGTATGACGTTATACGGCGGCATCGCTAGCTTAGCGGAGTTGACGGAGACCGTATCTTCCCAATCTCCCCAAGATTTTAAAAATCTCGCAAATTCGAGTGTCCTTGCAGTTTTGTGACACCAGACTCGTGTGGAGAACGTGCAATCGTCTCGAAAGCTGCCTATTCGTTGGATCGACAGCAGAAAATTCGATAATTTCGATAATCTGGCGTCACTTGTTTCACGGATAATTTGAAGGAGTTTTTTCGGGTTTCTGGTCAGAGGTCTTTCGGAGTCATATAGCTTCAGGATGAATAAAACGCGCCTCTTGTTCTATTTTTAGGTAATGGGGTGCCGAAAAAGCTATAAAATCTTGGTTTCGCTGACGTCATTGCTTTCTCGATTAATTTGAAACCTGCTCCACCGTTTCCGCCTTTGACATGTATTTGGCACAGCATATTTCTCTAGGACTAAAAAATTTTTTAGGAAGGACTTTCATGGAGTCTTTGAAGCCGAAAAACGAAAATATGTCACAAATTTGAGCATTCTTGCGGATGTGCGATACCCGACGAGTGAGGTGCACATGCGATCGTCCGGAAATCTTCTTGTTCGGACGATCGGAAAATTCGATAATTTCGATAATTTGACTTCACTGGTTTCACGGATACTTCGGAATAGGCACAAACGGTGTTCTTTCGGGGTTTTGGCAAAGTTATTTCGGAGCATTAAAGCTTTATGATGAATTAAAGACGTCTCTGGGTTTCTTTTTTAGCCAAGGGGGTGATGAAAAATTGATCAAATCGCACAACTGTTTAGCTGACGTCATCGTTTTCACATGTAATTTGAAACATGTTCCCCCTTTTTGTTTTTAGCATGCATTTAGCAGATAATTCTTCTCTAGGAATAAAAAAAGCTTTAGGTTGAACTCTCAGGAAGTCAACAGCGGTATGACGTCATTCGGGTGTCGCTGGCATCGTAGATCTGGCGGAGACCGTATCGCCCCATTCATCTCGGGATTTGCGACACCCGAGTCGCAAGGGGCACGTGCGATTTTCCCGAAAGAATATTGTTTGTTTGATCAGCATCGGAAAAATCGGTAATTTCGATTATGTGACCACACTTGTTTCACGGATAATTCTGAACAGGCGCAAATGGTGTTTTTTCGGGTTTCTTTGCAGAGGTCTTTCGGATCATTAGAGCTTGAGAAATGGCGAAGATTTTCTTGCGCACGAGTCCAAAAGATATAAATATGATGGATAGTGAAAATGCAACTGACTATACGTGTCATGCTATTACGTCAGTAAGTGATTCCTTCCCAGAGAGGAAGATAGGCAGACGAGGAATATATAAAGGGGGAAAATCAAAAGTAGAAAGAGATTTTCTGCCGTGTTGTCTCCCTGCTGTGTTGTTATTAATTCCTTCTTTTTGATGATGTATTTCAGTGTAGCAAGTAGTCTAATGTTATGTTGCTGTTCAGTGTTTGCAAGCTCTTTAATAAAAGTGTTTTGGTTTTGAAATCTCTATTCTTGATTATTGGACTCAACAACTGCTACATCTCTGCTGTATGGACAATATTTCTTCGTGTGCTCACGTACCAGGTAGTTCATTACGGAAAAAAAAATTATTATTAAACTATTGTTACTTTTAAATATTTGTATTGCGCTATTAAAAGAAAAAAAATTCCCACGAACGTTTTTCGTATAAATTTAACAATAAAAAATTAATATCAATTATTGATTAACATGATTTTATATCATAAAAACAAGTGCTGATATTTAGTTCCTTACAGTAAAACATTTGCAGAACTGTATTCATCAGTTCATTTCGGAAAGACTAGTGATGTGAGTTCCACCAATAAAAATCCAACACAATGGTCTATTGTACAATATTTAGAAAAGCGAATAAGAAAGTCTTTTCCTAGAGAAGGAGTTGGATTCTGGGATGCTGTCAAAAATATTCAATCCTTTTTAGTTTGAAATGTTCCTCAATTGCAAATAGGAGAATATATGATATGGGAGGGACCTTTGATAGGTCCATGCAAAAATAATGAAAACGATGCATTTTGAAAAATTTTTAACTAATTTTTATACATAATCTCCTTTAACGTCTCTAAATTTCGTCTAATAATTTTCCAGCCTTTTTATCCCCTCCATAAAGTAAAACTCCACCAATTTCGCAAAATAAGAGTTTCTTTCACTAATCATTCCAGAATTTGATGCAGCTTTATGCCCTGCAAGAATTTTCTGCGATATTCGGAAACACATCGTAGTCCGAGGGGGAAACGTAGAGTAATTCTAACATTCTTGCCACCGCTATCGCAAATAAATGATAGACAAAACCATTTTTTCGCTAAACGTTAGCTTTTTGTCTTAGTATCATGATTTGCACGATCCATTAAAGATACATAGTACTTTCCATTGTTTGCTTCTCCATTTTTCGAGTAATGCAAAGAGATAATACCATGGGAGTCCAAAAAACAGTCTCCAGGGTCTCTGCAGGGAGACTAGAAGGTTTAGCGTGACTTGTGCTCATTCAGCAGCAACGAAAATCAACAAACCAGTTGTAAATCTTTGTAAACGATGATGCAGACTCACCACAATATTTAGAAAAACTGGCTTTAGATCTGTAGCTGTGTTCCCTCAAAAATGTAACGTTTTATAAACACGCGCAACTAATTTTTCTCCACTGTGTGAGAAGTATCAAGAATTGACCGAATTAAATGTTTGTCAATAACAGACTAAGAGTCGAATCTATTTACAATGTGATCTGCAGTATTTAAAAACATGCTAAATGAAAGAGAATCGAACATTTCAGTGCAGTGGCACAATTTCAAGGAATTTGCACAGGATTACTAAATGACCCTTGTGTGCGTATACATTTCACGTTCAAGAAGTGACTTCGCTGAGCATATGACTATGACATTTCTGTGGGACGGCTAAACCAAAATATCTAATAAGACTTTTTTGTGGAATGGAATAAAATCAGGATGAGAAAATACAATAGTAAATAAGCAGACGGGAAGACATCATATACACTGGTGAAATAAATTAAGAGAATTTGCATATTTTATCGAATTTCATGTAAAGAACTGAACTGAATGTAAAACCACTGCCTCTAGACAAAAATGCAAATCTTGTACGTCAAGTACGCAAGCGTACACGTGTGTGTAGGCAGATCCAGTAGAGAAATAGGCTTTATAAGCGCGCGTAAGTTAAGACGCATTTCGTTCGCTAGCACACCTCGGCCAATTTCTTGGTGTTATTTTGCAGCAATCAGTTAATTTCAAATTGTAACAGTACAAATGAGTAACCACAGACGTTTAGATGATGGAAAGAGGTGGGGAATTGTGGGGAGGCTAGAAGCAGACCAATTTTAAGTCCAAATTTGTAGAGAGTTCAATTTAACGCCTAGCATCGTGTGTAACTTATGGAAACAGTTCCAGGATACCGGATCCATCGAAAGAATGCCTGGGCAAGGTAGTCCAAGAGCCACGACGGCCAGAGAATATCGCCATTTGTCGATTATAGCGAGGCGCAACAGGAGTGCTACAGATTCTCAGCTCTCTCGTGACTTGTATGCAGCCACAGGAACCCGTGTATCAAGGGTGACTGTTTCCAAAAGACTTCATGAGAGAGGGTTGTTTGCAAGAAGACCTTCTGTTTGCGTCCAGCTGACTTCTACGAACAGGAGAATCCATTTATCATGGTGCAGAGAGCATAGAGATTGGAGTACGGATCAATGGGCGACCGTTCTCTTCACTGATGAGTCCCGGTTCAGCCTAACACCGATTCTCGCCGTACGTTCATATGGAGAGAACCAGGGACCTGCTACCTACCCTCTAATATCCGCAAAATCAACCATTATGGCGGAGGAGGTTTAATGGTCTGGGCAGGCATCATGTTGGATGGCCGCATACCTCTCCATGTCTTTGAAACAGGCATTGTGACTGGTGTGAGGTATAGGGATGAGGTCTTGGAGCCCTATGTTCGCCTTTCCAGGGGTGCAGTTGTCCCTGAGTTCATTTTAATGGACGATAACGCGAGGCCACATAGAGCTCTTCTGTTCGACGAATTTCTGGAGAGTGAGGATATTCGCCGGATGGATTGGCCAGCCAGATCTCCAGACCTTAACCCTATAGAGCATGTCTGGGACGCTCTGTGGAGGGCAATTGCAACTCGCAACCCCCCTACGAGAATCATCCAGGGAATGAAAACAGCGTTGCTGAACGAGTGGGACCAATTGCCACAGGAAAGGAGAAACTGCCTTATTTCAAGTATTAAATCACGCTGCGAGACCTGTATATCTGTAAGAGGGAACCATACCCCCAATTAACCCATCTATTAACCCATTTTTTTGTTTATTCTGCAACCTCTGTTTCATACTTTCCGACTCCAACGAGTGTTAGGCACGATCATGCGTGTGTATTACAATTATTGAATGGTTATTTGTTTTGTATTGTATCAATGTATGTACATATCAAATTTCATTAAAATCTGTACAGTAGTTCTAGAGATAATCGACCAAGTCTGCAAATTCTCTTAATTTCTTACACCAGTATACTAAGAGAATGTGAATGAAGAATTTAAAACTTTTTTTCCTCTGACATTTTCGTTACTGATTTTTATATGCTAACTTTCATGTCAGTTATATGATTGTGTAAAAAGGAATTTTGTTTAAAATACATTATTTACATTCAGAGAGATTCATATGTCATTTAGGTGTTTTTAAAAATCTAAAACACTTTACAAAACGTATAATACGTTTTATCTTTATTATTTACTTCAAATATTTTTAAAAAGTGTACTTATAATTTATACACGAATATATGTAGCTGAAAATGAATTAAAGAATATGTATATTATATATAAACCATTTGAAACAACCATTTTCACTTACAAATAATAATGATAGCTAACATACTCCGTATTAATTATTTTAGAAATTAATCGATGTTTGCAATAACCCTATTCCTAATAAAAAAGTAACTGTTCATAATCAGCACTTTAATAAATAAAGTTCATCCCCAGAAATAATTAAGAGGATAAACAAATGAATGCAACTAATTATCATTTAATTTAATTTATTCTTCTGTTAAATTTTGTGAAAAAGTTTTCTTTCAGTAAATTAAAGATACATTTAACACGAAATATTGAAAAAATGATTTAAGGAAATAAATTTATTGATTAAGCTATTCTTTAACCCTAGAATCACCAACAATTTAGCTGTAACTATTTCTAAAAATATTAAAACTACACATGTTGAATGACTTGCGAATTCTAGCGATAAATAACTGGAATCGAACAAAAAATTACATTTTTACTTTAATTGCTATTAATTTGATATTTAATTTAATATTTGTTAACCCATTTCGTAAAATTAAAGCGCATACCCCTTAAAACAGTATATTTTCTTTAAACGAAATAGTATTTTAATTTTCATTAATGAACTCTGAATCATACTTGAAATAGTTAACTTAGTATTTTTGATGTACCACAGAATTTATGTGCACTTCTAAACTTGAGACATAGCTAAATTTTTTCGAAGAATTGATCAATAACTGAAACACAAAAGAAATTCATTTGAAACCATTTTCTCATTGCTCTTTATTGGACAAAAAATACATTGTACTACTTACATGCAAATATGTTGTCTTATAAATATCGCAGTATTATTTTTACATAATGTTTGTCAGAAATTATTCATTCCTTATCATTGAAATACAAGTAACATGACATCACTCATTTCATAAAAGCAGAGACAAATATTATGAAAAACTAGATTTTCAATAATCTCAGTCCATCTTTACTGTTTAAAAATCCAATTTACGCAAATAAACATTAACGTTCTTAACCGATTCGAGGGATGAAAACTGCGCGATTACGACCTCTGTACTGAGGGTTGTAGTTCATCACCCGTGGAATAATAGTTCCTCTTCCAATCCTGGGAATAAATAGAACTGCTCTTTTCTCTACAATATCGCCTACATTATAAACGCTCTTCTTACCAATTCGAGGAATAAAAACTACTCTACTTCTGGGCGCCCTCTTGTCTGTAGTGAAAAAATGAGCTTGGTCACTTTCATCAATCCAAGTATGTTTCGTTACTGAGTCCTTGGGATGTGATTGGTCGATTACTTTATTGAATAAATTTTCCTCGCTGTGTTCATCAGTAAGAGATCTCTTTTTGCGACCGATTCTAGGGATCAGTTTGACATTTGGCCTCTTCTGTAGAACTACTTGACCGTGTGACATATCACTGGTGCCTGTAGCACCTGTAGCCACCAAGTCAGCATTTAATAAGAAATCAGAGTTTGGTGCTGATTGTAAAAAGTCCAAAACAGGGATGAAATTCATCACCGAATTTCCAATCCTTTGAATATCTCGGCCGGTTAGAAGTGTATCCCCTTCTTCTATTTCTGCAGGTTGTAATGTTTTTTGATGCGCCATTGGTGTGAAGCTGACGAGACCTGCTGAATAGAAAATTATTAGAATTGTAAAATTCCTTTTCAGTCAAATTTAACACGATTTATAAAATATTAACTTTCTCTGCTAAAAAATCTACTGTAACAGTTGCCGGTACAGGAACTGAGGTTTAAGGTAAAAAATTGAGCCTGTATCGAGATCCTTTTATTTAATTCATTGTGCTGATGTTTTTTTATAACACAAAAAAAGTATAATAGTACGCTATACTGATTCATTATGTATTACAAAATTCAAATTAGAATAATTTAAGCTAAAAAAATAGCAGTTGTAAGTTATTAGTACGACATAAAATGTGCAATATAAAACTTTGAATCAGATTCTGTTTTCGAAAGCTAAGTATATAAAGTATACTATATACAGTAGCATATATCATGTAAAAGACAGAATATAGAATAAGATGAAGTATATAAGGCATAAATGTAAGAAAAATATAAAAATGGGGTTGGGGTATAATAATAGTAGACTTACAAAGTTTGGCTAATGGGTGGCATCATAGTATATATATATGCATATATATATATATATATATATATATATATATATATATATATATATATATAATTCGGAGGCACTTTGTCGGATAGACATTCGCCTGTTGTTATTCACCGCAGTTTTTTCTGACCATTTTATTATGGGAGCACCATATAGGCTGACCAACATTGCTCCCTAAGAAGGGACAATACGATTTGAGGTGTTTTAGTGGCGCGCTTCATGATTCAAACCCAGCACCCTCAGCAACGAAAGCCATCGAGCTTACCACAGGGCCACCTTGGACTATATATGAACGTTAAATACGGTATATTTCACATTTATTAATAAAAAATGCATATCATTGACACTAACATTAAAAAAAATTGACATGGAGTGATACCTGTATCATCAATGATTTATAGAATGTATAACTGATATAGAATGTATAACTGTTGTAAAGACTGATATCAACTATATGAAGGAATATTTTTTGATAAAGAATACTTTTTATTTTATAAATTCAGATTAAATAATAATTTCATGTTATTACAAATAACATAATCAGAAAAAGTTACAATTTCATTTAAATTTAAATAGGATTTAATTTTCATAACCACTGCTTAAGTGTAAACAATCATTATTTCAACTTCGCTGTAAGTGGCTGAGAATATTGTCAAGCTTTCAAAAAGTACAAAATTTCGAATCATATCCCCAAAAACTTTAAATTTTAATTACTTTTCGTAAAGCATGTTGATTATTAACTAACCATACTTTTTTTTAACTAACTGTAACCACTATTGTAATGTTTGGTCGTTGAATGGCTTAATAACTTACTTAAATATAACATTTAATACGTTGTAATTTATTTTGTATAAAATTATATTTTATAATTTTTCCTGTACCTTTCTTAAGTAAAGCATAAAAAAACTTTTTCTCAAATTTTTTCTCGATGATAAAAAAAAGGTCTGTCTGTAATTCAGTTATACTTAGAGACAATTATTAATGATTTATAATTTATAAGCACTGATTACGCGTGAACAATCATTCTTTCATTCTTATTGTAACTGGCGGATAAATATTGCAAAGGTGTTGAAAAAGTACAAAATTCTTAATCATATCCAAAACATAAAATTACAATTTTATAACTGTTTGGAAAACTTGTTGATTCTTAAATAAACATAGGTTTCTTTTTTTGTAGACTAAATGTAACCACTATTGTAATGTTTATTTGTTAAATGAGTTAATATGTTACTTAAATATAGTACTTAATATGTTAGAAGTTAATTTGTATAAAATTATATTTTATAACAACTGCATCTTTCTTATGCAAAGTATAAAAATGTTTTCTTAGAATGGTAAAGAAAGGTCTATCCGTAATTTTATTACATATAGAGAGAATTATTAATTCAAATCTCAACATAGAGGAAATAAAATATGCTAAAAAATAATCCTAAGACTTAAGATAAACTTTGCATACTAAAGCATCTATGAAATTTGATTTGATTCATGCATATCTGTAAAAGAAAAATTATTTAAGGCAAGTTTCACTACATTTCAAAAACGACCATAAACAGATAAAAATTTTTCAAAAGATTGAATTTTTTTTTTCGTTTTACAGGATTCTTCAACCGTCTTAGTTAACTTGTTCCATATTCTAAGTTACAGTGCAAAACTATAGGATAAGTGTTTTTATAAATAATGGTTACAAGAAAAAGTTAAAATATTTATTTATACAATTTTATTAAAGCTCATTTAGGGAAAGAAAGGATAATTACACGGTGTTAGAAATTAAAAAAAAATTCAAATACACATTGTAATTTTCAAGTCCTACTTTCATATGCCACAATGTTGAAAGTGATATCTAAATTTTAATAAAGATTCCACGTACAGGTGAAATAATATATCTGCTATTCGTTCTTATCAATTAATTTTTATCCATAAGAGAGTTTAACATTTCTCATTCCTATGTAATGTTTCACATAAAAGGAGTTGTTAAAGATATTAAATATTTTTCAACAAAGACTAAATTATAAATTAAGTTCTTTATAAAATTATCATTAACAGGTCAAAAAAGGACGAAACAACCTACGTTGGGATATAGAAAAATGTTTGAAAATAAAATTCCTTTTCTGTAACATAATCCTCGAGCTAAATATAGGAATGTTTTATCTTCCACGCTCTATGAGAACTTTTAGATGTTGTTACAAGTCTTAAGCAAAGTGACAATGAAAGTTCAATTAAAATAGTTATACTGTCTTCTTACTGAACAGGAAAAATTGATCAGGGAAATCGCTAACTTCTGCACATTTTATTTATCATTTAAAATACAATGAAAGAAGTTGGTTATTTAGTCAATAATATTTATGTATTACCAATGTACATTAAGTTATGATTTGGTTTATTAAACTGTATTAATAATTAATATCCAAATTTATTTCTCACCAAACGAGTAATGCAGTACAACGGAAACCAGAAGCGACTCATAAAGCATGGCCCCAGGACACAATTTCTGCATCTCTTTCCACCACATCGAAGAAACCTCTGGTGATATCCAAGCTATATTCAAGACAACCGCTCGTTTTCGAAGAATCTTACATAAAAGGAACTAGTTGTATGAAAAACAGGTGTTGGATCGACGCTTTTATATGCACTGTTGGCTGAAGGTTTAAGCACAGACTGCGCATTTTTATAGTGACGTCAAAAATTTCATTGGCTTGGAATCCGATTTTACAACAGGACAATGTCAAATTTCCGTTGCTGCAGTAAATATCGCCTTAAGCTTTCTATTTATTTTTCAGTCTTCTATTTATTCAGTTTTCTATTTATGCGACGGTCTCTGAATTTTATGGGCAAATAAAACGGGCTTCATATTATTAGAAGTCAAACACTGGGTTAAATGGAGTTTTTGTACTTTCAGTAATACAGGTCTTAAGGAATCACAGGAAATATTGAAAAATATAATATTTTATTTAAAATAATATTAAAATTTCGTGCTTCATTTCTATTTGTAAGTTGTTTAATATTGGCAGTCTTTATATTTTTTATGGTTGGTGAATTGAATATCTTGGGAATAAAATGAGCCAAAGATCCACGATTTGAATGTCAAGAAACTATTAAATTTTATTTGTTTTTTGTTTAAAAGAAAGTAAAACCGCAATGGATAATTAGAGCTGTTTAATATTTGAAAGAGTTTTTTCCATCTTAATTTTTTTACATTTCTTCTTAGTACCTATATCAAATAATTAATGTTAAATACATATTCGTTGATAATCTTTATTGAGTGTCCATGTAATGTGTTATCGGCAATGGTTGAAATGCATTCATTTTATATAATATCTAGGAAATCTATAGAATGTGGGACTTTTTAGGTAAAGTACGAAATATGTGTGTTATTTTAATATTTTATATACTTTGCCTATGCATTGTATATAATACCTAAGCATTATATAGAATAGCAAGTATTATTTTGCTAAGTAGGAAAATAGATCATGAAAAGGCCTTTATTGAAAATAAGTATATACTTGTATAAATGAAAGAAGAAATTCAAAATAAAGCACAGGACGCTCTTGCTGAAAAAATAATAGAAAAAGACGATCATTGAACTACTTTTTGCAAGAAGGAAGGATAGAATGGCATTCAGAATTACACTTTATCGTGATTTTAACACAAGAGCACTTCACATTTTGACAATTGGTCTTGCACATACACCTCATGAATCATTAACCGTTACCTGTGGTTTGACTGGTATTAGCTGATCGAACAGACATTTCTTGGTCAGGAACGTTTTCAACAAGTAAGTGATTTGAACATAAAGTGAGTATAGTGTGATCTGCCAAAAAATTGGTTCAAAATTTCTTGAGTAGTTTAAGTCTAAAATTCTTTATCTGTCCGACTCAAAACCGTTGCCAACAAACTGGCTAAGTGAAACACGTCCCTCTTCGTCAGGAATTGTAATTCGTAAAGTGGCCCCCAAAGATATAGGAGAAAATTTTTGTAAGATTCGTTGTAATTTTTTGGCCTCTATTTCAAGATTCGATTTAGATTCAATTTTGTCTTCGACAGAATTCTGAATATCGGAGAAACGACTAAATAAAATATCCCTATTACCTTCCATTTTCTCATCTCCATCGTATTTACTGGCATGCCCACGGACGGCATAAACGTTTTGGTGACAGTTTTTGCAAGTATGGGTGCCAATGTTTCCCTTTAACAGACACAACAGGAAGCAGAAATAGAAGCCTCTTTGGTAATCATGTCAGCTCCTCCATTTTGGTACCTTTCATCGTGGACTACAATCTCATCCGTGTAAAGCATAACGCTCTCTCTCTTATAATAGGGTGATCTGTTCCTTCTTGTATTGTTTAAACGTTTTCTATTATTTATTTAAAATTGTACATCAGGCTGTATGTTTTGCAAAACCTTTTTGGAGAAGTAAAGACGTTGTGAGATCTACTTTAGCTTTACAGCCAAAGAAAACTTCATATGGTGTTATCTTAATTCTAGAATGAAAGTTCCCGTTCTTCATAAGTTGGACGAAACGCCTTCCTTGAGTCCACAGGTCAGTTTATTCATCTTGCATCCAAATACCAAATATATTTTCACTGCCCTGATTAATACTTTTGACGCTACTACGGCTTTGTGAGTGGCGACGCTTATCATGGGCGATCTTCAAAGTCAGCCAGTACTCCTTTAGGTTAATCATCACACCATTTCCAAATTCTCTGTTTTTGTTGGCCTGTACAATGGATGGTGCTCCAAGCAATGAAATATGTCAACGACGATGTACGATACCTCTTTGATGTCATAGTCTTGAGAACCGCAATATTAATAAGATAATCTTGGTACGCCATTATAAACTTGTATTCCCTGTTAGGTTGAGACTGAATTCGCCAAGATCGGCTTGACGACGGGAATTAAAATCGGAAAGAACCGTAGTGGTTCACCATACATTTTTCAACAACTTTTAATTTTCCGGCACGGTTTACAAAGTTGGATGTAAAGTTCAATATCATGATATGTATGGAACTTAGATGAAAGTTCTATCAACATTCTTTCACAGCATCCCTGGTCAATTATTAGATGTGACTCATGAAGTACTTTAACCTTCCAGCAGTCGCGCTCTCTATTCCAACGTGAAAGGTCACGTGTATTTCCCAGATACGTTATTGTAAAACATACATTTTTAAGAGTTTAATTAGTGATATTATGTTGCAATTAGTTAAGATTTTATAAGTACGCTTTATTTAAACAAAACTATTTAAATTACGATATTATTTGTTTATTTAAAGAAACAGAAACAAAGAAAATATAAATCATGAAAACAATGTAAAAGACCAAAGAATTGTTGAAATGACGTGAAAATAAAATAAATGAGATTGTGGATAATCCTACTGAACTATTTACATTTGTAATATAAAGGTATAAGCTTAATATTAAAGAAAAGTAATTTAAACTTAGATATAAAAAGGAAGAAATTAGACTTAGTCATTGAGTCGAAGCGTTGCAGTCTGGGCAAATGTGTTTAGAGTGTTCCAAACATATAAATTTCTTGCAAATCTCACAGCTGAACCGCGTGATCCTAGTGCGTTCTCATGCCTAAAGATATAAAACTGGATTGTACTTATGTCTTCTTAAACAGAATGAATTATTTTACTTTTTATTTTTACCACCACCACATTATAGCGATTTAGCAGGCAATAATCCTACGAATCCTTTTCATTAGTATTCTTACCCTTTTTAACGTCGCTCGCTAACTTTTCGTAAGTGTTTCGTTAGAAAAACGTGGTTTTTAAAAGCATAGGTTCGCACTTTAGATAGATCTTCGTGGAATGGTCGTTGCATGTCAACTTGTGATGATTCTTTCTCGAACACTACATCTCGTTCCGCCATTTTCATACGGCAGAGTAGAGCGTTTGTTGTGCAAAATGAAATTCGTGTCACTGCTGGACATAGACTAGTGCAAATAGTGGATTTACTCAATGCTATTCGGTTGAGGCGAGCATCGGATGTTACGTGCTTTTCCCATCACAACAAAAAACGTCATTGGTGGGATTATTTTATTCTTTACCAATTTTCCTTTAGGTTTTTTATAGAATGCCTGTGCAATGTGTGAAATAGTAAGGGTTACATGTTTTGAAAAAAACCATTTTTGTCATTCGATATAATTATTCCTGATTTCACACATTGTCGGTAACATATATACTTAATGGTTTAATTTATAACAATATAAACTTAATCACCCGTGATCTTACTTCTGAGAGCTTACGAAGATCTCGAGAATCCATATTAAATACGAAGATCCATATTAAAGCCAAATAATGGTATATTTTGATAATTTAATTAAAAGCATTAATCCATCGGTGTGAATCATAGTTCAACCATCGTAACGATTTTTACTCACTTTTATAAGTAACTTCCCTGTGTTCAAGAAAAAAAATGCTTTCGTTAATTTCTCCAACGTCTTTAGTTAATTTGGTATCTTTTAAAAAAAAACTCAAGTAGTAACCTTTATTTCTCTCTAAAATAAAACCTCATTTTTGAGATTTTTTTTTTATTTTTCCTCCATTTCCGAAATTCTTAATTATACAAATTTTAATATCAATTTAACGAGATGCAATATTTGTGATTCACAGTTTGTGCCGTCATGTGTATCATATTTTATTTTTAGTTACACTTATCTTGTTTTTCTATATTGATTACATCCTATTTTACCCTTATTTATCGTCTCGGTGATGAAAATATCGTCAAAAAATTCAAGTAAGTAGATAAAAGAAATGGACGGAAACCTGAAAGAAATATGTGAGGTTTGTAATTAGCCAGGTTTTTACAAGAACACATAGGTGACGTTATCATTTTTAGTAGAATACAGGAGTAAATTAGTAAACTTATTTTTGGAATTTTATTTCTCTTCTATCAAATGTTCTTTGTAAAAAATAAGATATAGAAATTTTTTTTAAACAAACCTGTTCGTTATATTCAGAAACATCATTTCTTCTAATGATCGCAATTATTTATGTTAAATGAAAATGAGTGAATGTAAGATTGCATCAATCTAAAAAATTTGTTTATTATTCTATCAGAGTAACAAATCGTCAAAAAGTAATTTAACAAAATGCGTATATACACATTTCTAAATGCTCTTGACAATAAAAGAAAATATTTCAAAGAAAAATAGATTTTGCAATCATTTATTTCGCGACATCTAAATTTTTACAGATTTTTTCCGAATTTTTAAACATCATCAATTTTATAGTTCCCGGGTTTTGAATATCCTCATCCATTCCTTGTCTTTGAAAAAGTCTGAAATTGTGTTTAGCACAAAATTCATATAAAATACTTTTATTTCATAAAAAAATTGAAAAATAGGTATTATAAAGTTGACGAATTATCTTAATGTACATATACCAGACAAACTCCGAACCCCATTTATGGTAATGAAAGAATCATAATTTTTATTTAGAATTTCTTTTTTTTTTACATGGGTATTTTACTTGTATGCAGATATAGTTCAATGTCAGATTATTGCAGATTTGTTTTTTAAATTAAATACCCCGTTTATTGAATGTTTGTATTGTAGAATTCTACAGTGTACAAGGAAATTTACTAGTGCATTTAATTGTTAGTTCATGCACTAGTACCGCATTTTGTCTTTTACAGTTTTTAAGTTTATTAAGTGTTCTGCCCTGCCCATCATAAATATGCGACTCTTTAGAAAATATGGCTATTTAATTTTGTTGTTTGGAATTCTTAACTTTACAAATAAAAGAAAAATAATTCATGATTTTTTCCAAATATCTTGAAAATATAGATATCTGTAGAATATCTTCCAAATACCTTCTAGATCTCTATAATAGATATAGATATCTGTATAATAGATAATAGATATAGATATAATAGATATATATAATGGATATATTTCTAGATCTGTATAATTGGTATAACAGATATGTTTAATAGATATAGATATAGATAGTAGATATTGAGATAGGATATAGTTATATGTAGAATATTTTCCAAATATCTTCTAGATGTCTATAATAGATATACACTGAAGTGCCACTGAATTAGGGATACCTACCTAGTAACTAGTTGGGCCTCCTCTGGCCTTGATAACGGCTGCCACATGACGAGGCATAGATTCAACAAGTTTCTGGAAACGTTCCACGGGAATGACTTGCCAAATATTGGCTAAAGCCAAAATTTGGCAAGGTTCTTTGGTGATGTGTGATGGCCTTTCACGCATTTTTCCAAAACATCCCAAAGATGCTCAATAGGATTTAAGTCTGGGCTTCTAGGTGGCCAATTCATGACAGAGAAGTCAGAGGAATGCTCATCCAACCAGCCAGTAGACAAACGGGACTTGTAAGAGGTACAGTTGTCTTGCTGGAAAACTCCATTACCGTGCGGATAACAGAACAGCATAAACGGATAGAGGTGATCACCCAGCAACTCTACGTACCGAATTGCATTGAGGGAGGTAGGTACACGCACCAAAGATCCCAAACTGTGCCACGAAAAAACACCCCAGACCATGATTGACCCACCATGCCCTTGTACAGTTCCAGCCAGGCATGCAGGATCCATGGCTTCATGAGCCTGACGCCATATTCTTAGCCTCCCGTAGGCGTTAAGTAGTCGGAATCGACACTCTTCACTCCATGCTACTCTTTTCCAGTCCTCTACACTCCAGTCTCTGTGCTCTCTTGCCCAGGCAAGATGTGCAGCCCGATGGCGAGTACAGAGAAATGGTACTCTCGTAGGTCGACGGTTCCCGAAACCCATACGGTGAAGCGAGCGTCGCACAGTCCGTTTACTGACTGTACGACTGGCACCGTCATTAAACTGGGTTGTAATTTGAGCTAATGTTTGGCTTCGCTGGCTACGTACAATAGGCCTGAGCCGTCTCTCACCACGCACTGTCAAGGCTAATTGTCCTTTGCAGTTTGCCCGATCGCTAGTTTTTTTTCCACCATCCATGTATTCTTGGTATACTCTTGACACTGTCGACCTTAAAAATCCTAGCTGTCTGACGATTTCGGAAATTGAATGTTCCCATGCATCGCGTACCTACGATTTGTCCGCGATCGAAGACGTCTAAATCAGGCAGTTTACACATACTGGCAATTCCAACAACTAATTCAGAACAACCACAGTACGCGCTATATATGCAGTTACCACAGCACCCTCACTTGCGCATACATGATGCGCAGAGCTACACAATTTGCATAGGCTTTGCTATCCCTAATTCAGTGGCACTTCAGTGTAGATATCTGTATAATATATAACAGATATAGATATAATAGATGTGTATAATAGATCTATCTCTATATCTGTATAACAGATTTAACAGATATGTTTAATAGATATAGATAGTAGATATTGATATAGTAAATAGATATCTGTAGAATATCTTCTACATTTGTATTATTCTCCATTTAATTTCATTGATTTTTTTGTATATATATTTTTGTGAGAATAGTGTATTTTATTCATTGAAAGTCAGTTAAAATATACTGTATTAATGTTCGGGCTTTAGTGATATCTCCTTCGCTTTAAAACTGTTCAAGTTTTAAAAATTAGCTCTGTGATGCTGTCAAGAAATTTCACTTGATGGATATAAGTATAAGTTTTTTAGGCATCTGAAGAGAAAACATGTAGGAATTGAATGTAATGGTCACAAATTTTAAGACTCTTGTATACTATTCTTCGGCATATTTGAAAAATATACTGATTATAAAATATTGTTATAAATTGAGTATCTTGATAATAAAATATGTGTTTTCTAAATAAGAGTTTGTTTCATGTTTTATCAACAGATTCAAACTTTTATCGGCGGGGCGATTAAAGGGATGAATTATCAACTAATACGGTACGGCTAAAAAATTCTCATGTATTTCCTACGAACAGCGCCAAATAGTGCTTTGAAATCTTAATTCGTTCACGTTTACGAGATTGTTAGTAAACACGACATCCACCTTGCCGATGGCTTTCTGATATCCAAATATTCATTTAAAATATTATGTACTTTCTCTGATGAGATGCCATCCTCCTCAGAAATCTCTCGTACTTTCGATCTTCTACCCGTCATTCCCATATCGTGGATTTTTTTCAACAATTTCTGGCTCAGTGGCCTCAGCAGGCGAAGGTATTTGCTCACCACTATATTTATCAAACCTGGATTTAGATTTGCCGCCGTTTAGCCTCGTAAAATGAAATGTTTCATCACCATGTGGAAATCATATTTTGTACATTATATATAATAATTCTTTGCTTCATTTGAAAGAATCATTTGCTCTTACAAATAAATAATAATAGCTGGTATACTTAGTCATATATATTTTGGAGGTAAATCGATATTTACAATAACATTATCCCTAGTAAAAAGTAACTGTTCATTATTAACACTTCAATAGATAAAGAACGTCCCGAGAAATCGTTTACAGGATAAAAAAATAATGCAACTAATTGTCATTTAATTTAAATTTTTCATCTTTTATTTTTTTGTAACATTCTTTATTTCACTAAAAAGTTAAAGAAATGCTTTACAGGAATTAATGAAAAACAAGATTTAGTGAAACAAACTTTTTGCCTAATTTATTCTTTAACCCTTGAACCACCGAAAATTTATCTACTTCTAAAAATATTAAAATATGTCATTGTAAATCACTTGCGATTTCTAGCGATTAAGAACTGAAATCCTACAATAAATTACCTTTAAATTTTATAGATAGTTTCATTATGTGTTTGATATATAATTTCATATTTGTTAACCTATTTCCTGAAATTTAAGCTTATGATTCTTAAAAACTATATTTTCTTTTACCAAGATAGGGTTTTAATTTCCATTAATGAACTCTGAATTATCGTTGAAATAGTTAACTTACTTTTGCAATAACTTAGTTTTAGTTTTGCAATAATAATCCTTGATATAAATTATGTTGCACTTCTAAACTTCTGACATAGTTAAATATTTTTCAAGATTAGATTCAATAACTAAAACACTAAAGAAATTCATTTGAAACTTCTTCTTATTACTCTTTATTGGATAATAAATACATAGTACTTCTTACATGCAAATATGTTGTCTTATAAATGTCGCAGTATTCTTTTTACTTAATGTTCGTCAGAAATTATTCATTCCTTATTGAAATACAAATAACATAACATCACTCATTTCATAAAAACACAGACAAATATTAGGAAAAACTAGATTTCCACTAATCTCAGTGCATCTTTACTTTTTAAAAATTCAGTTTACGCAAATTGACATTAACGTTCTTAGCCTATTCGAGGGATGAAAACAGCGCGATTACGACCTCTGTACTGAGGATTGTAGCTCGTAAGCTGTGGAATAATAGCTCCTCTTCCAATCCTGGGAATAAAAATAACTGCTCTTTTCTTTTCAACTTCCCCTACATCAGAAACTCTCTTCTTACCAATTCGAGGAATGAAAACAAATCTATTTTTTGCCCCCTTTTTGTCGGTATTGAAGAAATAATCTTGGTGACTGTCATCAATCCAAGTATGCTTTATTAATGAATCCTCTGGATTTGATTGGCCCGTTAGTTCATTGAATTTATTTTCTTCGGTATGTTCATCAGTAAGGGATCTCTTTTTACGACCAATTCGAGGAATAAGTTTAACATTTGGCCTCTTCTGTAGAACTACAAGACCCTGTGACATATCACTGGTACTTGCTGTATCTGCAGAACTCAAGTCTGCATTTGGTAAGATGTTAGAATTCGGTCCTGAGTGTAAAAAATCCCAAACTTCGGCTGCAAGGCTAGGATACATCACCTTATTTCCAATCCCCTGAACATCTGATCTCTGAAGTGTATCCCCATCTTCTACTTCTACAGGTTGTAATGTTTTTTGATGCAGCAATGGTGTGAAGCCGATCAGACCTGCTGAATAGAAAGGTTCAATCACTTAGAAAGTAAATTAGCATTTGGAGTCCAATTTAACATTATTTATAAAACATTAATTTTCTTTACTATAAATCCTACTGAAATTGGATATTTCCAACTGCAGAGGTTGCGGGTAAAGGAACCTACCTCAAGTGGAAATATATGAGCATAAAAATTGCTCCTATAATTCATAATGATTATATTTTATAAAACACAAAAAAGTATAACAATACGTTATACTGATACAGTGTATTTAATTAAATTTATATTAAGATAGATTTAACTAAAAAACAGTAGGTAAAAATATATTAAACCTAGAATTAGTTTCCATTTCCTAAAGTTAAGTATATATTTGATAGAATATACTATGTAAAATAAAGTATATACATCTTAAATGTACAATACTCGCAAAGTGTGGTTTAGAAATTTGAATTTTCGGTGATATATTCGGCTAATACATCCGCAAAAAGATATAGAAAAGACAACACAGATCGTATATCATATGTGAAGAAATGCATGCAAATTATTTTAATGGCAATAAAATAATTAAAGTTTGCAAAACAGATCACATGTGTACATTAAAACAAAATTCATTGTTTTCAAACATTCAAAAAAAAAGTATTACACCAGTTTAAATAATTTCAATCCAGCAGATTTGATATAAATTCTATACTTGTATTAAAATATTTTTCGCACATTCGTTGTTTTTCAGTTCCAAGAAAGCTAAAACTATGAATGGGGAGAATTGTATTTATTTTCAAAATTTTTTTTCAATTTATTTCGTTGTTATGCAAGTGACGATAAATTAATTTAAAGCATCACAAAAAAAGAAACCACGTAATCAGCATTTAATAAATTAAATTCCAAAAATTATTCTTTAAAAATTCACCAAAAATCAGAAAAGGGAGGTAAATATTCGAACAAAATTTCATTTTAAAGGAATTTTTAGGATCTTTCTCGTGATATAATTTTATAACCCTCAGATTATTATTTTAAATTCAAACTTTAAAGAATGTTTCAAAAACAGCTTAAAAATTTAATTTAAAAACATCTAAGAATTTTTTTTCAAAAATCTCTCTTAGTGCACCCCTACATTATAAGAAGGATCGGTATGCAAAATTTCAACCCTTTAGGTCCAGCGGTTTGGTCTGTGCATTGTCTGTTAGTCAGTCAGTCAGTCAATCAGTCAGTCAGTCAGTTACGGAAATGTTTTATATATATAGATAATGTATAATGACGTGAATGGTAGATTAAAAGCAACAGTAGTCGAAAGATACTTTGGAGAAAGTTGAGAAAATGACATTCAATTGTTACTGCATTACTTTAAAGCACCAATTATGTTTCGCGTGATTACAGTCATCTGTACTTACGGGGTTGTGAAAAAGGCAAAATTTGCAAACTTATTACTATAATCATTCCCATTTCAATTTATATCATATTCTAATAAGAAAATTATTTTGGGTAAATTGAAGCACGTATAGAATGCCATTTATTACAAACTGATTCCCAACAATCAATATCTAAAAATGTAATCTGAATAGCCGCATAATTATGGATATTTGAAAACCTTTTATTACCTTCAAACGTCAATTGTTTCCAGTGTGGAAAAAATTATAAAATATTTTCAAGCATGCACGTATTTTCAGTATTTAATTCCAAATTCTAATTAAACATAAAATATTTTTTATTTCTTATACATAATATCAAATTAGTAATTTAGTCAGTCACTCATGTATGTAAATAATTGATTGCCGGTTAATATTCAACGCATCATGAAAGATCAACCGTATTTATTTTTGAGCAGAAAGTTTCGAAATTAGAAAGTTCAATCAACAGAATTACCAGCACTTATAAACTACCATTAAAGTATAATATATGCAAACATTAAAAAAAGTACAATTTCATCAGTAAAAAGGGTCGTGGCAGATGTATTTCGTAATTAAGTAACTTTTTATTTTAGATTAGTCATAGTATCATAATTATTTCTGCAAATATTTGAGACATAACCTAGAAATTAATTCATAATTGGGCTTGCAAAAATACTGAAATTGCTTCAGAGATTTATTGCACTCCGTTGAGACTTTACTTTTACTCTCTCATTCATTTATAGGCGATATTTCTTTAATTTTCTACAAAAACCTGTGCAAAATATTTTTGAATCTTTATCATTTGAATTTATTATTCATACATTGAACGTAATATAATAACAAATTAAGTGAAGCAATTTATGAAATGTTCCTTTGAAATGTTCATCTCAATTATTATTTCTTTTAAGAATCTATCCACCATTATTTAGAAAAATTTTAATTTTAAAATGCATTAATATAAAAACTTTCTGGATTAAATATATTTTTTTCTGCATTTTCCACATCACATATCACATATATTCTCCCCGCTTAGAAGTCATACATAAACTCCAGTAAAAGGATCATTCTTCTTCCTAAACATTGTATAAGATGTTAAACTGTCGGCTATATTCTAAACACATTTAAGGATCTATCTCTCCATTAACTAGGACATATTTTTCTGATTATGTTTATGCATTATCACAATTGAAATGTACATAAAAGTAGTATAGATTTTTTTTTAAAACGTAGCACATTTCCCTAAAGGAATTGAACTATTTAGCTATAAAATTATATCCAGAGCGAAGAAAGACGTTTCAAAAAAGTTACAAATAGAATAGTTAGGTATTACTGTCTAAACTTTAAATACGACACATTTCAGTGTTATTAATAAAAGCTGTTATGTATATATATAGTATTGCCATTGAATTTCAGAATAAATTTGAGGAGATGTGATGCCTGTATCATGAAAAAATTTACTCATCTTCGCTGAAAAATTTCTTTCGATATGCATCAAACTGTTTGTTGCTCAGTACGTAAACTTTTCTTTCTCTTTTAACGTAGGATTACGTTCCTCCATAACGGTCCTCCGGAAAGCAAAATTTCAGACTCTAAAACCATCCGTTCGTACCTCGCGAGTTATAATTTTGGCAGCGCGCCAAACCCAGTCTGTATCGCTTGGACAAGCAGTAGACAGTTAAACAGAAAAGTACCAAAATGCGCCAAAATTTTGACATACATATATGTATATATATACATACGTACATATATATAGATACATAGATACATAACACATACATACATTTATACATACAGAAGAGGTAACCAACGATAAGTAATTCTACGTTAATTACCCACGGTAGTTTCGTTAGAATAGACTACCTGATTTTTTTTTTTAGTATTTCTGACTAGAAAGACTTTGCCTTGCTAAATGACGAATGCCATGAATAAAAAGAAGAATACCGAAAATTTTGATAAAATTTTGAGTAGTGTAGCTACAGTACCAGAATAATTAAAAAATACAAAATATGTTGATATTGTAAAATGTTCATATCTATCCTAATAATTGCCCAGTTCTGTACCTCTGGAACGCTTCCGGAGCGACCGCTTCATAAATGTATCAGCTTATGGCATAAATTTTGTTTTATGAGCTAGGCTTAATAAGTTAAAAGTAAAGTTAAAAAAGATTATTTGCTATCTAAACCAAAATAATTTATTAGAAACAACGTAATATAGACACAAAGCAACTTTATTTCGATTTTTAGACGGCTGTAGTAAACGGTTATGACAATTTCAAAACAGCTCGCCAACGTTTAAAACCGTTCTCAGCATAAAATATCCTTTAATTGTAACGCGTTTTCGTTGTGAAATTCATATTCATTAGAAAATTATCTCTTTTCCGCCACCTTTCGAGTTATCATAGTATTTCATTTAAGAAAATAAGAAGCATTCATGTTATATACTCAGAACTTGAAAATGTAAACACGAGTGAGTCATTCATTCACCGTGATTCATTCTTCGTCGTTAATTTAAGAAAAATTGAATCGGAGAATATTTTTCACAGTAAATCAGTTTTTCATTAAATTGTTTTTAATATATATATTTATATTTTAACCATATAATATATATTTTAACCAGATAATATATAATTTAACAAGATATTACAATAATGTCAAATTTAGTATTTTCGGAAAGTTGCAAACTCGAAGCATGCGTAGTGATATGTTCAAAACTGTCTGCTTTCAAAGCGTGCTTTTCAAAGCAAATACCTAACATAACCGCAATATTTGGCCGATAGTCCTGATAGTGTCAACAAATTCATGGGCCGGTTTGAGGGTTAAAATGAATGTTGACGAAAGTCCCATTGCTAAAAAGCGTCATAAGGCCAATGAACGGAAATGTAGATGACTTTCAAGACAAAGTCAGGAATCGCTAAACCGAATACGTGCAGCAGACTGTTAACAGACAGAATTTAATATTTCATAATTAATACATGTAATAGAATTAAGTAAAGTGATGCTATTATGTGGAGTTCAGATTTTATTTAAGTTTAAAAAAATTGCATCTTAAATGAATCATAATAGTGCTGATATTGCATATTTTTAAATAATTAAAAATGTGTATAATTTAGATAAAAGAAAGTAGAGAAGCTATTTAGTATACAAATGATATTGACTTTGCAGATGTAAATTGATAAAAATTAAAATTAACACGTCATTTTTGGTGGGATAACCACTAGTGCTGTATAGAATGTATTAAATACTGATAACGGCCTATGGAAAGATACTCTGTTTTTCTTATAAATATTTTTATCACATAAATTTAAATTAAATAATAATTTCAAGTTGTGACAAATAATAAAATCAGAAAAGGTTACTATTTGATTAAAATGAAGAATGTGGTTTAAAATTCATAACCACTGCTTACTAGTAAACAATCATTCTTTCATTCTGATTGCAACTGGCTGAAAAATATTGTAAAGATTTGAAAAAGTACAAAATTCTTAATATATAAAAAATAACATTAAGTTTTAATTATAAAAAAGTTCTACTGTTCTTAATTTTTTTGATTATTAACTAAACATATATTTTTTATAGATAATGTAACCATTATTGTAAATTTTATTTGTTAAAGGATTAAACATCTTACTTAAATATGATATTCAGTCTGATAGCATAATATTTTAATAGCATAATTTAAGGTGGTTTATCATAAGGTATCTATATATTTCTCATGTAAGGTTTATAAAAAGCTGTTCTTGGAATGATAAAGTATATCTGAAATTCTGTTCTTTTTTAAGTCGAATTATTACTAAAATTCCCTTCCCAATTATCGAAAATAAAAAATGCTAAAAAAGAAGCATATATCATAAAATAAACTTACAATTACATACTAAGACATCTATAAAATCCTCTAATATACAAGTAAAACTGTAAATGGAATTTTTTTCGGGTATATTTTACTACAAGTAGGATACGAAAAAAAACTAATAGAACTTCTTCAAAGGAATAATTAATATTATTACTTTTCTTCCTTCAACAAGATTCTTCAGCCTCTTCAATTTGGACGATTCATAGCTAATGTTACACTAAAATTTCCAAGAGCGTGTTTAAAAAAAAAGACTTGAAATGCAAATATTTTTATATGTATTTTTATTAAAGTTCATTTGAGGAGACAAAGAATAATTACATTTTGTCAAAAATTTTAGCTGTTTCAAATCCCCATTGAAATTTTAAAATATTGCTTTCATTATAAACTGTGCTTGAAAATACAATCTTACATTTAATAAATATTATCATTAGCATATAAAGATTGACAGGTCAAAAACAACAATGCAACTTTTCAAAGGTATGGGAAAACGTTTGAAAAAATTCAATCGTTTCCTATGGCCCATTCTGCGAATTAAATACTTGAAAATTTTATCTTCCACGCTCTTTGAGAATCTTTAGATGCTACTTCTTCAAGTCTTAAGCAAATCGGCAATGAGAAATTGTATAAAAATAGGCATAGTGCCTTCTGTCTGAACGAAATACGTAAGTAAGCAGGAAATTGCTAATTGTGATGTCTATGATTTACAATATAGTGAAAAATGGTGGTTATTCTGACCAAAAATTTTCTCTAATACCGATATACATTATGTTATGACTTGATTAATTTATATGCATTAATAATTAATATCCAAAAGATCAAGAGGATGTTTTCTCACCAAAAGAGTAATGCAGTACTATGGAAACCAATAGGATTTCATAAAGCATGGTCTTGGGACACAATCGTTTTTGCATTTCTTTCCACCACATCGAAGAAACCCCCTGTGGTACGCTATATCCAAAAAAAAAAGCTCGTTTTGGAAGAACCTTACACTAAAGGAACTAGTTGTATGAATAACCAGGCGTTGGATCGACGCTTTTATATGAACTGTTGGATAAAGTTTTAAGCATAGATTGCGCATTTTGATAGTGACGTCGAAAATTTCATTGGCTTGGAATCCGTTTTTACAACAGGACAACGTCAAATTTCCGTTGCAATAAATATCGCCTTAAGCCCCGTCAGTTTTCTATTTATGCGACGGTTTCTTAATTTTATGGGAAAAGAAAACGGGCTTCCTACTATCAGAAGACAAACACTCGGTTAAAATGGAGTTTTTTTTTTAACTTTCAGTAACACAATTTTTGAAAATATATTATTTGAAAATCATTGAAAAATATATTATTTTTTATTTTAAATATAATTAAAAGTTCGGGCTTCATTTCCGTTTGCAAGTTGTTTGGGATTGGTAGATTTTATATTTTTTATCGTTGGTTATTGAATTTGTTCGAAATAATTTGTACCAAGGGACAACGATTTAAATTTCAAGAAACTAAAAATTGTTTTTTTGTAAATGTAAAACTGCAAGGACTAATTAGAGCTATTTTATATTTGAAAGAAGTTTTTAGTCTTAAATGTCTTTCTTTTTAGAAAAATTTATAATTATTTTCTTAGTACTTAAAACAAATATTAAATCTTAATTACGAGTACATATTCGTCATAATCTTTAGGCGATGTCCATATAATATATACCAAATGGTTTAAGTTAACAACAATGTAAACTTAACCACTCTTAATGCTATTACCCAGAGCTTACGGATATCTTGAGATATTATCCATATTAAAGCCAATAATTGTATATTTTAATAATGAAATAAAAAGTATCAATCCATCCGTGAGAATCATAATTCAACCATCGTAATTTTTCTTACTTTTATAAGTAACTTCCCAGTATTCAAGCAAAAATGCTTTAGTTAAATTCTTAAACGTCTTTAGTTAATTCGGTAGCTTTTGAAACTACTCATGTATTAGCATTTATTTTTCTGTAAAATAAAACCGCATTTTAGATTCCTTTTGAATTTTTCTACATATCTGAAATTCTTAATCAAAATTGATATAATTCAAATGATATTAAAGTTAATGTCATTTGAACGAGATGCAATATTTATGATTCCCAGTCCATGTGCCGTCCAGTGTATCGCATTTTACTTTTAATAAAACCTATCTTTATTTTCTATACTGTTTACTTCCTGTATTATCCTTATTTATATCTTATTTATGCCTTATGGTTGAAAATAATGTCTAAAAAATTCGAGGAAGCAGATAAAAAAATGGACGGAAACCTGAACAAAATCTGTCAGGTTTGCAATTTTCCGCGTATAACAAGCACACTTAGGTGAAATTAACATTTTTTTGTAGAATATAGGAAACGATTAGTAAACATTTTTAAATTCCTTTTTTTTTAAAGTTTGTAAATTTATGTTTCTAAACCTACTTTTGTTTTTTCGGTACGATCATTAAAAATGAAATTAGTGCGACTAAAGATTAGCAGCAGTTATGAATTTCAATACAAGGTGAAAACTTTTAACAGTGTTTTCTGAAGATCTTATTTTTCATCAAAAATATAAAAGACTCAGGTGATAACTCAAAATCTAACCATGATATGTCTATGAAATTTTTCATGTAGGTTTTTTATAATGCTCAGAATATAATGGACTACATATTAGGCTCTAGGTATATTATTTGTTGATTTATAACTGCATTTATAAAAATCTCATTAAAAATTACTAAAATTTTACAAGTAATTGCATATAATGACCTGTACTTTTTAAGATTTTAAGATATCGATTATCTTTTAGTTCCTTACACTTAGAAGGTACTTACGTACATATTACAACAAAAGTTAAATGCTTGATTTTTTTTTAGAGCTAGAGCTGTTTTTGCAAAAAATTTGCTAAATTTCGAACCAATTTCCTCAATTTTGTAAAAATTTGCATAGTTAAAGTCTAATTTTTCATCATCTTCGGATTTTGGTGTAACATTCCTTAGAAAAACTGTGACAGAAATTGTGTGAAATTGGGAAAAATTTTGACGGAAATTGTGTGACTTCGAAAAATTGTGACAGAAATTTTCGCAAGTACAGTTTACAAAAAAATGGCTCCAAAAGTAAATTCAAAGATAGCATTTTTGGACTTATCTGCCGCGCTTATAGGTTTTGGTTACCAGTGGACCTGAGTTTTCATTATGGGCTCCTCGGCATGTTATAAAGGAGTACTTTACAGTTGACAGAATACAAAATATGGAATATTTCTAAATTTTTAGAGATAGACAAGTTCCACAATATTTACATTATATAATAATGTATTAAACGCATTTCACAATTTGATATTACTAATTTGGGAAGCCTAATAGAAGGATATTGCATGATAATTACCCTGATAAGAGAGATCCTCATGGCAAATACGGGTATATATCTCTCCAGATGACCCAACAGTCCTAGGAATAACTCCAAAAGCCCAGGAGGTAATTCCAAAGAAGGAATTTCCTCAATAATTTTGTTACAATAAGGTTAAAGCGTAATTGGTGAAATTCAGAAAAACGTGTCTTTTTTTTTTAATTATTCGCTTCGAACGCTTTTATTGCAACCTCACGCTATGAAGATCATATAAGGACATATCTGCATCTAAGGACATATCTAAGGACGTATCTGGTTCATAGCTGCTTGGATCTCTGAAAATATCTAAATGATGCGCGGTTTTATAATACACTGCTGGCCACCCAAATTGCAACACCAAGAAAGACAAGAGATATCACAGCAAAATTTATTTTGTAGATAACATGTTGACTAAGTATCAAATGATTAAATTTATAGACTTCTGTGAAATGTGGTTCCTGCCAAAATCAGTAGCCAGAGTAGCCGCCATTGTTGGAGGTCACCGCTACCACACGCCTCGGCATTGATTCAAAGAGACTTTGGATGAGTTCTTGGGGTACAGCAGACCAAGCAGCTTCCACACGTTGCCAAAGTTGATCTGCTGTGGCAGCTGGGGATGGAATCTGGGTCAATCGTAGAGCAACCATGGACCACATGTTTTCTATCGGCGAAAGATCCGGAGAGCGAGGCGGCCAGGGAAGCAATTCAATCTGGCGATTGACGAAGAACCGTTGGACAATGCGTGCCACTTGTGGTCGCGCATTATCCTGTTGAAATATGGCTGTGGGCAAGCCCTGAAGGTAAGGAAGGACAACTGGCTCCAACACCTCGGAGATGTAGCGCTGGCTGTTTAAAGTACCGGCAATGCGTACTAGAGGTGTGCGAGAGTGATATCCAATACCGCCCCATACCATAATACCCGGTGCAGGACCAGTGTGGCGGTGCATAACGCAGCTGTTCAGCATCCTCTCTTCACGGTGTCTCCAGACTCGAATGCGACCATCGTGGTGTTGCAGACAGAAGCGTGATTCGTCAGTAAAGACAATTTCATTCCATTCTGCCATCCACATCCTTCTGTCATCACACCATTGGCGGCGGAGACGTCTGTGGTTCTGCGTCAAGGGTAGACAAATCAATGGACGTCTTGCGGAAAGACCACTCTGCTGTAAACGACGTCGAATGGTACGCGCAGACACTGGATGATGCGTTACAGACTGCATGTGCTGTGCTATGGTTCGTGATGTAACTGAGCGATCCGTCACTGCCTTGCGCACAATTTGCCTGTCATCACGTGAAGTGGTGCGCTGAGGTGGATGCGATCGAACACGCCGGTCCGTCGTACCCTCCTGCATCCAATGATCACATATCCGCATTACAGTTGTTTGGTTTCGTCCAACACGACTACCGATTTCCCTGAAAGATAATCCACAATCTCGGTAGGCCACTATCCTTCCTCTGTCGAACTCGGATACTTGATGAAAAGATGATTGCTGTTTTCGACGAGGCATAATTGATCGTTTTTTTGAAAAAAAACACAAGAAAAACACAATTGCCTAACTTGAAATCGTCGAAATTTCCAAGCCTTAAATAGCGCTTTGAAGTGGCGCCACAGGCGCGCGTGATGTGCGTCTGCGCTGAAATTGTAATCATTTGCATATCTCACCTCCGCTAATGCATGTTGTAAATTTCATGTTATTTGCATATTTCCTTCAGGGTGTTGCATTTACAGTGGCCAGCAGTGTAAAATATCATAAAGATTGACAAATTCAAGTTTTATACTTTATACGGCTCAGTTTCCAATACTTTAGAAGATAACATTTTTGCAGTTAAAACACGGTCCCTTCTCTGATATTTATTTCAAATTAAAATGCTTAACGAAGTCATACATTCCTTTACAAAATATCAGTTAATATTTTTATGAATCTTATATTTCTTTTGTACAGTTGATACAGAGAATTATTTTACAGTTGCTTCATTTTCTGTTAGCTTTAGAGAAAAATTACTTTCATTTGTCGTAAATAATCCGGGCTTTTTTGTTCTACACTTGCCGGCTGAAACAGAATCAGCTTTCTCATTTCTTTGTTTGGGATTCTAATTTTGCCTCGCCACTGGCAAAGAAAAATAGCTGAAAGTGATTCAGTTTTCAATTATATATATTTTTAGGTCTACAAATGGGGGAAGGTAGAGGAGAGTCTTTTGGGAGGACTTCCTTATATAAAATAACCTTGTCAGGGAGTGAACCCTACAATAGAGTTGATATTCTTTCAGATGTATTTTCTGCTATAAGAGAATTATTTTAAATAAATAGGCTCATGTTTATCGGAGCTAAAAAAAAAGAAACCAATATTTGGATTATGAGCAAATTTAGGAATTTAATTTTTAATTTTTAAACATCTTGAGTGATAAACAGGGGATATTATCAATTAAGATGAAAATCTGTATCGAAATGAAGGAATGTAAATGTTTTTTTTTATGATTATTTCTTTTACTGCTTTGGACAATGGCATACTAAGACAGATGTATTTTCTATTGTAAGAGAAATATTTTAATTAAAGAGGCCCATGTTTATCGTATCTTAATAAAAATATGAAACCTATTTTTGGATTATGGGCAATTTTTAGACAGGTAAAACAGGTGATATTATCACTTTAGAGGGAAGTCTGTATCGAAATGAAAGAATGAAAATGTTTCTTTTACTGCTTGGGCAATGACATACGATGTAGTGTCAAAAAGTTCCTGGAATAGGTCAATTACAAATTATTAAAAAACAGAACAATAAATTTACCTTATTGGCCTTCAAAGTACTTTCCTCCTGCATCCATACACTTCTTTCAGCGTTCGTATAACTGTTCAAAACACTCCTGGAATGCATTTTTTGAGAGGTCCTTCAGTTACTTCGTCGCATTTTCGATCACCTCATCTGAATCCACAAAACGGTTTCCCTTCAATTTCATTTTCAGCGGTGGAAACAGGTAAAAATCCGCTGGTGCAAGGTCGGGAGAATGAGGAGGATGTTCCAGAGTGGTAATACTGTGTCTGGCAAGGTACTTTTTCACAATCAGAGCGCGATGTGGTGGAGCATTGTCGTGTAAAAGAAACCAATCGTTTGTTGCCCATTTTTCAGGTCGTTTTCTTCTGATTGCATCTAGTAGTCGTTTAAGGATATCCAGGTAAAGTTCTTTATTGACAGTTTGACCTTCGGGAATAAATTCGTAGTGAATAACGCAATCGTAATCGAAAAAAACCTCCAACATCAATTTCTCTCGGCTTTTCCCTCGGAAGAGGAAGCCCAGTCCGAGGGTCATTTTCGATGTTTGTGCGACCTTCACGGAAACGCTTATGCCACTCGTACACAGCCGTTTTTTTTTCATGGCATCGTTTCCGTATGCTTTTTCCAGCATCTAGAGCGTCTCAGAATGTGATTTCTCGAGCAAAACGCAGAATTTGACGATTGCACGCTGCTCTAAAGACGACATTTCAAAATCCGACGAATGTAAAATTATCTTTTTCAGAAATGATCTGCAGCTAACGCCGACAGTACCAGAAATGAATTCCAGATGGCTGTGTGTTTTCCTTATTAGTGCTGTCAACCTCCAAAAAAGATATTTCCCCTCCAACGAACACCTGCGTGAATGTATGTGACCATTCCGGGAATTTATTGACTCTACCTCGTAGTAAATAGAATCTAAGGAAATTGTTCATAATAATTGACAAATGAAATGCGCAAACATGGTGTTAAACACAAAAATGAAGCATTTTGAGGCTTTATTCATGAAAAATAAAGCTTCAATTGTGAATTTTTAAATAACACAAGAATGGTGAATTTTTACCATAGCACAAATGTAAAATTCAATAAATTTGAGATAATTTTCCATCAGTTTTAAAGCACCTAATTTGCACTTCCTTTATAGGCCGTTTATTAATAATATTTGTTGAACTACGATGTAAATATCTGATTTTATAATTACATTAAAAAAGTAACTAATTTTTACTATTATAAGAATAGAAGTTCAATGATCCTGTAGCTAGAATAAACACATTCACATTTTGAATATAATTCAAAGGAAGATTAACGGTTTATTTTGTAGTTCAGAGCTAACAAAAATTTTCTCCCTTACATAACATAATACAATTTTTATTGTTTTACAAAAAAATTACAAATCAAATTAAATACATTGGCAGAATCACTTCTTCAGCAACGTCTAAATTTTAAAAAAATATGAAAAAAATAGAAAAATGATACTAAAGTACATGCTTCTGTAGAAAACCCTATTTTAAAATATAGGGAATCAAAAACTTCCTGCTTTATATTAGGAATAAATTGTAAAATATTATATCAGAAAGTAAAATGAACGAAAAAATAACAAAATTATTAACAATAAACAATCTTAGTAATAATGGTGGGAGTAAACATGAGGTAAAAGTATGCGAATAAAAAGAGGCGGAAACATGTCTCTAATGCGGTCATTAGGAAGGATTTCAATTCCGAACTTTCCGTAGGGACGTTCAACAGTCTTGAACCTTAAATACTAAGTACAATTCATTACGATATTTCTCTATTACATTATAATCCATGTGTTTAATATTGTATATCTCATATAGAAAACCAAATACGTCATCATGTTCTTTCAAAATTTTTAATCTTTCATTCAAATAGTTTACTGTCATATCTAATACAATGTAAAAAAAATCTATTTCAAATTATTTTTTTGATAATTCTGGTTCTGGTATAATGTTATCATTATATTCATAATCGAATATTTTTTACTCTTTCTTAATTTTGTAGGATCAAATGCAGTGTCTATGTCTAATTCTTGGCAAATGTCATTTGTTGCGATCAGAGAATTTGAAACTCCTGATTGTCTATAATCTTTAAAATACTCTATTCAATTTTAATCACAGAAATGCAGTTTTAAATGTGTAATTTTGGACTCTGAATCAATTTAGATAATACATTTGTTTTTAAAGGAATATTATACTAAGTGACAACACTCGTCTCGTGTTTAGCTTCATAATTTTTATTTTTTTCGTTGAATATTATCACCTCATCTGTTTTAATGATATGAGATAAATGATACCGTAATATAGTAATAGCATTCATCCTGCTTGACCAACGAGTTACAGTACCATGTTTAATTCTTGGGTAAGATTTTATTTAAAATATCCTATGTATTGACGGAACCCTATAAGATAATAAAAAACTTTGTACAGTTGAAAAAAATGAAATTATTGTTCATAACTAAATTCAAAGAAAGACAGGAACAAGGGACTTAAAAAATCCCTAAGATAAATTTGAAAAATTCTTGACTGAACACCAGAAATAGCTCCTTTCATGTTGGCCTAGTTGTCATATTCCTGGCCTCTTAAATGTTTTACAGATAACCAAAATTATTCTAGTTCCTTTAATATCAAATCCGTTAGTACTGCTTCAACAGTATCCACGGTCGGTAAAAATCTTCAGAAATGCTTTCTTGGTTCGTAAGTATTATGTGGTTCAGTGTTTTCCTCTGTTTTGCAGAATCTGATAGGCAAGTCTGTTCCACACGACTTTTGCATCCTGTAAAATCGACAATTACTGAATATTACGAATAATTATTGAACATTATTGAATATTATTGAGTAATTTACAGAACAAAAGCCAAAAAATAAATTAAAGCTTCTTATTACACGGCGGTCATAGGTAGGTGCTTCAAAAAACAAAAAAAAACAAAAAATACTGCTCAAATGTAAGATAACCTTGCTGTGCAACATATGTATGGTTTTATATATATTGCTCACCAATGTTGACTTGACTTGAACCTGATTATTTGAGTATGAAAACCTGTTTCTAACCGAGTTCCACTGGTAGATCGGGAGAACATCATTTAGTCAGGATCTATTTTATAACTTTAAAATATTAACGTTTTTGATTTCACTTGAAGATTTATGGGATCAGCGAATGTAAATGATTTAGGTAGGTTCCTACATAAATTCCATGGAATTAATTTGCGGTGATATTTGGGTCAATGTCACTCGGGACAACACCATTCGTCCCAATTTTACTTAGGACTTCAGACTTGAAAAGCGACCAATTATTCGGAATTAACAAGGGATATAATAATTTTTTTCATTTTTATCGTTAATGCGGCCTTATAAAATCTGAATGATATTCTTCCTACCACCAGTGGAGGCTGATATCCACATTGGAAGGAGAAAGGAGACCGGCATACATAGTCGGCCATAAACTGACTAATTATTCAATAACAGCTAATAAGTGTGCATACACTGATGCCCAACTTATTATGATAACCTAACCAGTGCATCACTCTGCCACATTTTGCTCTCAGTACTTGATTCCCTGTGTCATGGACTCTATGAGATGATGACAAGATGGCTTGAGGAATCTGAGACAATACTTGATAAACTGTCCTTTTCAGTTCTCTAAGATTGGATGAATCCAGTTGCCTGATGCCCCTTTCGACCTCATCCCCCAGGTGCTCATTTGGACTGAGGACTGGTAATTGTGGGGGGGGGGTGCTAAGGAAGGTCAAGATTGTCAAGCTTTTCAAACCATTTGAGTACGATGTGAACTTTGTTTCACCGAAGTATCCGGGGTGAACTCTTAATATAACTGGGTGCACTTGGTCAGCGGAAATGTTTAATCTTTTCCCCATTCATATGTTCTTCTACACGAATAAGACACAGGGAGTCCGAACAATGACAAGAAAATATTCCCGATACCATTACATTTCATCCACCAACTTGAAGTACTGCGAGAATGTATTTATGGTCAACGATATTCTGCTGATTTTTCCCTTTTCGCATCCTGCTATCTGCATGGTGTAGTAGGTAACGTGATTTATCGGACTACATTATACTTTTCCATTCATTTACTGTACAATCCTTGCAATCCTGTGCAAACTTGTGGCGTTTAATCTTGCGCTATCGTGCACACTACTCAAGTGACGCAGTTTCCGTGGTACTCGCCCCACTTCTTCGAAGATCCGCAACCGTTCCACGTTCACAGTCTGTTAAATTGCGTTTCCTACCAATACCTTCCCAGACGACTCTAATTGCCTTTACAATCACCTAGCAGTCCCTTTTTGTCCGTTTTTCCTGGCGTATTTATTTCAGGGACAGTTGGTAAACGGGATCTGGTATCGAGAAAAAAAATCCGTCGGCATGCCATGAGAGCCGACCAGCTCTCATGGCATGCCGACGGATAGAGTGTGGCTATCGATTATTCCCATTGAAGCAAACAAAATGACTGTGAAGGTGTTTACTTCCGGATTTACCTACTATTCCAGTATGAACATGTACACCAGAACAACAGCAAACGGTCTTCATGATCTGTAGACTGTGCCTAGTGACTGTTTCAAGTCTGTTTTTTTTAATGAACAGATAAAAATAAAGAAAAACATAGCTGTACAATCTCAACGTCATATGAAATGTAGTCATTCCTGGATGATTTAATGTTTAATTTATGTAGTTAATCAAATTAATACTAAATTAGTAAAATGAATGTTTTGAGTTTGTTAAATTTACTTAGTAATTGAAATTGTTGTTTATGAATACTTCGTGATCATTAAAAAGAAATGCAGATTTTTGTTCCCTATTGACATCTGTGGACCCTTTATTTGAGTCTACGAAAAAAAGAGAAATGATTGTTTAGTTGTTTGTTTCCCTCCTTCCAAGGAATGATAGTAAACTGCTAAGCATGAAAAAAATAATAAATCTGGTTATGATGTTGTACTCGTACAATATTTTCTCTTAAATTTCTCAGAAAAAATTTATTTTTTGTGATGGCATTATACAGTCAAAGAGTCAGAAAGATACGACGGAGACAATTTATCTTGTAAACTGTCAGTATCTCATAACAACGTAAGATGGTATAACTTAGACACATTCATGCCATTTATTTGATTCATGTTGATGACAGAGAAGATTTATGGATTTCTTTCAAATTCTGATAAAAGATTTCTTGGCACTTGATGTTATAAATCCCATAGATTCTCATCAAAGATGAAAATAGTATAGCTCTGTTTATCTATTGTCTATATAATGGCTGGTGTTTAGGTTCAAACTTTAACAATAACTCTCCGAAAATGCTTTTTTATGACTTATATGTACTTATCATCTATTATTTAGAATAAAAATCTCATATAATTGCATATTCATCATGTTTTGACCTTTATATGTTAGTAGTGAAATACAAAATACTATTTATTTAACACAAACTTAATATATTTCATATGAGAAAAAATATCCCAAAATTAATTAAAAGTTAAAAGCTAGAGTTATAATCCATATAAAAATATTAGTACATGCTCCACAAATATTTTTTTCTAATGCTGAGGAACTTTCCGTGAGACATACGCCTGCTCTATAAATATCAAAATATAATATTTACTTAAAGTTAAAAAATAGTTTAGACAAAGAAAGGAAATCAGTAAAGTTTTATTACATTTTAAGAAATTTTTTTTATGTTTGATCTTTTACTATTCAGGAATTCCTGGAAAATAGATCTAATTTTAATACTACGCCAAAATAAGCTCAATTTTAAGATAATTCGATGAAATATTTTGACCCATTTGAGTTCTCTGAAATTAAATAATTAGATTTCACTATGCATACTATTTTGAGATATTAAGCATTTCTGAAATAAACAGCAATTGCTATTGATGTACAAATATTTGGTTTGTTTAGCAATCTACTTAAACACTTTTCTTCTCTTTATTGTTACTGGATTACTGCTATATTACGAAGTTAGCACACATTTCCTAGAATTAAAACTATTTTTTCGCATACCCAACTTTTATATTCTTTCCAAACGATAGCTGCCATGAAATTTTAAATTAATTAGCACTATACCACCGAAATTATGATAAATAAAACTTTTAAATATAGTTTTAGAACTCATACAACTCGATAACGCATGGGCTGATTTTCTCAACGCTTTTTTAATGTTTCTCCAAATATGAGGCATACTATATCCTAACAAATAAGGCGATAAGAAGTTCCATTTTTGCTGAATTCAATTACAAACTAAATCATTGAAAGTTCTATACTAACAAAGTTCGTAAGACGTAAATAAATTTATACACACACACACATACACATATACCCATGTATTTATCAAAGTATGTAAACCATCTATGATGAAAGAGTCACGTGGTTATTCAAACACTGTGGATTTTCCAGGATCACGCGTGCTCTGAGTTATGTTACTATAAATTATCAGTTTTATTGCCCATAGATCGGATTTTTTGGAGAGGAGTTGTACTTTGTTAAAAAGAGAGTTTAGAATACGCGTGAGATGAAATTTAGGAGGACAGGTTTTCCGTTATATATATATATATATATATATATGTAGGAAGGAGTTAGTACTCCTTCCTTTAGAAGTGAATCATTAGACTTAATTATTTTGAACATTTAATTAAACTAGACGATGTTTACAAGACAGGACTAACACTTAGTATGAAATTAAAAAATAAACACAGAAGCATCAAAAGAGCTAAACATCGGGAGCTTGCAGAACAACACATCCGCTTCGTAATGTCACTAGTCCATCACACTGTTTGCGTGCCAAGTCCTTCGCGCCGAAGTAGTAGGAGTCGAAGTTGTAGTAATAGTTCAGTTGTGTTGCCAAACTCATTCTCACACGGCCGTTCTGACTTTCCAGACGTCCGCGGCTGGGTTGTAAACAATAATTCTGAAAAGATAAAAAAAAAAGCAGAAAAAGGAAAAATATTTCAAAAAATCAAGCAGTGTTCAACACAGTGGTATTGGTGTTCAGTTTCTGCACCACTGTTTCATTTTGTCCGCTGCAGTTGATGTTATGGTTGGACCATCGTGATGTCCTAACTTTCGAACTTCGTAACGATCGTTGGGGTTGATGTTCGTGATCTCATATGGTCCGAAGAACTTTGGTCGGAGCTTTAATCCGGTTCCAAATTGAGTTCGTTGTATTGCCACTTTGTCACCGATCTTGTATTTACAAGCCGGTTTACGCCGTTTGTTATATTGTCGTATGTTTTCTTCCTGTAAACGGAGGATATTTCGTTTAGCTTCGATACGTAACGCTTCTTTGTCATCAAGAATTCTTTGGTGGTGTTCCTCGTCAAGAAGATTTTTAATCTGTAGATCCTCTTGTTGTTTCATTTTAACACCAATTAAAAGTTGAAAGGGTGTGAATTTTGTACTGCGTGTGGTGGTACTATTTAAGATACGTTGCAATCTTGGGACATATTTAAACCATTTGTCAGGTTCATCTAGAGCTAACTTAGTTAAAACGGGAATAATTGTGCCATGAACACGCTCAACCTGACCGTTGCCACGTGGCACACCTGTTGCTATTGAAATGTGTTCAATTGACTGTTCCTGGCAGTAACTTTGAAATTCTGAAGATGTGAATGCGCTACCTTTGTCAGTAATGATTTTTGAAGGGTTGCCAAATGTAGTTTGTTGCAAGGATAATTTGTCTAAGGCATCTTTCGTACAGGTGGACTTCACGGGATAGATCCATACAAATTTGGAAAAGGCATCAACTACTGTAAAAAGATACTTATAACATTTTTTTGTCGATGGTAAAGGTCCTAAAAAGTCGCAATGGTAACATTCAAGGGGTGCATCACCTTTTGGAATGGGGTGAAGGTATCCTTCTTGTTTTCCAGATTTTCGCGAGGACAAAATGCAAGGAATACAGTTCGAAATAATTTCTTGAACTAATTTCTTAAGTTGAGGAATGAAAAATTCACGAGAAACAATTAATTCGGTTTTTTGTGAAGCAAAATGACCTTGTGAATGGGCGTTTAGCACTATTTCTTTCTGCATCATTTGTGGTACTACTAAAAGTTCGGCATCCTGATGAAGTTTATAAAGAATTCCGTTTTTAACAAAAAATTCATCAGAAGGTGTAGATTCAAGCATAGATTTAATTTGAGATATAAATTCATCCTGGTCTTGGGCATTTTTCACCTTTTGAGTGATATCATTTGAGGTAATTACAAGAATGGGGTTACGACTTAAAGCATCAACATGTTTCATCTGTCTACCGGGTCGATGACAAACTTCATAATCAAAGTCTTCTAACATCAATGCCCATCGAGCAATTTTAGCTGGTAGGTCTTTTTTGTGCATCGTTTTTTGGAAAGCATCACAATCGGTGATAATTTTAAATTTTGTTCCCAACAAGTAGTTTCGAAATTTTTTTAGCGCTTCAATAACGGCAAGAACTTCCAGTTCATAACTATGATATTTTTCTTGTTGAACTGTAGTTTTACGGCTAAAATAATGAATAGGATGAAACTGTCCATCATCGGATTGTTGCAAGAGCACAGCGCCAAAACCTAAGGAGCTGGCATCAGTGTGGAGTTCTAATGGGTATCCCTGTTGAAAAACATGAAGAACTGGGTTTTGTGAAAGAATGTTTTTCTGTTGTTGAAAAGCTGCTATTTGTTCAGGGGGTTTGGGAGCTTCAATAACTTGAAATTTTGGTTCAACCTTTTCACTTTTGACGGATTCATTCTCAAGGGCATCATCATCGGCATCAAATATTTTTGGTTCGAGAGTTGCTTTGATAGTTCCAATATCAAAAGCATTATCATCATCGTTATCATGAAGCAAATCTAAATCACTGGCATCAGCATCATCTAAATATTTTCCATCATCATTATCATGAAACAAATCTAAATCATTGGCATCATCATCATCATCACGTTCAAAATCAATTGGATTATCCATTTTCTCTACCCTAGAAATCTTATCTTGAGTAGATGTTAGAGGTTTTTCAGACATGCATATTTGGCCCTGATCTTGAATTTGCTTTTCTACAATTTTCTGTTCCGCAAAAGGGAGTCGTCGAGAACGTTGATTTACGGGGATTTCATCTTGTAATAAAATAGTCCTTTTAATTTCAGTGTCTTGAACTTTATGGGGTTTGTAGGAAGTAACGATATTTTGAACTTCCTCACGAATTTCAGAATTCAAAATGTGTGAAAGATCAAATGGGAAAGCTTCGTCATCAGGAATATTAGCAATATTAACGAAGATGTTATTATCAAGAGTAAAACGAATACCGTCTTCATCAAATGTAAATTGGGTTTGCTGCAAAAAGTCGATTCCGATAATCACATCAAAAGGAATCAAGTCATCCTCTAGAACATGTATTTTAGCAGGTAAAGTAATGGTTTGAATTTCGATGGAATCCTGAAAGAATCCGATGCTGTGAACTTGGTTTTTGCCAATTCCTGAAAAGGGAATGTTGGTGGGCTGCAATGGTGGCGAACCAATTCTTCGATAGGTTTTCTCATTGATGAGGGTTGCCTGTGACCCAGTGTCACAGAGTGCTGTCAATTGAATTCCTGCAAGTTGAATGTCAACATGCATGGGATTTTTCGATGAAGTTTCAGGAGAAATTGCATTTACAGTTTTATCAGAAATAGGTTTTTGAGACTCAGGTTTTGGTTTAGAATTTCGATAACTTTTAGGGCAATTAGCATGAACATGACCAAAACTTTTACATCCGTAGCATTGTTTACCATGTGACTTATTCAAACATTGGTTGCTTTTGTGACCTCTCAAGCCACAGGAAAAACATACTGGCTGTGTATTTGGGCTACGTGTATTATCGACTTTCACATTGAGGTAGGAAGCATCAATTTTTTTCTGATTATTTTGTCTGAAATTTTGTGATCTGTTAAAGATTTGTTCATAAATTTTCAACTTTTCCTTAAATTCAGGGACGGATTTACAACCGTAAAGAATAACTTTATTGTTTGTTGAATCAGGAATTCCGTTTATGACATACTCAAACAGAGAGGAGTCATCGAGAGAACCTTTGTGTGCCAAATCTCTCATAGCTAAGAAATATTCTTGTAGGGTTTCAAACGGTTTCATACGTCGACATTCCATTAATTTATGTAACTGAATACCGTTAATTTTGTCCGAAAATTCGTCTAATAAATGGTGCTTCAATTGTTCCCAATTTGTAATTCCACGAATAGACCTAATTAAAGTTTGAGCGGGACCAGTTAAACATTTTCTAACAAAAGTAATTTGGTGAATTGGATTGTTTATCTGATATAAACAAAAAAGTTCTTCAACGTCAGATATAAAATTCGCAACACTGTAATTATCACGAGACGAGAAAGGTTTTATTAAATCAACAACGTCTTTCAGACTAAACAACTGGAAAGAGAGATTCGCAGTTTCAACTGAAGGCAATGAATTTTGATCTGATTCACCAACGGAAATGTGTGTATTTTGCTTATTCGAAGATTCTTTTGCGTCAATGGTGGGGGAAAAGGGAGATCTATTTTCCTCTATAACGCTGTTAGTTTGGGATGAACGTGCACCCGGAAGTGAGTCATCATTCACTTCGCATTCCGAAAGATCAGAAAATTCTGCTTTTAATAACGATAAATCACTAAGACTCATAAGAATGGTATTGGCACATTTGTCTGGGTCAGTTGAAAATTCTAAATGAAGTAGATTACAAATAGAAATCAAGTCTTTAAGTGAAAACTCTTTAAGTACTTTCTGTTTCGTTGCTTCCAACACGAATGGCTGTTTAAAACCTGTAAATTTACGTAATCTGGTACGATTTTGTCTGTCGCCGTCTGTACCAAAAATTAAACGATGTAGAACCTTTATTTGATTCGTACCACCAAGTTTTAATGATTTTGCAATATTGGGGTAATCGTTGAGAGTAGCCATAACTATATACTAGGTTCAAACAATTATAGTACACAAATATACAAATATTCAAAACCAAAATCAATACTTATAATACGTAGGTACTCAAATTCAAAAATAGAAAATAATATTTCAAATCGAAATTTTTTCAAATACCAATTCAATAATAAAATATTGATTCTCAAAATATGCATCAAAATAAGTAATCTTTAAAACAGGTTTTGTTCAAGAAAACAAAATTATGAACTAAAATAAGCATCAAATATCAAATAATAAGTTCTTCAAAATAATTTCTCTGGTTGAAGAAAACAGATGACGTAAATTTAGATATGTATCAAGTTAGATATTACTTCAGCAAAATATTCATCAAATTAATCTTCAAAATAAATCACTGTTGAAGAAAATAGAGGATGTAAATGCAGCATCAAAATAATAGTTAAAGTTCTAATGTTAAAAGCATCAAAATTGGGAAATCGAAAGTATCAAAATTGTGAAATCGAAAGCATCAAAACATTCTGCAAAATAAAAAATATTCTCGCAAGAAAACAGCAGAATTAAGTTCAACATCAAAGCGCATCAAATAAGCAAAGTTGTCATCAAATAAACATTCGCTTCGTCAAAATTATGCATCAAAATAATAATATAATAATCTTCAAAAGTATTCAATTCGCGATCTTTCAAAATATATATTATGTTGTGGTTTGTTCAAGGAAACAAGATTCTTCAAGTTAAATGTCGAAATTTTCATCAAATCATCAAATAATTTCATCGAAATAGAATTCTCTTCAAGAAAACAGAAGTGATAAATTCAACGTCAAAGACCATCAAAAATGAATTTAGCATCAATTAAATTCTTGCATCAAAAGAACGTTGAAATATCTTTCAGTTTTCTTAAATCATCAATAAGTTGAGAATTCCCTTAATCATCAAAATTTTCTTGAACAAGCGTCAACGTATGCATCCAATAATTTTAATATGATCCAAGTTACTTACAATTCTGGTTTTGGTTCTCATCATCCCATCAGAGTATCATCAGAGTCCGTGGCACATCACTTTGGCTTTCGCTTTCGATATCCAAATCCAAAATGACAGACAACAGTAATCCAGTCGAAATCAAGTCGAAATCAAGTCGAAATCAAGTCGTATCATCGAAAGAAAATAAAGTTGTTTTTTTTTTTAAGTTCAGCATGCTAGGGGTATTTTTCGAGTCCGAGGGCCGAGCACCCATGTAGGAAGGAGTTAGTACTCCTTCCTTTAGAAGTGAATCATTAGACTTAATTATTTTGAACATTTAATTAAACTAGACGATGTTTACAAGACAGGACTAACACTTAGTATGAAATTAAAAAATAAACACAGAAGCATCAAAAGAGCTAAACATCGGGAGCTTGCAGAACAACACATCCGCTTCGTAATGTCACTAGTCCATCACACTGTTTGCGTGCCAAGTCCTTCGCGCCGAAGTAGTAGGAGTCGAAGTTGTAGTAATAGTTCAGTTGTGTTGCCAAACTCATTCTCACATATATACTATACTAGCTGAATTCCCGTGCTTTGCTAAAGAGTACATTCAAATTAAATACAACGGTCAATGTATGCAATAAATGCCAAAAAAATATATTATACGTATAAAAAATCGTAACGGATATTTTTATAGACAAAATAATGTAGAAGAAAATATTCAAATTAAATCTAATAGGAATTACTAAAGAATATAATACAGTTAATATAGTAAAGTTTAAAGAACATTTCTTTTACTGTATTTTAATATTTTTTGGATAATGTCCAATTGTCTGCCGCATTAGCAAGAAAAAAATATAATTTTTTTGTCTATTTCTTTGTTATGCACGTAAGGATAAATCAATTTAAAGTACCAAAAAAGAAATCACGTGATCAGCATTTAATAAATTAAACTTAAAAATTAAGATTTAAAAATTCACCAAAAATCAGAAAATAAAGGTAAAAATTCGAAAAAGATTTCATTTTAAAGGAATTTTTATGATCTTTCTCGTGATATAAATTTTATAGCCATCAAATTATTATTTTAAATGGAAACTTAAAAAAAATTACTAAAACAGCTTAAAAATTTAATTTTAAAAATACTAAGAAGAATTTTTCCAAAATATTTCTTAATGCACCCCTACACTATAAGAAGAATCGTCATGCAAAATTTCAGACCTTTAGGTCCAGCAGTTTGGTCTGTGCATTATCTGTCAGTCAGTCAATCGGTCAGTCAGTCACGGAACTGTTTTATATATAGATAAATTTAGATTGAGTGCGTTAACATAATTTTAAAGATACACGTTGAAATGCGTTACCTGACATTTCATGAAATAATACTAAGTCGTTATTAATCATGACTTGTTTAAGCTGCCACCGATTTTCTTTATTACCATTAAATATATATGTGTGTCTATATGGGGATGTGATGCATCACAAAATGCAAATGCACATAGTTTTGTTTATGAAATATTAGGGAACTATCAGTGTCAGACTCTCGTCTCCCATTCCTAAGTGGAATTGATGAACGTGTGTAATAGCGTCTTCAATAAGCATCAAAAGAAACGCAAACAGGTGTTAAACGATATACACCTTTGGAGAAGTGCGACAATAGTTGAAAAATCCATTAACGGCGCGCTATGGATTGTCGGCACCTTGGAAAAGTCGGCAGGAAAGAAAATTCGTCATGGATGGTTCGAGAAGGCGCTGAAAAGAATGCATAAAAGAGAGACGCGAGTAACGAACAAAGGAGAATAGATTCGGACTGTTGAAGGGTCAACACGCGTACGGGAGACGGGGGAGCTCGTCGGACTCTGAAATAATGAGCGCAGCTCTCACGAGTATTTTTAACGTTCGTCGGAACGAAACTTTGTAAATAACGTATTTAACCAAGATTTTAATATGTTAATAAACCTCTTGAAATAAGAGTTGACTCTACAATTATAATTCCTTCTACATGATAATGATTTGTCGGATCACGACTATAAAGGTTAACATTGGCGGAGTCGAATTAAAGAACGTGGGAGGACCCCAGCGATACGGAAGGTATCAGAAAAAGATGACCTAGAGTACGAGAGTGGTGATAGATCTTCAAGGAGACGCAGTTTCAAGAGAAGTTGGATTCCGAACGAGTCTACTGGGCACGACTTCAGCGACAGATATTTACTCGGCAACTGGTCAAGAAACAGGAGAAATTCATGGTCGGAGTAAAGTGTGCATCAACGACGTGGTTATATACTGAACTCTCTTGAACTGTGATCAAAGTGCGGCAACGGAGAAAGATTAGAGTGACAGTTTTTCATCGAGGTGACAAAGGGGTAAGTGATTCTATCTTTTCTCCCTGTGTATGAGATAGCGGTAGTAATTAGTTGAAGGAATCGAATTATTTTTGATAAGTTTTGAAGTGTTGATTCATGTGTATAATGATGGAAGTAATTTGTTGAGTTATTGAATTTTGGAAAATGGAATAATAATTTAAAAGTGAAAAAGTGTTATTTTGTATAACGGGAAATGTGTACAAGTGTTCGTACTAGTTATTAGTGGAAGTTATTTATAATTGTAGTAGTTAAATGCTCTTAGAATTATCATAATTGTGGAAATAAATAGTTCAAGATAAGTATAGTTGGTTAAATTTTGTTATAGTTGCAAAAGTGAATTTGTACTTGTTTGCTGCATTTGTGATTAAGTGGTATAAGCTAAAAATGGCATTCATAGGGAAGGGGCGGAAAGCCGATTTAATTTTGTTAGCTACAGAGTTAACAGGGATTTGTCCGTCTTCGGAGAACAGGACATACACTGATCTTAAGGAAATGATATTAGGAAGTGAGAAATATCAGGAAGAGTCCGCTAAGGAACGGTTATTTGCCATAATTAATGAGAGATTAGAACGAGAAAAAAGTGAAGAGAGAGATAGACAGGAAAGAGAGAAACAAAGAGAAATAATGTTAAAATTGAAACAATTAGAAGTTGAAGAATTGAGGATGAGGGCAGGTAAAAGACTTTCAAGTTTTAGGGTCAGAGAAAGTATTGGAAGGGTTAATAATAATTTCGAAGGAGTGTTGAAAGAGGAAAAAAGGGTTATTCTTGAACCACTAGTTAACACAGATAAGGTATGTGCCAAAATTGACCGGAAAAAGGAGGATAAAAGATGTTTTGTCTGTAATAGTAAAGACCATTTGAAATATCAGTGCCCCAAAAGAGTTCAAAATCTCAGAAATAGAGGGGATCAGAGGGGAGATAAATTTGAGATGGAATTTAACAGAGGCGAAATTATTCAACCTGAGAATAAAATTGAAACCCAACAGGAAAGGGAAGTGAGAGATGTAATTACTCAAGGAAAGGAGGTCCTGGAAAGGGTAGCATGTTATCAAAGGCATTTGAGTAACAGTATAGATCAGATATTAGAGGAGGAGTTGATTATTCCTTCTAATATGTTCGAAATTGTAAGGGATACAGAGGAGGAGATGGCTAGTTCCCCGAATAGATTTGAAAGCGCAAGAGACACAGGTGAGGAGATGAACTATAAGGGAGGAGGTAATGAATTAAGTCCCAATGAGAATGTAGATGAGGTGCGAGAAATTGATAAACTTTTGGATGGGGAATTAAGTCTCAATGAGAATTTAGATGAGGTGCGAGAAATTGATAAAATTTTGGATGGGGAATTAAGTCTCAATGAGAATTTAGATGAGGTGAGAGAAATTGATAAAATTTTGGATGGGGAATTAAGTCTCAGTGAGAGGTTAGATGAGGTGAGAGAAATTGATAAAATTTTGGATGTGGAAGTAAGTCTCAGTGAGAGGTTAGATGAGGTGAGAGAAATTGATAAAATTTTGGATGGGGAATTAAGTCTCAATGAGAATTTGGATGAGGTACGAGAAATTAGAGTTTCAACGGAAAAAGAGAGGAAAGATCAAATTGATAGGTTAAGGAATAAAGGGTTAGAGGAAACTAATAATGAGAATGGAAATAATCAAAGGGAAACACGAAACGAAGAATTAAATGCCCAGGGAAGCTCTAGCGATACGGGTAGGAAACAGACGCAAAGTATGGAAGAAAACACTTCCACAGAAAAGGGTGATTTTGAACCGACACTAGATCACAAATTCACCACAAAGGAGTCAATGAGAGATAGTGAAATAATAAAGCCAAAAACCCATTCGTATTTATTTAAGGTCCCGTAAAAATCGCAGAGAGAATCACAAATTTAAGTAATTCCCAAAGAATTCCGGGAAACTCATGTAAATGTGTATTTTATAAATGTTCTAAAATTGATTTAAGTTGCTCTCGAAGAATTCATTGAAAATTTAATTAAATGTGTATTTTGGTAATTGCATTGATAACTAATGTTGAATCCTAAGAAAAACGGATTAAATTTGTAAATATAATGGTATGATGAATTTAAGTATATAAGTTATGTGATATTTATTTTTTTTTTGTTGTTTGTTGTATGAACACTCGGTTTATATTTTTTTTTAAGTGAAGAACTAAATTAATGTTAAGTATTCCCTAGAGATTTGGGGAAGTTTCATTAAAATATGTAAGTTTAACTGGTTAAGATTTAACCAGGAAATTCCTAAAGAGTTGAAAAAAAAAAGGAATCAAAAGTGTAATTATCTTAGAAATTCTTGCATTGAAGATAAGTGATTTGTAGTCAAATAATTTGTTGGTGTTTGGTTTAAAGTAAAGAAATGAGCAAGAATCATAATATTAATTTTGTGTCAAGGCTAAGTGTGAAAAGTAATTTTTGTTACCTGTAAATGTTGTGGCTATCTCATATGCAGATGAAAACATGGAATCATTTACTTGTAAAAATGTGTTATTGTTGTAGCTACAAAGCGCCTCCGTCACAAGTTAAAAAGCACAGTTATTACCCCATGGGTGTGCTTCATTATCCTCTGATCAACAGGGACTGTTGGTCAAACGTGAAAACGTCTCAAGGGACTGTTTTCACTTCTAAAGGAAGGGGCGTATGTCAGACTCTCGTCTCCCATTCCTAAGTGGAATTGATGAACGTGTGTAATAGCGTCTTCAATAAGCATCAAAAGAAACGCAAACAGGTGTTAAACGATATACACCTTTGGAGAAGTGCGACAATAGTTGAAAAATCCATTAACGGCGCGCTATGGATTGTCGGCACCTTGGAAAAGTCGGCAGGAAAGAAAATTCGTCATGGATGGTTCGAGAAGGCGCTGAAAAGAATGCATAAAAGAGAGACGCGAGTAACGAACAAAGGAGAATAGATTCGGACTGTTGAAGGGTCAACACGCGTACGGGAGACGGGGGAGCTCGTCGGACTCTGAAATAATGAGCGCAGCTCTCACGAGTATTTTTAACGTTCGTCGGAACGAAACTTTGTAAATAACGTATTTAACCAAGATTTTAATATGTTAATAAACCTCTTGAAATAAGAGTTGACTCTACAATTATAATTCCTTCTACATGATAATGATTTGTCGGATCACGACTATAAAGGTTAACAATCAGTATGACATTTCATGAATAGTGTTGGAGTAGAAAGTAATATGGACCCAGGTCAGAATTTATGAAAGGACCTAGATGAAACAGAACTTAGAAAGAATGAGAAAATACCAATAGTATCAAAACTGGTGACTTATCAATACAATAAATCAGTCCATTCATAAATTACATAACAACTACTCATATCAGTAAAGGCGTAGAAGTATAAAAAGTATGCGATCGACTATCATTAATATTATCCTTCTCTGATAATACTTAGTGATACTCCGCAGGCAGGAACACAGCAAGATTTTAAACAATGCATGGCGGCTCATTCCTGGGGCTCTAAATAGAGGGAATATGAATCAATTTACTCTGTAATTAATAGCAGTAAAAGTGCTTCTACAGGAATAAAGACGAAGATTATCTTTTAATCCCTCGGATTAAATGTAAGTTCGCAGATAATTTCCGTCGTTATGTAGGGGCTGAAGGCATTCGAAGCAACAATGTTTTCCAACTATTTAAATTTAACTGAAGAAAAATGCAAAACTTTATTATCCGGAGTCATACATGCCAGTAAATGTAACGCTCAGTGCAAAGTTCAATTATCCAGTCTGCCTTTAGATTTTCCATTATTTCACATTTTGGAGGATTTACTTTATTTTTATTTTTTAAGATTTACTGTATACTTCGCTTCGTACTGTCCTTTTTCACCGGGGAATAGCTTAACTAACCCATTGTTTTTGTTGTGATGATAATTAATAGTTTTACAAATAATTAACGTTTATTTTAATATCGGGTATTGAGATAATTAAGTTAGTAAAGTAAGTAAGTAAGAAAATTTTAGTAACGGTTGTGCTTTGTTATAGATTTATTAAGCCTCTGCTAAATATACTTGGTTAAACTTATGATGATCAAATATTAATTGATTTGATCAATGTCATCGCATTTGGAGAATAGTTCGCAAATTTCTCTAAATGTCTTGACATTGTGAAGAGTAAAATTGAAGGAGATCATCACATGTTATATCTTATTATTAAAATATTGGATAATTATATCTCATTTAGAAATTTTGTAAAGTGGCTGGTGTGATGTAATTTTGTTGGCTGGTGAATGGAATATTTTAAGATATTCCTCGTATGAATATTTTTTTCTTAAAACTAAAGCTTCTCTTGAGAACAATGTCTTATCGATATCTCTGGCTGGTTTCTGCACTGGTAACCTGAGACTTCCTGTTCGGCCCTTCCTTCGAAGCGACCACAAAGCACCAGGAAGGGAGTATATGAATCGCAGGACTTTGGTATGTGGCGGATGTATACAATCATGGGTTGATGGAGGCGTCTGACTGATGAATTTATAATCCAACAATCATTACATGAAAACAGACGTAGACATAAAAGATGTTATGGAGGAAAGGTCCCTTCGGCTAATTCCTGTTTTTAAAGGCTCCTCCATCCAGAATTGACGGTGTGCGTTGGAACTCATTACTTCCACGCGTGGTCAAGGAGAGGTGACAAGGCTGACTTGGAAAGGCGGGAGATTTGGATTCAGGACTTAAAAAACTTGGAGTGGGAAGCAAGCGAAACGGGGTCATCGGGCCTTTGGGGCTGAAGAGAATGACGATGTCCGAACAACTGGATCCCAGAGATGAAAATGGGGGCGAGGTTCGCCATCGGTGAAATCATGCCTTCTTTTCTTTTCTTTAAATTCTATCCTTAAACTCTCTCCTTTTAGAAAGCTGCAGCGGAGTCATTAAGATTCAATTTAAATGTTAAATTAGTTAAGTATTAGCAATTACTCATAGAATGATTAAGTTTTTTTTGATTCACTAGCCATTTCATTTTGATCTATTAGAATTTTAATTTTTTGTTTATTTGATTGTGATGAGATGATATAAATGAGGGTTTTCAGCAAATGCATTATTAATAATTGAATTTGGTATGTCGGAGATATGTTGATTAGATATCGATTACAAGATTGATGGTTATAGTGTCAGTGAAATTGTTAATAAATTGTTATTATTAGTTTGTAAAGTTGAGTCATGTCAGTCTTTGCCTTTGAATTAATTTTCAAATTTTTAGCTTTAGGTATTTTTTTTTTCAGCAGAGTTGAAGTTTTGAAGCTTTTTCTTTTAGGTGATGAAATTTTAATTCTAGGTGTTCTCCAAGCTCAGATAAGTAATTTTATTAGATTTAATTTCATTTTTCGTTTTGACTCATTAACCACCACCGTGGCGCAAACAGAAAATCGAACCTAGGGTAAATATTAAGTATGTTTATGGGTTATTGCAACACACAACGCACGTCCTTAAAATGTACTAACCACTATGACAAATATTGTACTTAAATTTTACTGAAACCTGGTATTAAATGTAAATGAGGTAATTGATAGTAAAGAGAATATCCTAACTTTAATTAGTAATTAATAATTAAAGTTTTATTTCACCCCCATATAACTAAAATTTCATCGCAACACTTTTATGATTGTTTTTCAATCATTATATATATATATATATATATATATATATATAAATATTTGAACGCGGAGGCACTTGTCGCTAGGCATTCACCTGTTTGTACACCGCGAGACTGCTGGTCATTCATTTAAGGGGGCACCTTATAGGTAGCCAGCACTACCTTTTAGAAGCCGGTCTCGTTATTTAGAACCAAAGCAAGTGACGAGACCGGTATACTTGACCCCACACCTCCAGGGATAAATTTGAGATCTTGGAGGACATTACAGCACCGACAGATTTTTCATGCACCAGCCGCCATTAGTATACAAGCCATAATATATATATATATATATATATATATATATATATATATATATATATATATGTGTGTGTGTGTATATCTAATGATATTAAATATGGGGGGCGATCGCGCGACCTTAAAACGGGACTTTAGTTATTAAAATATAGGATTTGACAATTAAAATGTCTGGGAGTTCAAATAAGCGGCGTAATGTATTGCAGTGAAAATAGAATTAATGGGTCGGCTTGATTCAATTTCGAAGAACCACAGAGAGGATTTTAGGTAGACGTAACCTTGAAGCTGGCGATAAGAAAGGAAATGCATCGGTCAGCAGAAATAACATTCGATATGACGAAATGAATAATTAATGAGCGTCACTAAGCGTTGGTTTTAAGGTTGGAAACAAAGAAGATTTCAGAGCCATGGTGACTTAGGAAGGGAGCAGACGTGTGTCGTTAGGCGCACAGATTCTAAAGGGGAATGGTGTGTAATAATAACGATTTGGAGCTGAGAAATTAATCGGAAGTTAAATAAAGATGTTTGTAAAATCAATTGGACTGTTCACTGGATACTGTGTCAACGTCTTGAGGGCTTGATGGAGTTTTAAAGTTTGATATGTCCTCGCCACCGGACCACTACCTGGCTGCATGATGATTCCAAAGAGGTCGAAATTACGTTAATAGATCGGGCGTGAATGCAAAGTCCGACATATATATATATATATATATATATATATATATATATATAAATACATATGTGTGTGTGTGTGATAATATTAGTGACTGCCTATGATCACCCATTCTGAGCTTTATGTCTGTCCTGGTAACCCCTCTTTCTTCTCTACCTTGCCTTTCCACACACTAACTTCCTCCACCAATTCTGTCAACCTCTCTGACCTAATTCTATTTTTTGCGCTTTTACGAGGAGACGCTGGACTGACTCGAAACGAATAAGATACGTTGCTCTACTGTTTAATAAATTCGTTTGTTCCTGAAGCTGACTGTATTATTTTCCGGCCACGACGATGCTTATTTCAGAAGATGACCATTCGGGTTATATATATATATATATATATATATATATATATATATATATATATATAATATATATATACATACATGCATATATATGTATATATATATATATGAGTCGGTAGGATCAAGAACCAAGTTTGGCGTTTGGAACACGTTTCGATTTGGATCAAGTTAAAATAATCTTCCACAGCGGAATCTATTCTTTGTCTTAATGGATTAGTTTCGTTTCTTAACAAGCTATCTATGAAAGAAGAAAGCTACTCTGCTGTGATTTGATTACTCAGTGAAGATTTTCGCCATACCTTAAGGAAGTGTTTCAAGTTTCAAGAAGTGATTCAACTTTTAATATATGTGAGCGACAGTCATCAAAAAATTCGATTTCAAGAAAATAATTACGATTTCAGGGTGAACGCCGAACGGTGCTCTGAAATCAAAGAAGCATAAAACAAATTTCCAAGATACCATCAGAGTGCTTTACACTTAAAAGTTCTTATTTAGTATTGTAATTTACAGTACAAAAATTGGTGTTGTAAGCAGGTCAGTATGATATTACAAAATATTTTAGGAAAAAATTAGAGATTGGGAGAAATTTAAAACTGAGTAATGAAATGATCATTGAAGGTTTGACAGATGGCCTCCCCAGAGAACTAAATTCATTCATGACTATTAATTCGCCTTCTGACCCAATTGTTTGCCTTGATCATGCTCACAGATTGGTCAAAAAAGGGAAGATTCACAACCTAGAAATGACTCACCCAGATATATGACTCCCTTTGTTAGAAATCTCCAAATTCAAAACAGAAATGATTACTTCAAGAATGATTCCCAAACTTCGAAAAGGTCAGATGTACCAAGATATACAAATGATGTTAGAACTTATGCCCCGAGGCAAAATACTTACCAGGGACCCCATAATTAATACCGATACCAAAGACAATCTATTCCTAACTATCAGAGCAACAACCCTAGATTTTCTACCCATCATAATTATGAGAACTCACTCACTTTTTCTCCCACTCCATGTAGAATGTGTATAGAGAAAGGTATTCCAAATGCTTTTCAATGGCATCAAATTTGTCCATTTAGAATGGAAAGAGCTAATAATGAAAGGACTTCACCCCTCGCAATTGAACTACCCTCAGAGAATACTCCTAATTCCTGACTATTGAAGGTTTCGGGTTATTTGTCAAACAATAAATATGTAGATTGTGTCATAGACAGTGGCGCAACTTTGTCAGTGATATCCATCAGAACTGCTCGACAGTTAAATTTGAAAATAACCAGAGTAAGAGGTATAAGAGTAGTTCAAACTCAGGGTCATATTGTAATGAACAAAATATGTAAGATTAACTGGCAGGTTCTTTTGTAAGTGTAATTCTGGTAAAATAGTTCCTGAAAAATTCAAAACTATACAAAAATGTGCCACCTACTGCTCACGTTGTTCGCATCAACGTGTCTTTGTGAACCATCCAATTTCAAAATATATTAATGTGCGAAGAACATATATAGAAATTGTTTTCCTGATTCTTACCTTGATGACTTATTGAGCAAGTATAAACTTAATTTGTCTAGAATAGTCAAAAGTTTGTCTGAAATTAAAAATTCACTCTCATTTTTAAATAAGCTTTTAAATATATTTAGGTTTGAGTTTTAATTTTTATGTTATTTTGTTAATTGGTATAGTGTACTATGCTGCGGACTGCGTAACGTAGCAAACATATTTATGCTGCCCGAGAGAAAAAATGGTTGAGTATGACTGCTCTATTATAATTACCCTTTATACAGCTTAGTGTTTATCTCTTCTCTATTTGAAGTTGGAAATGAAAACGAATGCATAAATGGAAAACAAATTCAGATAACCAGAGGAAAATAGTAGAATAATAATATTTTTATCACTGGACTACTTTTAGTTTATCGTTAAATTATCAATAGATTAAATTTGTTGTGTCATCATGCCTTATTTTTATTTTCAAATTTTAAATACTATTCTTTAGATAAAGAAGTTTTGCGATAAGACTCTTAGTATGCAAGTATGTATGAAAATATTCCCCACTTTTTAAAATTTTTATGAAAAATTTTACTCTCAAAACATATCATTTAATGTAGAGTTATTTATGTATGTATGTATATATATATAAATAAGTGTGTATATATATATATATATATATATATATATATATATATATATATATATATATATATATATATATATATAATTTAGTATAATTTTCGGCTGAAATATATTTCGAAATAAATATTTCTCAGAAAACATGTTGTCTGTATAGCTTATACTGCAATTAGTGTCATTTCTAGAAAAATTAATGAAGCTGAAATCTATAAATTAGAGGGTAAATATGATTGGGTAGAAATAAAATTACCTTGGATAAATTTCTTTTCCGATGGGTCAGTGTGTATGGCTAATCCTATATTTTCTTTCGCTTGGTTATCCCTAATAAAATAACATAGTTGATAGTACCTAACTTTGTAGGATACTCTTAATTATCAATGTTTTTGTATCAGAGACTAGTCTGCCCAGTGGTCACGAGGCAAGGTCTAATGTGATTTTTTTTCTTTTTAGTATTGTATTTAAGTATGTGGGCTGCCATACACAAAATTTAAAGTTTTTATTGCAGATCTACTAAAGCCACTTAAAAACTTATTTATATTTATGGATACATGATAACATTTATTTCATATTTCCAAATTTTTTGCAATTATTATCATTTTGATATGTATCTATTTGGTTAGATTTTTCCTTAATGAAACTCTCTAAAACTGCATCACATACTTTAAAAAATATAGAGGTAATATCATAAAAATTGTGTTACGTTTTTCTCAATCTGTTTAATATAGAAAGTTTTATCTGTTACCAATGACTTTATCTAACATATGATAAAAATAATGCAACTGAATATTAATAAAATAATGGAATAGTTTATAGTGAAATATCGATAATCAACTAATATTAATAATTACTGATTGTTAATTTTCAATTTATCGTTTAGTCCTGAAATAGTTTTAGTAATTACTGCATTTTATCATGTTTTTCAACTCAATCTATTCTATTGAGGAATTGCTTTAACCGTGTTTGGAATAACTAAAACAACGTTTATCAGTAAGTGTCTGAGATTTTGGATATCTCTTTATGAAATTTTATTCACCTTAATAGTTTTTAAAATTAATTTGAAGGTTTTTCCAACACTAGGCTATTTTTATCTTTAGGATCCCACATTTAAAAATCAATCTTCTGTTAAACAGTAATGCAGTAATCATGGAAATATTCCTTATTAATCTGTTCTAATTACGGATAATTTCTATGTAATATATAACATACGATTTTAAATATTTTACATTTGATTTCAATCACATACGAGTGTTTGTGGCAGTATAAGTCTTTATTCAAATTGATATTGATATTTCTTACTTGTCTTTTAATATCTTTTCTACATAATTTTCATGTTTGTTCCTCAAATTTTTCCAATTTTCAAAATCAATACGCTTAAAGGAATAAATAGCTTTTAAAGTATTTTTATGATATAGATCAATATGTAAAATACGTAATAAATTTATAAGTGATGCAGAGTTTCTATCAATGATACGGATCTTATAAAAGGAAAATTAATGTTTAATATAATATATATATATATATATGTGTGTGTGAGAGAGAGAGAGAGTGAGTGTAAGTAAGTAAATATTTTAATATCTATATATATAGTATAAAATTTCAGTATTATTTGCGTATCGAACTCTATACGAATACTATGCTTAATGAATTCATGGGTTGGAGAGTAAGCAAATGTCTAAAGCAGGGTTTCTCAAAATGGGGGCAATTCCTCCCTGGGGGGAAGTGTAGGGTTTCAGGGGGGGGGGAAGAACTGCTTTTCAGAAAACTGTGATGTCCTGTAGATTATGTACAGTCTGTTAAATTGTAGTTTGTTTTAAATTGAATCTGTGGCATTCGATAACGTTTATTGAATGTCAAGAGTTATAATTATTTCTTAGACATACAACATAATTTTTAGTCTGTGAAATTTATCTTCAGACTGTTATCACTAACTTTAGACTGTTACCTCTAGAAGTTAGCTCTGAATATAAAAAAAAATAATTTTATTCAAGTTTTGATAACTCTCAAGATTAACTACTGCTATTAAATTTGCATAAATTCCACTATAAAAATAATCCGTATAAATGTATATGTACTAATATAGGAAAAAATAAAAGATTTTCAACATTATAGCATATTATTTGGAATTCACCTTTAGCGAAAGACAGCCTTGGGAAGTAGAAAATAATTTAAAGAACTCTGATGAAGGGGGGGGGGGATAAAAAAGTTTGAGAACCGTTGGGCTAGAGCGCCAGTTATCGAAACTCGAGTCTGCGGATTCGAATTGAGAGGTACGCTTGGGTATTCATAGTTGTCTGGTATTGATTTTAAGCTGTAGGTTCCAGACAGTTTAAACCATGTATTGCAAAACATGATCGATGCGTTTCTTACCAACCCCATAGTTTACTGCACGCATTAGATTGTAATGAAAATGCTTCAAACAGAAATTAACCTACATTGTAAAAATAAGTGTGCAAATTAAAAATTTTAAAAATATGGAAAATTTCTGAATGAGGATTAATTATAAAAAAAGTGGTTATTAATTTAAATTTGATCATTCAAAACCAATATTTTTCAGAGAGACAGAGAAAATATTCGTTAAATAGAAGTTTGTTATACAGAGGTTCTACTGTTTTATTTGTTTCCTTTATTTCTATGATTTTTTGTAAAATACAGGGTGTTCGGTCTAAAGGTATTCAAAAGTTACGCCTTCTTTTTACGGAACTACCCATCAGAATTGTAAAAAAAATATTTAAATAGAAAGAACATCTCACCAAGTTTTAATATCAATCATAGATTTCGATCATAGTATCATAGAATTTGATGTGTCCAGTGTCCACCTTTTGTAGCACGACAAACGTCTAAATTGTAATCCAGTTCTCTCCAAGCTGCACACATCGAAATCTATGATACTATGATCGAAATCTATGATTGATGTTAAAACTTGGTGAGATGTTCTTTCTATTTAAATATATATATTTTTTAAAATTCTAATGGGTAGTTCCGTAAAAATAAGTCATAAATTTTGGATACCTTTAGCCCGGACATACTGTATTATTCGCTATGTATCCATAAATTTGCTTGTTTACTCCAGGCATTTGTACGAGTATTGATTCAAACGAAATTTATTTATTTGTTTATTATTTAAGTTATCTAACTTACATGTAAGTCATTCATTAACTTCTAAAACTACTTAACCTTAAGGTCACAATAACCTTAAACTACTTGGCACCTTAAGGTCACAATACCACATCTGAAATAAGATGTTAATTAAACAGCAAAGAAAAGAGGATGATTATACAGTGTGTCCGGGCTAAATATATCCAAAAGTCATGACTTAATTTTACGGAACTACCCATTATAATTCAAAAAAATATTTAAACAGAAAGACCATCTCACCAAGTTTTAATATCAGTCACAGATTTAGATCTTAGTGTCATAGATTTCGATGTGTGCAGCTTTTGTAGCACGACAAACGTCTAAATAGTAATCCAGTTCTCTCCAAGCGTTTCGTAGCATATCAGGAGTTATTACACGAATTGCTTAAATTATACGCTTCCTCAACTCAACCACAGTTTCAATTTTTTGTTTATAGACAACTTATTTCATGAATCCCCAAGCAAAAAAAATGTCTAATAACGCCTGATATGCTACGAAACAGTTGGAAAGAACTGGATTACCTTAGACATTTGTCGTGCTACAAAAGGTGCACACATCGAAATCTATGATACTATGATAGAAATCTATGATTGGTATTAAAACTTGGTGAGATATTCTTTCTATTTAAATATTTTTCTAAAAAATCCTAATGGGTAGTTCCTTAAGAATAAGTCATGACTTTTGGATACCCAGAATAATATACTTTGTATTTGCATCTAAAATATTGTTTTCCTCCGGAAAAAATCTTTTTTATAGTCTAACAGAAGTCCCTTTTATATCACCTATTTTTTAAAACTGTTAAAGAAATTTTTTATATCTAATCCACGCATAAAAGGCTTTTATTTTCACATAATTTCTCAACTTATATTTACAAATTAATTATATTCTTTCTGATCTTAACCCCCATTACTTAATTTTTTACACCATCTGGGAACAAGTTTTAATTAATATTCCCACTTTATTCGAAATGAATAGATAATTACTTTTTGTCACAAAGAAATGTTTATATTACCGCAGCTTCCACGTTTACCAGTAATTTTTCCCTGCGACGATTTTCTCTGGACTGATCACAAGCAATCTACTAATCAATTTTGTACAAATTCATGCCTTTTGGGAATACTCATTAGTGGGATTTGGAACGTGAAGCCTGGGGGGTTCGTTAAAGGGTATCTTAATTTTGCATTCAAAATGAGTCATACGCAATCAGATTGGAATTCGTAATTCACTGAAACCCTATGACACTGTTAAAATAATTTAAAATGATAATTTTTTCTTATTTATCATGAAAATGAGACCTAAATGTAATATAAAGTAGATTTTGGTTTTAAAATTTTGCGATTGTTAAGTGGTCATTATTCTTCAATATTTAATCGAAAAACGTTAGTTTTATAAAGGCTGCATACTTTGAATAAATTTTTTAAAGCAATAAAATATCTCATAACCTGGCTTATCATTACGTCGTTCTGACGTCCTCACAAGCAGTTGTGTGACATTTTTTTACTTGAATATAGCTCTTTTGTTTTAATCACGTTTCGACAAAGAAAAATTCAGTGTTTACAGAGAAAATGGCAGTTGCAGAATCTGGTGATTAAAAAGTGAACCTTAGCTAAAAACTGCTTAGTAAACGGCGAGTAATAAATGAATGCAACATTTTACATAAAAGAAACACGTATTACATTCTTTATTCAATCTGGTATATTTCAAAGTATATAAAGAAAGCTTTAAATGCTTTAGAGCATAACTTCAATTAGTAATCGTTATTTTAATTCAAAAGTGTACACTGGTTTAATAAAGTTAATAAAACCTTATTTAACTAGAGTACAGTATCTTATATTTGAAGCTTTGACTTATTTTTCATCTCTGCTATAATCTACATATTTTACATACACGAGCACATTTATATAAATTTTTGTGAAATCTACCAGACATTAACATAGAATATTTTTTTCTCTATTACTTTTCAAGCGTAAATAACTTAGTATCTAATCGTATGGAATTCTGAAATTATAATTCCTAAGTTGTAGATATGTTTGGTTTAACTAATAATTTAATACCATGTAAAATATTTTGTTTATGTATTTTTATGCTGATTACACCCGATCAGCAAAGGTTAGCCATTAAATGAGAAATATTCCAGTTTAATATTTTCAGTCTTTTAACTATAGTTCTTCCTCGCTATGAACATAAAACTGCTATTGGAAGTGTATGCAAATTATTTAATTCATAGAGAAATTAAGTAGTTCATATAGCATATATAAACAATTTAATTTAGAATTTATCAATAATTTTGAGGTTATTTGTAACCATAGTTTCCAGTAAATGTTAATCATAAAACCTTCATGTATACGTAATATACATTCAGATTTAAATAAATTACACACACACACATATATATATATATATATATACATATATATATATATATATATATATATATATATATATATATATATATATATATATATATATATATACATATATATACATATATATATATATATATATATATATATATATATATATATATATATATATATATATATATATATATATATATATATATATATATATATATATATGTTTGTAGGAGGATACAGGAAAACTTATTAGGAGTTCTAGTCTAAATATTTTATAAATGGAAAAGTCCAATTTTTCTAAACGATATCGTTAACTTTTAGTATCTAAATGCAAGTAATAAGTTGTTGCGCAGTGGCTAAGTGGTTAAGGAATCAGCCTGCTTGACAGGGGCGCTGGTTAGATTCCCGCATAAGACTTGGTTGCATTCTGGGGTACCGGTCAGTCTTCCACCTGCAAAAGGAGCCCCCGTCTAGAAAAGGGAGCTGCAACCCATCGTCCATCACCGGTGTCATCGTTTGTTAATAAAAATTATTCTGTGATTGTGTGTTCTGTGTTCCTATTTCCTTGTATTCATATGTACACCGTAATGGGGTGTAATGTCGTCAACCCCAGGGACATTAGCCAAAAAAAAAGTAATAAGTTAATAAACAAAATACTGCAGCATGATGACAACACATTGCAGGATGGTTACAGACGAGAATGACAACAGAAGATTTTATGGGGAGTTGATACACAATGAAGACACGATATTGAAATGGAGTTAAAAAAAATTGCCTTAAAAGCAATTTTGAATGTCCAGATCATTGTGTTCATGGTAATACTTCAGAAGCGTTATTCAAGATGATCTACTACTTGTTGATGTTAAACCTCTAATTACAATTAATGAAGAAACGGAATGGAAGTAGAATATAACGCAGTTCAAAGCTATAAATAATAATAAGTGAATGGATACTGTTATAATTAATATCAAATGGTTGAAATTGTGTGATTTACTAAAAAGAAAAGGATTTTCTAGTGAAGGGGGAAAATGTGATTTGTTAGTATTAGCTGCAATTAAGGAATAAAAGTAGATGCTTAATTCCTGCTGGTACAAAATAGACATGCTATTGTGAATTTTAAATTTGATGAATTATTTGTTAAGAATTACTTTAATCTTAAACTAAACAAAACTCACGGCGCTACAGTCCGATGTAGACCAGGGCCGACGGTGCCCATCTCCGCTTTCTTGACCTTGGGGCTTGAGGTGCCATACAGCATATATCTCAGTCAGGTGGTCAACATGACGTGGGACCCCCAGAGTTTAGTTCCCAAGCATGCTTGGTCCTCATTTTTTCGATCCACTCAAGGGATGAAAGGCTGAGTCGACCTTGCCCAGTCGCAGGGTCGAACCCTGGACCTGTGGGATGGCAGCTTGATGCTTTTAGCCACTACGCCACCGGGCTTACTTCAATCTTATAAAGAGGAAAAATAGATTAAAAAAAGTGGCGAAATTTAGAGGGAAGCTCGTATATCTTCCACCCACTGGCCTCATACAAGGGCTTTCCGGTCTACAGACTTAATGTGCCGTATCCGGCCTAAACACGAAGGTATTTAATGGCGCTTAGTCGGGATTCCGACTTACCACTCTTCACTACCACTAAGCTACTTCGGACCCTTGAAAAAAGCATTTTAACTTGCTGACAATATAATTGGATTCGCCACACTCAAAAAAATTGAGGAGGAGGCAATGGGAAAATTGAGAAAATGTGAAAAGATTAAATCGAAGAATTTTATAGACAAAGGAGAATGAATCCCGTGTATTCAACCGCATTTTTGAAGACATCGGAGATTAATGGGCATGTACTGTTATGTCTGTTAGACACACGAAGTGCAGTTTTACATTTGAAGAAGTCAATCGTGTGGAAATTTAATCTAAACAGAATTCCGTGCATGATAAGCTTACTTGGTTCCGACAATATTAAACTTTAGCTTACGGGACCCATTTTTCCGATTCCCTCTTTAGGAAGGGAATTTTCATATCCCTTTTGTAAGAACGGCCATTCAGGGGTTTATATATATATATTCATTCTTGGGATACATGCTATCCCACGTAAGGAAAGGGTTAATAGGAAGGGTTAATAGAGCATCAGCCTCCCCATTAGGAAAAACAAAAGCAGGAACGAAAATCGATGACGACATAACTACCCTAGACTTATTTATCGTTCACGAAAAAGAGCAGTCTTATGATTTAAAAGTGAAGAGAGATTTTCTAGTCAAAATGATATTTCATTCACTAGAGTTTAGGGTCGGGGGGATTTCGGATATTTCATGCGGACATATTTCATGTTGAAATTGAAAGGTTCACAATTAATTTTATTCGTAAGAAGAGCTATGAAATTAAAAATGGATTAGTCTTGTCGAAGGGCACGGATGAAAATTTGAACCCTGTTTTGGAAATTGTTACTGGTAAAACGATCTTACCCCTATCGAAACCAACTCTGAGTCTTTTGGATAGTACGATAATGAGGATATTCCCACAGAACCCTACTGCTTACCCTCTGGACCAATATGGAGGAATTGACATCTTGTTGACTGTAATCACATGTATTAGATATTCGTTGTAGACAGCGACTGCGTCTTTTAAAAACACTTGCATACATCTACACGAACCACCTTCATTTGTTCCCATATTTCCTGGGCACATAGCTTGGGCAGGTTTGAGGTATACATAATGTAGAAATGATGTTCCAGAACTAAACGCAAAAATAAAACAACTTTCGTTCCACCGGCGCATCACTGGTATCAGAGTAATCGACCGGGTGGCTCTCTAGCACTTAGTTGTAACAGGCAAGATCAAACCATTCTTACTCGCTTTTTCGGCGGGCATCTTGGACATATTCTGAGGGTTCCAAGTGTTTTGAAGTCTGATACAAGTGTTCTACTGACCAGGCTTCCCCTGAACATATTCTTGCTTGCCTGAGGCTCTCCATGCGGGATCTAACGGCTAATCCATTGATGGTTCTGGATTTCCTCAGGGTGTACAATGTCAAGGACCTGATATATCCCTGCTAGTCTTTGGGGATGTGCAAGAACAACACAAATGACGTCATTTGAAGTCATAATATTCCATCAACATATTTAAAGCAAATATTGCTTTTTGCATGCTTAGGTAAAATCTATGGAAGGTAATGTTTTTTAATTAAGGTTCATACAAGGTTTATCATAAACAAAAAGATGAATCATTCAACCAATGTAAAATGGATACCACTTTTCTGATCCATTTAAAAAATCCAAAAAGATATAAAATTCAATTCTAGGCCTTCATAATACAATCTGCGTAAAGCACTGCACAAATATCTACCTTCCGGGTCTATAATTAAATGTTGAAAAAGAATGGAGTGGGGTCTTTGACATTCAGTTTTCCTAAGTGAACACAAAATTTCGAGTCTCTATACAGCTATGCCAAAAATTTCTTGTCAAAAAGTCTTGAGCTGTTCGAATGAATATTATTCGCTCAAAGAACTGAAATATTTAATATTTTTTCACTATAAAGATTTCAACAAATCAGAAAAAAAGTTTGCAAAAATCAAAATACTATAGAATAAAATGAACTTTCCCCATGCTAAAAAGCGATCATGAAGTGCGTTCATAAAGTTAAAATTAATGATCTTTTAGTTGTGTAAGAAACAGCTCATACATTTACAAAAAGATCGAGGAAATCACATATTCAGTTCTGGTTACATTCATACCTGGCTATTTCAGTTCAATAAAGATATTAATTGAGAGTGGAACTAAAAATGGGACATTTATAAATTTTTAGAAGTCTTTCATGTACTTCTTTTGACCGATGAAACGTGTGAGTTTCACTTTAATAGAAATCCCTCGATATATCTGACTGCAGTTTAGAATTGAATTAAGACGTGACACAGAAGAGTTGGGTCAATTATAATAATTAATTATTAAAACTTAATTACTCTGCATTGTTGCAGATAATTCTAAAACATGTACATAAATGTCAGATGTGTAAAAGGATATTTTTTCTTGTTTTACGAGGATTTTTCAATATTGTTTTGAATATTATGTTTTTATATATTAATCAGATTTGTCCCTTTGTATACTTTGCACCAAAAATTTCAATACATTTTCATCCCCATTTTCCATACATACATACATACATATATATATATATATATATATATATATATATATATATATATATATATATATATATATATATATATATATATATATATATATATATGATATAAACGTAAAGCAGGCATGGGGGTTAATAAGTTATTACGAAGTACTTTAGGTCTCATCATTATTTTGTTATGTTAGGACGTTGTTTAAGCTGCTGTTCAAATTTATGTTTTACACAGAAAAAAAACATGTTTGGTTTCATTTACAAGTTATCAATCAAATGTAAGGAATAATGTTTGCCAGCGATGTGTTGTTTAATTTTGTTTTTTTAACCTTTAATAATGAGTCACTAACTTTTTAGTTAAAAATTGAATATTTCATTGCAACTGTTTTACAGTTGCAAGGTTATTCAAAGTTTTCCAATTGATTTTATAAAGTTTTAATTCTTACCTTCAATCTTATAACTGATCCTAAAAAAGTATCCTTTTTCAAACGTAAAATTTGAATAAAATTAATTTTCTGAAACAAAGAATTCGTGAGAAGAACAATGAAATATGAATTGGATTAGTCTTGTCGAAGGACACGTATGAAAATTTAAACCCGGTTTTGGATATTGTTAGTGGTAAAACAATCTCACCCCTCGTGACTTTAAATATCGTAACATAAAACTTAAGGGAAATCAATGTTTACGAAAGGTCTCAGACATTTCAATGAATTATGATTTAAGTAATACAAATATTAATTTTAAAGAAAATTACATTTCTTGGGGAGAAAATTTAATTGCATGTACGATATGGCAAGTTAAAAGTAATATTACGGAAAGCGACATTAATTTCAAACAGTCTATTCCTGCTAATAGAATTAAGGGAATTTTGAGATTAGTGAATGATTATCGAGATTGTTTTGTGTTAGGTATGAAAGAATTGGGGTGTACAGATTTATCGTAAATGAAAATTAAGGACGATAAAGAAGTAACCAAGTTTTCATATGTCCCTATAATACCAGTGCGTATGAAATAATGATATTAAATAGTGTCAAAGAATGAAATAATGATATTAAATAGTGTCAAAGAATGAAAGAATGATATTATCATATCAGAAACTAGATCTCTTTATGCGAGTCTTGTTTTGTTAGTAAAGAAATAAACGGGAGAAAACGGACTTGAAACTGATTACTGAAGATTGAATATCCAAACATTTAATGATAAATGTCCATTACCTGGAATTGATGACCTATTAGAATGCTTAAGTGGTTGTGAAATATTTAGAACTCTAGAATTAACACATGGTTATTTGCCATTCCCATTAAGTGAAGATGCCAAACCTTAAACAACCTTCGTAACACCAGGAATGTTTAGATTAATTAATGAGTTCCGATATTGTTTTACTTAAAATATGAATGAACTTGGGTGTACAAATTTAAAGAAACATAAAAATTAAGGAATGCTAAAAGAAAGAAACCAGTTTGCTGATATCAATATAAAACCAGTGCATATAAAATATATGATATTAAATACTGCGTAAGAATGGGAGGATAATGGTATCATGTCGGAAACTAGATCTGGAGAGTTTTGTTTGATTAGTAAAGAAGGAAAGAGAAAAGCGACTTGTATTTGATTATCGAAGGTTAAACATTCAAACAATTAATGATAAATGTCCATTACCTGGAATTGATGATTATTAGAAGGCTTAAGTGGCTGTGAAATATTTTCATGGGTAGACCCAACACACGATTATTTGCAGATCCCATTAAATCAGTGGTTCTGAACCGGGGGTGCGAGAGAAGGTTCTAAATTTTTAATGAAAATTACAAATTGAGTGAATCATTTGATGGTTACTTTTCCTCGCGAAAGATAAGAAAAATCAATAGATGGATACTCAATTCATTTTTGTTTGACAAAAAATCAATGGACGACCACGTTTTATTAAAAGACGATCTTATCGCAATATGAGCTAATGCACATATTGAAATGGAATTGGAAAAACTAGACTTAGAGTAGTTCTGGTGCACGCAGCTAGAACTTTATCCAGAATTGGACAAAGCAGCATTAAAGACACTTGTACCATTTGCCACCACTTACCTTTGTGAAATGAGTTTTTCATCCCTTTTGCACGTCAAAACAAAAGCCAGAAAACGCTTAAAGACATCTGATGGCTTTAAGTCATCAGTTAAGACACATGGCTCTTTCAAAAACAAAACAAGCCTCATTTTTAAAGGACAATTATGAACAAACAACAACAACGTAGCCATTAAAAATGTAGATATTGGTTTATATGGAATAATATAGTATGTATTGTAAATGTATTAATCTTTTTATGCAATAAATACATTATCTTGGAATAAAGGTCTTTTCCTAAATAAAAAAATAGAAACCCATTTTTCAAGTGATTACGAGAGCTTATTTTCAGATTCAAGGGGTAGTTGACTATTAAGAAAGTTAAGAACCACTGCATTAAATGAAGAAACCAAACAGCAAACACCCTTCGTAACTCCAGACGAAATGGAACAATACGGGAGAAGGCTTTTGGGCTTAGCCATTGCACCTGCTGAATTTCAATTATTGATGGATCAAGTGTTAAGAACTCTCCTAAATTCCCGAATTATATGCTATTTAAGTGATATTTTAATGCCGGCAAAGAAGTCGAACGGAAGTGGTGGTTAATACAATTGGATAATACATGTGAAACCTAGACACAACTCTCGCATGCACACCTACACCTAATATTGATGTCAACTATAGTGAGATCGTTCTGTTATGGTATTAACTTTCATTAAATAATAGAATTTTGAGCCATCAACTTATAATATTTTATTGTATATTTATGTAGGTTTCATTTGTCATTGTGACAGGCATCTCTAAAAGTTTTAATATTTAAAAAATATTGCATTTTTATCAATGCAAGTATATAAGGGAGTTAAAGTATATATTAATTCTCAGTTGCATCATAATTAATGTTTCCTCATTCTGTTATCCTATTGAATATGAATATGTGCATAGTTCTCATTCCATTAGTCAAATTGTGTTTAGCTTATTCGGGATAAGTTTGTATCTTTTCAAAATATTACGAAGTGATTCCAGTGTGATTGCAAAGTGTAAAATTATGTAATTGCAAATATAATTAACACTAGATACAATCGGGTGAGTTGTATTGTAAGGATTGTTAGCTATTACTATCCAAGTGTGTGTAATAAATAATAGACTGCAGCACGATGATAACCCAGTGCATGATGTTTATTGAGAGGGGAACGGCGACAGAAGATTTTAATGTTGAGTTAATCCACAGTGGAGAGACGGTATTGACATGGGTTTAAAATCAATGTTGTCACAGTTTGTAAACCTGCTATTCAGTAATTTTCAAAATGAAAACTTGTAGAATACGGAATGTAAAAGTTTTCATCAAAGGAAATGATTTTAACTAACACACACACACACACATATATATATATATATATATATCTGTGTGTGTGTGTGTGTGTGTATAGTGCGTGTAAAAACTTTAAGGACAGCAAACAATTGTAAAGATTTTGATCAATTTAAAATAAGACAATTGAAAGGGAAATTTAATGTTAATCATAAAGTTGAAAAAATACTAACATAAAAGTCAACAAAATGTATCTGCGAGCTTTTTATGGAGAAAAAATAATAATTATGCAAACAAACGCTAGATTTGGCTGTGTAAAAATTTTAAGGACACTACCATTTTTTTATAGAAATGTTACGTAAAATTATTATTGATTTGCACTTTAAATACTCTCGTGTATAGGGATTTTTCTGGCGTTTTCTATTGAGAGTATTGTTAACTTTATAATGATGCCAAAAGCAAGTAAACTGACTGAATATGAAAAATGTGTTTTGGAAGCTTTTTCATTGTCAGGTATGAGTTGTCGGTCTATTGTAAAATAGATGGAAAGATCTAAAATTGTCATCAACAATTGTTTAAGCTTAAAAGACGTGCACGGAAAAAAAAATCCGCTAGAGTCACATTAAAAGCCTTGTCACCCAGAGATGAAAGAAGAAATTTAAAGTTAGCATCAAATGGAAAATACTCGAGTAAAGAAATTTTACTAACAACTGGGTTCAATGTGTGCTAGAAAACAATCTGCAATACAATTATTCGATCTGAGAGATGTCAATACACAACAAAATTGTGTAAACCCTCTTTATTGACTAGAAACATATCCCAGCGTTTACAGTTTGCAAGACAAGTGAGGACTTGGAACGACAAATGGCTGCAGGTGATTTTCTCCGACGTAAAAAATTTGAACTTAGATGATCCTGGTGGTTTGAAGTATTATTCGCAGGATTTGAGAACAGAAAAAGGAATTTTCTCAAACCGTCAATTAGGTAGCGGATCCATTGTGACATGGGGCTGCTTTTCGTTTAACGGATTGGGGTCACTTGCATTTCTTTTAGGAAAAGTTAATTCAAAGGCATATCTAAAAATCCTTTCTGACCATCTTTCACCTGCTGCAACACTTCTGGAAGGAGGGAAATGGATTTATCAGCATAATAATGCGCCTATCTACAAGAGTCTTAGGGCAAAACTCTGGTTCCAGGAGGAAAATATTGAAGTTTTGCAATGACCACCCAGAACTCTTAATCTAAACCCCATCGAGAACTTGTGAATGTGTGTGTGTGTGGGGGGGGATTTAGAAAGACGAGTTTACAAAAATGGAAGGCATTTTCCCCCAGCTTCAGAACTCAGATCTAAAACAGAAGAAGATTGGTACAAAACCAGCCCCGAACTGTGCCAAAAATTAATAATGTCCCTGAAAGATAGAATATTTGTGTTCATTAAAAGCAATGGTGGGTGCACAACGTAGTAAGTATTTGTTTCTTCATTTCGTATTGTTTTTATTTTCCTGACCTTAGAGTTTTTACACAGGCGGAAATAGTGTATTTTTGTACAATTATTTTATTTTTGGAATAAAATACTTCCAGATAAATTTTGTTGCCTTTTTTATTATCTTTTCAAATTTATGATACACATTATAATATACTTTTTTTCATCTGATTTGAAATTTATGAAAAAAAATTAAATTTTTTGCTGCCCTTAAAGTTTTTACACGCACTATATATATATATATATACACGCATGTGTTAGTTACTAGAATAAAACTTGGCCGTTTACGTGACGTCCCTCTCGTAGCGAGCAATGTTGGTCTCCCATATGGTGCTTCCATAAGTATCCTGTAAAATAGCGGTGAATAACAAAAGGTGAATGTCTAATGACAAGTGCCTCCGCGTTAGACTATATATATATTTATACATATATATATATATATATATATATATATATATATATATATATATATATATATATATATAACAAAAAACTATATATATACAAAAAAACAAAGCAAAGCAAGCAAAGAACACAAATAAATGTTACTATAATCATAGATAGTTTTTGATGATCTTCTTAAAACACAACTGGTACAGTTTTTTCTTTTTTCTTTAGATTTCTTACGTTGAATTTATGCGTCTTATACGTCTTTCACAATAACATCTTTTCTTTATACGTCGTTCAAGTGATACGTTTAAAAAATTATACGTCGTTAGGATTATAAATCTTTTAAAATTCTATGTCTTTTCTATTTTCTTCTTGAATTTATACGTCTTTTGGAATTTAATTTCTTCTTCCGTCTTTAAAGTCAAAGTAAATTAAAACTTTACATTGTCACTGGATAAAATCATGGTTATATGAATTCAACACATTTGGTAGTATGAGTAGGTCCTTCATAACACCTTTCCTTAACCACACCACCTTTGATCTTTGCAATTTTATAGGGTTCGAAGCACTTATGTTTGAGTTTTAGGTGTGGTCATAATTTTACTCGCTTGATTGCATCTTGATCATCGACGTTGTAGGGTCGCGGTTGTCGTCTTCGTAGGTAATATGACTTTTTGCTTTCTTCCTGAATTTTGAAGATTGGTTTTCTGGCGTTTTTACAAGGTTCATCTTGTTGGGTCTTAAATTCAGCACGAAATTCGGTTTCAATCTTGGGTTCTCTTTCTGTAGTTCTCTTATATGATATTCGAATAAAAATTACACATTCTTAGTTATTCAACTCTGGGAGCATCTGTTCTTTCAATATTTTTTTGTAAGTTCTAAGTTCATAGATCATTTCTTTCATTTGGGACACCACATCTTCTTTTTGTACATCAGTAAAAATATTTGTTTGATTAATAACAATAGTGATATATAAACTCACCATTACTCCATTACTCATAGGAGGAGTTGCTATGATACACCAATCATAGCCAGACAAATTATGAAATAATTCTATCAACAAAATAAACCAGTTAAAGAAAGATAGGCGTTTTGCAGTCTTCTGAGATTCACGTCTTTGAATATAAACATTTTCACTCTTATTTTCATCTTGTGGTTTTCACGAACATCATGCTTTAGTCCTATTTTTTCAGTAATTTCGCTTCTTTTAGAATCTATTTCCTTTCTAATATCTTCGGTCGTGTCTTTCGGTTCGTGATGTTGGTTATCCTCTGACTGAGATGTAAATAATTGTATACTAGATGTATAGGCAACTGACGAAATCATGGATAACGGTAAAGGAGATATGCAAGAACTTGTAATGTTTTCTTCAACATTTTTAACTATGATGTCAATATCACTTGAGGAAATTTCATCAAGTGATATGGAACCATTTCTTGCTCAATATTAATACTTTCTGGTATAAACTCTGGGGTATCTTGATCAAATTCTTCACATCCTTCAATTTCAAAAGTCGTCTCACGGCTATCTAAATTATTATCTATGGGGCTTTCAACATGCACAATGTCAACAATGTTGTCATCATCTTCTGGGTTTCGCTTAAAAGTATCAATACGGTGTTCAGTATCTACATTTGCTTTTTCGTCAGCAAGAGTATCAGTATTTATTTTAACTTCTATCTCAGTATCTTCTGCAACATCAGTAACAGCACTATTCTCACGCTCAGTTGTAGTAATACTCGGTTCAGGAGCATCAGTACTGCTTTTAGGTTCCGTCTCAATATTAGTATCACACTCAGTCTCAATGTTACACTCAGGTTCAATATTACACGTAGGTTCAATATCAATTTCAAAAGCATCGTCATTTAAGTTTGGTAAAACAGATACAGCATTTTCATAAACATTATTTTGAGGTCTATTTTTAACTATAATTCCATTTTCATTATTTAAAACTTCACCTTGCATGAGCAAATTTAAACCAATTATTACATCATAAGGTAAACAATAATCTTTTACTACACATATATCAGCAGTACGCATAAAATCATCAGTAACGATTTTACTAGAAAAAGATCCCAATGGTTTAACTAAACATTTCCCAACACCTGTTACAGTTGAATTTATCGGATATAATTTATTAATGTTTAACTTTTCATAAATTGATTTTCGAAGTAATGTAACTTGACTTCCAGTATAAATCAGACCATTAATTTTTGTATTATTGATTTCAACAGTTTGTTCATGTTCGAAACAACGCTAACACATAAAGAGTTTACATCGGGTTTAGTTTATGATGTGCATTCTGACGCCCTGTGGCCAAAAATCTCGCATTTAAAGCACTTTAGCCCTTTAAATGCGTGTTAAAAAATTTTTGATATATGATTTCTAGATCCACAGTTAAAATTAATTCTACGATTGCGAAATTCAGAATGATTAGAATTAAATTTCTCTTCTTTAACTTTACCAGTTTCGGTTTCATATTTCGGTTCAACTCTTCCAAAATTAGACTTAACAGGGGAAACAGCAGGGTTATAATTAAATTTTGTTATCGTTTTTTTCAAAATTACTTTTGTTATGCCTAGAATCAACTGTCGCCCTCGTTCTTTCATTAAATTCTGAGCGGCTTTTAATTCGTTGTCTATCCTCACACACTTTCTCATACAAAGTTAAATTTTCTTTAAATTCAGCTAAATTTCTAGATTTATAGAGCACGTACTTATTTGTTGGTGAATCCTGAATATCATTTATTACATAATGAATTAAAGCTGCATCTTCGACGTTACCTTTAATCGCGATCTCTTTCATCACATAAAAATATTCTTGAAACGATTCATTAAATTTCATCTTTCTTTTATTTAACATCATATGAATATCCGCACTATTGTTTTTAGCTGCAAACTCTTCTTTCAACAGTACTTTTAATTTATCCCATTAGTTAACATTACGTTCACTCTGTAAAAATAATTTTGCAATACCACTTAAAGAGTTTTAGCAAAAATGATTTTCTGGATATCATTCCACGATAATAATGTAGCGGTTTCCTCAAAATCAGAAATCCAATTTTCTACGAAATAATTATCATCAGCACTAAAATGCATAATTGTACCCTCTACATCACGGAAACTAACCATTTCTTCTTTTAAGTTAGAAACTGACTCAACGTTTGGAAGATTTAATTCACTAGTAGTTTCTGTTTCACAAGAGACTTTCGTTACTTCTTTAAAGTTTGAAACTGACCTAACGTTTGAAAGATTTAATCCACTAGTAGTTTCTATTTCACAAGAGACTTCTTCATCAGTTTCATCAACGTCAACAGGACTAGAGCTTAGCAATTTTAAATCATTTAAATTTGTAACAACACACTCAAGAAGTTCGTTTGGTTTGCCTTCATCTTTTAAATTTAGTAAATTACAAACAGTAATGAGATTGTTCACAGTAAAATTATCAGTTACATATTTAATTTTATATTTATACTCTTTTGAATTAACATTGTAATTAAATCCTGGAAATTTTCTAAGTCTTTCTCAATTATTTCTATCACCTGGATCATTTTCAAAAATTAGTCACAATCCATGCACATTGTCACGATCATAATTAACAGTTCATCAAGTCATCATCAATGTCCATCATTAGAAGTTCAAAATCCAAGTGTTCAGTTCAAACGCGACTATCCATACACAGTCTCACGATATAATACACAATGTCCCGGTCCCGCGATCCCACTATGCAGGTCTCATCGCACTTCTGAATTTTTTGTAGGTCAGGAATATACTGGTCGAGAGGGATAATGTACGAAACAATACTTCAATTATTAAGTTCTTGTATATACAGGGACGACACAGATACGTAGAATATTTACAAAGGAAGTTAATAAATTTTACGTCTTCAGAATAGTTTCTTTTAACAAATTCACCGTCGTTTAGCATTGAACCTAACATAACGTTACGGGTCCATCTTATTCGAATCAACTTCCGTTCTCGTCTGCCCGCCACGAATCAATGTTCAATTCCACCGAGACGAAAACTACGTCCGCAGCATGACGTCACAGGCGAACACATTTTGAAGAATGGAGTGAAGGAAGACGGCTCGCCCTACATACACACACACACACACACACACACACATATATATATATATGTGTGTGTGTGTGTGTATGTGTGTGTGTGTGTGTGTGTTGGTGTTGCTGTGCATTGCTTCTAAGCAACATGACGGTAAAATGACTTAGCATTCAGTCACTTAATTATTCACTATTCATACTTTGGCCTACAAATGTGTATTGAGCCTACTGGTGGGATCTACACGAATGTTGTATATTGACCTGTAGTACTCTGCATTAATAGATGTTTTATTATGATATTACATTCTGAGGCATCATTCATACGGAGATGTTGAACTTTAAATCACACTCCATGGGATAAAGTCAAACATCCCCATAATTTTTCGGCATATTTAACAATTCTGGCTCTTTTGGGTGGAACTATAATGAGGATATTCACTCAGAACCCTACTGCTTACCCTCTGGATCAATAGGGAGGTATTAACATCTCGTTGGCTGTAATCACATATATTAGATATTCGATGTTGACAGCGATTGTGTCTTTCAAAAACGCCTGTATATGTCCCCACATACCTTCTTTTATTCCAATATTTCCCTGGAATTTACCTTGGGAATGCTTGAGATATTAATCAAGTAGAAGGGACGTCCAGTGACGTCTTAATATTCAACTAAAATATTAACTAAAGGCAAAGATTGCCTTTTGCATACTTATTTGAAATCTATGAAAGTTAAGATTTTTTTAATTAAGGTTCATTCAAAGTTTATGATAAGCGAAAAAAAATGATCACTGAATCATTCAACGAAAGAAAAATTGATACCCATTTTTTATCAGTTTGCAAAATCAAAAAATCTAGATGTGTCAAGACCTTGCTTTTATATTATAATCTGCTTAAAGTTCTGCACAAATATCTACCTTCCTGCACTATAAGCAAATGTTGAAACAGAATGGAGAGGGGTCTTTTATATTCAGTTTTCCTTATTTCCACATACTGAAAAGCGTTCCTGAATTTAAAATTGTTGATCTTTCAGTTGTGAAAGAAACAGCTCACACATATACAAAAAGATCGAGGAAATCACATGTTCGGATCTGGTTACCATTCGTACCTGACTATTCCAGTTCAACAAAGATATTAATAGACAGTCAAGCTAAAAATGGGACATTAATAAAATTGTAGAATCTGTCATGTACCTCTGTTGACCGTTGAAATGTGCGAGTTTCACTTTAATAGAAATCCCTCGAGATATTTGACTGTAATTTAGAATTCAATTAAGACGTGACAGAGGAGAGTTCGTTCAATTAAAATAATTAATTATTTAAACTTAATTACTCTGCATTACTGCAAATAACACTAGAAGAGTTATTTGCAGTACGTAAAAGTCAAATGTGTAATAAATAAAAGATATGTTCATGTTTTACGGGGATTTTTTAACATCGTTTAGAATATCACGTCTTGTTATATTAATGTAGCTCATTTGTATGCTTTTCACCTAGACTTGAACACATTTCCATCCACGTTTCAAATATATATGTGCAATTGTATTATATAAATGCAAAACAGGCATGATGACTAGAAAGATATTGCGAAGTATTTAAATATCAGCATTATTTTGTCATGTTAAGACGCTATTTAAGCTGCTGATTAAATTTATGTATAACTTAGAAAAATACCTTCTTGGTTTTCTTTACAAGTTACCAATAAAATGTAAGGACTAATGTTTGACAGTGATGTGTTGTTTCATTTTTTTTAACATTTAATAGTGATACATTAATTTGTTAACGAAAGATTGAATATTTCTTTGCAGTGGTTTTGTAGGTTCAAGTTAAACTTTTTCAACTTGTTTTCAAAAAGGTTTAATTGTTATCTTATAATTGATCCTCTAAAAGTGTCCATTTTCAATGGTAAAATTTCAATAAAACTAATTTTCTAAAAGAAAAAATGTTCATAGTTTCCACTCTGGTTAAATTTATCTAGGCTGAAAACGATCAACAGTTTTTCCCGTCTATTAAATTATTATCAAAACATGCCCTCTCTTAAAAACTTACTCCATTAAATATATTTGATTTGCTAAAACTTAAACGGCATTTCAGTTATGGATAATAAATGTCTCTTATTTAACGTGCACTTTATTGTGTCTATTCTAGTACCTATAGTTTACATTTCTCGGCCAAGTATTCAAGTTTTCAATTAAGAAATTTACATGTTTTTCCAGATGTTTCCCCTTACGGCCTCTACGTTCCAACAATGTTTCTGGTTGTTTTTCATTAATTTATTTTATTTCACAGTGTGTTATCTGATAATTGTTTTAGAGTTTTAGAGTAACTGAAATATTTTACAAATCTTGAAATCTACAATATATTCTAGTGTGCCTCCGCATTGGAAAAAAAACCAATATATTCTAGTATTATGTATATATCAGAATTAGCGGTTCATATCTATATATATAAAATAGTTCCGTAACTGACTCATTCATTCACTGACTGACTGACTGACTGACATACAACGCACAGACCAAACCGCTGGACCTAAAGGGCTGAAATTTTGCATGGCGATTCTTCTAATAGTGTAGGGTTGCACTAAGAAAGATTTTTCAAAAATTCTTCTTAGATTTTTTAAAATTAAATTTTTAAGCTGTTTTTTAAACTTTTTTTACGTTTGCATTTAAAATAATACATTGAGGGTTATAAAATTTATATCACGAGAAAGATCATAAAAATTCCTTCAAAATGAAATTTTTTTCAAATTTTTACCTCCATTTCCAGATTTTTGGTGAATTTTTAAAGATTCATTTTTAGAATTTAATTTATTAAATGCTGATCACGTGATTTCTTTTTCTGGTACTTTCAATAAATTTATCGTCACGTGCGTAACAACTAAATAGACAAAAAAAATATTTTTTTCTCTTTCTAATGCAGCAGACGATTGGATATTATCCAAAAAAATGCATATCCCTTACGATTTTTTTATAAGTATATATATATATATATATAGATAGATATATATTTTACATCAATTGTATACATTGATCATCGCATTTATTATAAATATATATATTTATTTTTTGGCATAAATTGCATACGTTGACCGTTGTATTTAATTTGAATGTACTCCGTAGCGAGCGCGGGTTTTCAGCTAGTCCTATATAAATATGTTTATACGTGGGGAAACTTTTATCTGTACTGCCATCAGGAACGCTTATAGCTCGTTAAACAAGATATGGTGGTACCTTTGGAACTTGGTGCTATTTTAATTTGCTTATCGTTCAACTTATGCTGTTGATATCGACTCTTGAAATACACTCATGGACAAAAAAATTAGCGCACCAAGAAGGAGTCGTCAAAATGAAACGAAATTTTACATACGTAATGACTACTTTGATATAAGTAAATGATCAGAAAATCAAAGAAAAAGGATAATTTTTTTCAGAGAAAAAGGCAAAAGAACGGAGGAGTTAATACTCCGTTGGACCCCCTCTAGCGCGAATGAGCGATGCGATACGATCGGGCATTGAGTCACACAAGTTCTGTATGATGTCTTGAGACATTTCGTTCCATATTTGCTGTAACCTTGCCTCTAGTTCATTCAAACTCGTGGGATGCCCAACTCGTCATCCCAAATGATCCCAGATATGTTCGATTGGAGACAAATCTGGGGATCGGGCAGGCCAAGGAAGGGTAGTAACAGTGCGGAGGCAGTCTTGTGACACCCTTGCCGTATGAGGCCGAGCATTGTCTTGTTGAAAAATGGCTCCTGGGAGCCGTTGCATGAGTGGCAACACATGTGGTTGCAGGATTTCATGAACATACCTCTGGGCTGTCATGGTGCCACGGAACAATACTAGGGGTGACCGTGTATTGTAGGCAATGGCACCCCATATCATCACACCAGCTGTGGGAGCGATGTGTCGCTGCACAGCAAAGGCAGGATTGAAGCATTCACCACGAGCTCTCCACACACGAACACGATTGTCACCACTGCCGAGATTGAATCTGGATTCGTCGCTAAAGACGACCTGGTTCCATTCCGCTGCAGTCCAGTTTCCTCGTGCGCTGCAAAACTCCAAACGGAGGCTTCGATGGGTGGGCGTCAAGGGCAGCACACGTAATGGGCGCCGCGATACCAACTGTCCTTCAGCCAGGCGCCTTTGTATGGTTCGAGAAGACACACAGGCCCCTAGTGAAGGTGCTACCTGTGCCTGGATGGCGGCCGATGAAGTAGTTGGCTGTACGCGTGCATTTCTTACGATGTGGCGGTCTTCTCGACTACTGGTCTGTCGAGGGCATCCTGAGCCTGGTCTTCGTGTACATGACATCTCTCGGGTCCACTGGTCCCAACACCTCCTCACAACACAATCAGAGCGGCCTAATTGACGAGCTACTCGCCTAGCTGACCACCCAGCTTCCATCATCCCGACGATTCTCCCCCTCTCAAACTGCGACAACTTCTTATATTGTCTTCGAACATGGCGTAATGGCATGTCTATCTCAGCTCTTCCTTTGTAAATGATTCAGCACACTCAAACAAGCTTTGGTTACCTGTTTTATACTCCACAGAGTACGATGTTCAACGCCCTCTACCGGCTATACGTAATGCGCAATCACGCTGCATTTCTAATTATTTGCATATCTCCCCGACATGTACCTTCATTGCAAGTTTCGTTACGATTCCGCAATTATTTCTTTGTGCGCTAATTTTTTTGTCCATGAGTGTATTATCAGTATAAAATTATTATTATTATAAGAATAGTTTTTTCTTTGTTTGATGAGTCATTATGTGATCTCAAGGGGAGAAGTTTCTGTTCGATTTTGTTCTCTTTTGTAACCCGGGTTGGGTTTACAGTTGTTTTGAATTGTTTGGACGTTCGTAAACTTGTAACGTTTGCTTGTTAATGAAATATAAATATGAGTGGCGATACTTGGTGGTATGGTGGCTTCCCAAAATTTGTTAGGGTTGATTCTCCTTCTTTTCGGCATTAGGGATTTAAATGATATTGATATAGCGCGATATCCTATTGGACCCCAAGTTGGGTCGTTCGATTGGTTATCAGGTGTTTCGCCATATATCTGTTTGGGTCAGCTTGTTTAGTGAATCTTGTTTCACAGTGTATGAGAAAAGCTTAAATCATGGGCCCCCAATGAAGGTCAGCATTTGGGTGAAAATCTCTTCATGTATCTAGAAAGGTCAGTTCATACTAATTTCTTCTGTAACAGATAAGTAAGCATATTATTGTCGTGATTCATTACAGGAGTTCATTAGATATTATTGAATGGTATTTGACATTGTGTATAGTAAAATTTTCTGTACATTAATTATGATAATAATTACCAAAATATACTACTAAATCTTAATTCATATTTCACAAAGTATTGTAACGCGTTAGATTATTTTAGTTTAATTATGCAAATAACATGTGCTGAAATTTTTAAATGTTCATTCAGCAGATTAATTAAATTGATCCTTTTTTCTTTTCTTTCTTTTTTTATACCTGTGTGTATGAAATGAGGCCCTTTGTATATTACAAATGGTAGGGAAAATGTGTATACAATTTTTTTTCAGAATATGAGACAATTGTTTTCTTTCTATTATTTTACTACTCAGAACTGAGTTTTCCATTTCCTTTTATGCAAATTTCAGTGCAGATTCAGATTATTAATAAAAATCTTAAGTATTTAACATTGTAAAAGTGTGTGTGTACGTCGTAAAATGAACAAAAAATGGATTTATTAAACACTTCAGACATGACTGATATATCTACCTATTTATCGTTGTATACTATATAACGTAAATTAATCTTCCTTTTGTCATTAAAAGATATTATTTAGAGTAATTTCGTAATAGATTGCTAAGTTTATAATTAGGCAGTTCTTAAGCTTAAATTTTTGATAGTTTTGATACAACATTCTCTATTAGGCTTCAAAGTAAAGAACAAGTTATTGTACTAGAGATAATCTATAACATTATTGTGTATTACTAAAGGTATTGTGACGATAGCATTTATGCTGTTTGAAATTTACTGAGTGATAACATTAACATATTTCCTTTATATAAAGCCTTGGTAGAAGTTTGCTTAAAACGAGATATGTTAAATATTTATATTGAATGCATAAAAATTGTGAAGTTACATTAAGTGAAAAATATATCGGTCCCAAAACTAATGAATTTTTAACATCACATCAGACCTAAAAGGTATATCTTTTCTTAAAATCTAAATGGTATATGAATCATGCAAGCAAATATTTATTTTAACTACGTTTTGAGTTATACACATAAAACTGTTGGATTTATAAAATTTGTTATTTAAATGTCTAGGTAAATTGAATAAAATATTTCCGCTTTAATATTAAATATTATTCCCTTAAAATGGACTTTCACCAGAAGCAAGTGTCAGGTACTCAAGTATTATATATATATATATATATATATATATATATATATATATATATATATATATATATATATATATATATTTAATATATATATATATATATAATATATATATATATATATATATATATATATATATATATATATATATATATATATATATATATATACTCCAAGCCTGACTGGCGCCAGGCTTGGAGTTCTTTGGTTAAGTACTTTATTACAAATTCATTTATTATTCAATTCTTCTGTTAATAATGGATTGTACGGTGTCTGAGTGTGTTTATTTAATAGATCATACTCATCAGAAACAATCCATTGGTTTTTAGACAGTATTGACACCGCTGATGAAGAAATGCTGTCAAAAACCGTATTCATACTTATCTTTACATGTTGGATGTTCCTGGCTTCATGTAGCTTTAGAGCTATTACTGGTTTTCTCTTTCATCTTATTCTTATTTATATATATATATATATATATATATATAAGAAATTTTGAAATCTTAAAGATTAACAAAGGTTTGAACAAAATTTTGGGCACAATTTAAAATTATCTCTGAATTCCAATAAGGTAATGGGAATATTGAAAAGAAGAAATCAACTGCGAGAATATATAAAAATTTTTACTAAAACTGATTTCTTTGAATTTTAGTTATTGAGCATAACTTGTACTTTTATGTTATGCAAATGGTGATCGATTTTTCTTTTTTTTTTTTTAAGGTAAACTTACAGGGTTTAATGTACATATTAGTATTTGTACATCAAACTTTGTAAGCATTTGTATATATATATATATATATATATATATATATATATATATATATATATATATATATATATATATATATGTATGTATATTATATATATATATATATATATATATATATATATTAATATATATTAAACAAGTCTGTGTTTTATGTAGTGTTTACTGATATGCTTTTTTGTGATCAAATCTCTTTTGGAGAACTGAATAATATATATATTTAGTAATTGTATATTAGCTTTTAATGAAGGAGAAGTAAAAGAAACTTTTAGAAAATATATATTTTTTATATTTTATTACATGATGTCCAAGATTTTCAGATTTTTCATTTACCTTTGATTTACAACACATACATGGCAATTTTATATAAAATTTCACGGTAACCTGTCGGATAAAATGCAAGAGACATAGATATAGTTCAGGAGATAACCTGCTTTTGAGAAGAAAAAGTTCCAATTCATTTTTCTTCTATAATTTCGTCCTGTTGGTTTGCAGAACGTCCAATTCTAGGAATCAGCGCTGCTCTCCTACCAATTCTAGGAACAAAAGCGCCTCTGCTTCTTAACCTAAACCGTGGGTCACTCCTGCCAATTCTTGGAATGAGAGAGGCTCTGCCTATTCTTGGGGTAAAAGCCATGGCTCTTTTGTCTTCGAATATATCTACATCGTCAGAGCGTTTTTTGCCAATGCGGGGAATGAGAGCATTTTTGCTTCGCATGTTTTTTTTATCCATGCTGTAATGGTATTCGTCATCGAGTTCCTGTAGAGTATCCCACACCGATCTTCCATTGCCGGAATTGGGCGTGTCCAGGTCGTTTTCACTCACTTCAGGACTTCCTTGTTTATTGTGTTCGTCTGGGACTGATCTCTTCTTGCGTCCAATGCGGGGTATCAATTTGAGTTTCCGACTCTTCTTAACCATAGGTTGATTGGTCAAGAAAGCATCAGTCAAGCTGTCCTCTAACCCAGCAGCGTCGATATCTGGACTTAGCAGGAAGTCATAATCAGAGAATGCAGGTTCAAGAACAACGCTTCCCGCGTGAGGAAAAGGAAACAGAGACGACTGAAGTTCCCAAACATGACGTCCTAAGCGTGGATACGCTATCAGTCCACCAATTTGCTTTTTGTCTTCGAGAGCTGTCAGGAGTCTTGCTTTATCTGCGCGGCTTATAGGAAGGAGCCCATCTCGTTTATCGTCTTCGAAGATGTCAAAACCTGTGAAAAAAAAGAAGAAAGGGAGATGCAAAGAGTGATTAATGTTTCTTAAAAAAGAAAGAAAATTATGAAAGTAGACTTTAAGAAATATTAAATATTATTTTTTTTTGTTACCCACAAAATAATGCAATCTTACATATTTCTTATCACGCATGCGTTTCAGGCAAGTAAATGAATTTCATGCAACATTGACAGGCTACAATTGGCAGGCTACATCCATGATGCAGAAGGAAAGAATTTTATCAGACGTGCATGTACATGTTTCTTAGTCCATAATTTTTTTTAAATGTTTCAAATGTTCAAAACAGACTGTCTTGGAAACGGTATTGAATAACACTTAGTACCTCACTTTGTAATACGTCATTTTGTAAATAATATCTCAGAAATGAGAAGTATTTTGAATGATCATCTTCTGTAAATTAAATGTTAATAGTCTCCAGAGGATAATCTTCCAAAATATTTAACATTTCATTAAAAAAAAAGGTACAAAACGGTTATTTAACACCGTTTCCATTTCGTGCATTTACAAGACAGGTAATGTATTTTATATTCTTTTAAAAACTGTAGACCTGAATTCTTTGTTTCCTTTGACAAAATGTTATCTTCTTTGGGAGTAAAGGAAATGGCGATTTTATGACCAAGATTGGAGTCCTGCAACAAATTCAGTGAATCCTCGTCGCTTAAGTGAGAAATGTCACCTATTTCTTTACTTGACAGAGCTGAATCTTTATTTGTGAGAACGGAATTTCCCGATTCTTCTGGCAAATATTTCAGGAATTTTGCAATCACGTCTCCGGAGACTGCAGCTAGAGTTTTTCGTGGGTTAAAAGATTCATTAGGAGGCTGAAATTTGGCATCCTGCATGGAATTCTGAATATTGTACAGAATTTCATCTAACTCGTGGCCAGCCTCTAGCTCACGGCCTATTCTGGGTTGAGGTATCATGTTTTGTCTTTTTTCTTCGTGAACGTGGCGACGCCCGACTCGTGGGACGGGGAACATATAACCTCTTGGCATTTTCTGGGGAATTTTCCAAGGGACATCTTCAAAATAATAAAATGCTGGGGCATCAGCTGGATACTCATCTTCATTGAAGTTGAAACCTGAACGATATATATTTATAATTTTAAGAGAAAAATATGAGACAAGAATTTTTAAAAAATATTTTGAAAATACCTATTATACTGTGGAAAAAAAATTTAAAATAATCAGTCAAGATATTTCTGGGGATTTTTTTATCAACATTTGTGCATTACCTACTTTCAGTTTAAAACGCGTTTATTTCGTTACGAATTATTCGATCCATCAAAAACACTGTTTCCAGCTGAAAGACAGTAGAAAAAATGTTTTCTTAAATGTTAATTTAGTAAAAAGCAGTAGATGTTATTAGAACTTATTTTCTTTCTTTGTAGTTTTCTACATCTTAGCTATGAATCTTTAATGCATTAATTCATTGACAATACATTATATTGAGATATACAATATGTTCCGTTTCGAAGAAATTCTGAATATTTAATTATTCCTAGATTCCCTATTAGACTATAGAAAATATTATCAACAATCAATCAAGATATTTCTGGGGATTTTTTTATCAACATTTTATGCGGATTTGTGCGTTATCAACTTTCAGTTAAAAAAGTGTTTGTTACGAACTATCCGATCCACCAAAAACATTTTCTCAAGCTGAAAGACAGTAGGAAAAAAATTGTTTTCTTAAATGCTAATTTAGTAAAATGCAGTCCATGTTATCAGAACTCATTTTCTATCTTTCTACATCTTAGCTATGAATCTTTAATGCATTAATTCATTATTAATGCAGTATATTGGGATGTTCAATATGTTCCCTTTCAAAGGAATTTTAAATATCTAATAATTTCTAGATTGAAAGAACTCTTCCAAACTTGACAAGAAGGAAAGAAATCTATCAGGGCCTATAAAAATTTAGTCATATTCCAAATCTTACAAATGAATGAAAAAAGCTATTCGGCTGCATGGCATAAATAATTGAACAAAAACAATCCATTAAGATCTGAGGCAAAATCTTTACGTCATGTCAATATACGTATGCCAAACTTCACAGTTAAATTCATTACTGAATCATAATCATAAAGACCCTACATCTTTTTGCAAAAATAATTTTATTTAACTTTTAATGATAAAAAAAAGATACATCTATCCATTTATCCATTTGATTAAATTACTGATTTATAAATGCCCAAATCCTGAGTAACAACACATCTCTTGTATAATACAAAAAGCATTGCTTAATTAATTTTTCTTCATAGAAGAAAAAACACGTCAATACATTTCAACGTTTTGATTGAATTACTGAAGTACTAATGTCCAGACTTAAAGTAACAGCATTGGGCTTGTGTAATACGAATGAATTCGATATATAATATTACAGATATGTCCTTTTGTAGCTATAATGCAATTTAAACTATAGTTGACTTATAATTATTGATTGGAAATCATATATTTTTATAAATTTTTTTAAAAATAATAAACATTATTTTCTTCTGTAAAAGGCTTTTCAATTTAAGTACAAAAAGTTTATTGTACTACGATAGATATACTCGTTGAATCAAGACACATCGACTAAAATAATATACTTTTATAGAGATAAATAAGGTTTAGTTGCGAATAAGGAAGTATTGTTAAAGTGTTCGATATCGAATAAGCTTTAAAATTATTGTAAAAAAATAAATTTCTATTCGAAATTTGAAAACATAAAATATTGATTAAATTAATGTATTCTTTACTGTATCTATGTTACATGAATTAACTTTTTATATAAAAATTAAAAATTTTCAGGGATTTGCAGAGATGAAGTACCACAATTATTTGCACTATTTATAGTTATTGATAAAGTACTGATTCAGAAATAAATTCCCATACATTATGTTATTTTACTTATTTTAATAAATGCGTCATTCTGAATTTCTGGAGTATCAATTGCAGAATTTGCAAAGAAAATATTAATAATTTATTTAGGTTTATTTTGCACCGTGAAAGCTGTTAATAAAATTTACAGATCAACCACAATTTACTCTGGTGTTTAGGTAACTTGTTTCAAAAGACAGACGTTAATACATTAATCACGTTTTATGTAACATATTTTTATTATTTCAAGTGGCACAGATGGTTAGAAATGCAAACTTAGTATTGCTGTTAAACATAAACGTCTTGAATATGAACGCTAAGAAAAAACACCATACTCAAGTTGGCCAAAGCATACTACACATGTCCCTCTTAGCAATTTCGTCGGGTCGAGATAATGTAGATCATAGGTGGCCAAGTAGGGAAACACTAATAATCTGTGTAAATCGAATATCGCTTATTTTTTTGCATACATTTACTTGATGTAACTACCTAGGCTTGATAAATGAAATGCCTCGGCCTGAGCAATGTTGTTGTGAATCCAATAAGAACAGATTAAATTATTTACAAGAACATATCAGCCAACTCGGATTTTGATTGTCAACCTCGGTAATGACCAACTCCTTATATTCTTTCGTTGTAACAAAACATCGATGGTAGCATCTATGTCTTACTGCCCCCAAAAAGTTGATGTTTTATCGGCGATAAACCCAGTGATCACGCAAGCGGAAAGAAAACACTGTGACATGAAAATCATAAGCGAAGCCTTTAAAGGTACATGCCACATAGCAGTGGTGGATAGAGCCACACACACATACACTTGTATTATCTGCATGTGTGATAACTCCTCAAATATTCTAATAAACTTTGTGGTGTTTTTTCAAGCTACAGAGTGGGAACATGAATTGGACCAAACAGTACCGAGTTATTTCATTTAGTATAATAACTCAGTAACCGAGATATTATACTCAGAAAACAACCGGACATTTTAAAGTACCCGCACGAGCTTACCAAGACTTTACTTTAAGAGAGTCAACTCAACAAAAGCGGCTGGTGGCAGATCAATTCATCAGTGCTGGAACTTAAGGTGCGATGCGATAAGGATTACGCTCGTGGTGACAGGAAAATGCACTTAAAAATCTTGATACTGATTAATTATTCCCTTCATGGCCCTCTTAGACTTCCATTAACAGATCACTGAAACCGTCGGATTATCCTACGCTATATTTCTCAAATCATAAAAAAATTAAAAGTTATTAAAGCCATATTAAAATTTATTTCTGTTCTTCGAGAAAGGTAAAGTAAATATTCAAATAAACTTTTTTCATAAAAATAAGTAGTTTAAAATTGTCCCGATAGTTTTATATTTTGTATGAAATTTGAACTCCATTTCGAAAAAAAAATTAAGTAACTTTATGTCATTGAAATTCAGCAGTTAAAAGAAATGCATCTTCCTTTTTAGGTAATCTATGGTAAGAAAAGCACTGATTTCTCACTGAAATTTCGTTGGATTTTTATTAATTGCCGTAAGCAATTTCATTGCCTTCTTTTTTTATGTTAATGATACATCTCCTACCTGATTTAGCAACCAGGTGGATCTTTAACTGATTCTTCAAAAATTTTCTCTGATTAACTGGGGTTCCAGTACATTTCTTAATAGCCTAATTTTACTGTAAAATAAATTGAATTGGAAACAAAGGAATAATTTCTCAAAACTGTGGGGATTTTTTAATACAGTTGCAAAATTAAATTTTTTTTAAATGTATGTTAAAACTATGAAAGATGTTCATGATAAATCAAGAATTGATTAAAAAAATGTCCCGCAAAGAGATCTCTAATTTAAAAAGCATGTTTCAATTGTCCTTTAAACTTGACATACAGAAACTTACGCAAATCTACAGACCATTTAATGTCTATTCGGTAGAATTTTTAGGAAAATAGATCTCTTTTTCCTTCAATAATAAATGAAATACACATGTTAATACAGTTGGCTCTCTGTTTAACGCTCTACTTAACGACGATCTCTATTTAAAGACGATATTTCCCAGTCCCGGCCCCTCCGACGTAAAAAAATTCTATTTAAAGACGATATTGTTTCTGTTTAACGACGATTTTTTTTAACATGATAAATTTTTCCTTTAACATTTTATCTGCAGGAGGGGAACCTTTTCTTTCCTTCTGTAGGGGAAAACAAGTTTGATGTCAATAACAGACCCGAAATTTCCTTGATATTTGCAATGTTGAAATCATAGACTTGTTGCAGTGTGAAAAACGGGGGGGGGGAATACTGTTTCTCGGAAGATCAAATATTCTTTCATGGAGCTCTTAGTGCGGGAGCTGAATCACTCTATTGTCCCTAACATCTGTTGTCATGTGACTTTCGAACTGTCCAATAGCAGCCTTCTCTCACTCCTTCCTGGAAGCAGATGTTCATGTTTAGAGAATTCATGGTTGAGTTTAGGAGCTCATTCCAGTGCGAATATGAGCAGAGCAAAATGACATCAAAACAAAAGCATCTTACGCTACACGAAAAGGGGAAAATTATTGAATACTGGGAAGAAAGTGTTGGACTAACAAAAGTCCAATTCGCAAGACAATATCAGCTACCGGAGTCTACTCTCAAAGGAATTTTAGCAAGCAAAGAGAATATTCTTGAAGCAGCACAAAAATTTGGTTTGAGATCCGAATTCAAACGGCAGAAAATTCAATGTGGTCGATCAGAAGAGTTTTATAAGGCAGTCCTGCAATGGTTTCATGAAGCAAGAGAATCCAACATTCCAATTTTCGGAGTGATATTTAAAGAAAATGCTATTGTTCTGGCAGAAAAGTTTTGAATGCAAAATTTTCAGGCTTCAGCTAGTCTGTTGGGAAAGTTAAAATAAAAATATGGAATTGCATTTAAAAGCATATCTGGCGAAAGTGGCGCCGTAGATGAAAAAATAGTCGAAGAATGGAAAATATTGTTGAAGGGGATATTAGATGGATATAATGAGAAGAACATATTCAATGCAGATGCGACGGGCCTACCCCACAATAGGGTGCCTAATAAAACTTTAACGTATATAGGCGAAAAGTGCTTTGGTGGAAAACACAGTAAGGAACGATTGACTGTTTTACTGTACACTAATTCGGATGGATCCGAGAAATTCCCACCACTAGTTATAGGCAAATCAAACCAACCAAGGTGTTTTAAGAATATCACCAGGAAACCTTGTGAGTACTGGATTAACAATAAAGCATGGATGACATCACAAATTTTTATTGACTGAATTAGAAAATTTGATGCGAAAATGCATCAAGAAAAGATAAAAGTTTTACTTTTAATCGACCATTGTACAACACATACTCCAAATATCCCTTGACTTACAAATTTGACTATTCATTTCTTACCAGCTAATTGCACTAAAAAGTTGTAGCCATTAGACCTGGGTATCATTCGCAGTGTGAAAGCATACTACAGAAAGACTTCAATTAGAAAATTAAAAACCATTCGGCTGATAGTTTGAAAATTAGAAAATTTACGATCTTGGAAGCAATGCACATGGTAACATCAGCATGGAAAGAAGTTCTTCATCCACAATAAAAAAACTGCTTTCGTGTTGCTGGAATTCACAAAGAACTTGTGGTGGGACTGCAAAGTACAGATGTAGAAATCAACTAAGATGACATTACCCCTGAAGAATGGAGAAGTCTTGTTGAAGATGAGGATGTTACAATTCAAGATTTCTACAGTTGTGATGAATCTGTTTTAGAATCTGTTTTAACAACAGATTACAGAAATGTAGAACAAATTTATGAAGATATAGTAAGCGAAAACACAGAGTCAGACGAAGAAGGTGAAGTTGAAGACACGGAAAATGAGACACTGCGACCGTCTTACACTCATGCAACTTCTGCTCTATACGCTATATTACATTGAAAATAGAAGATGACGCATTTAACATTTTAGAAAATCGGGAAAAGAGAATAACGAAAACAAGGCGAAAAATGAAGCAATTAACACTTTTTGACTTTGTTAAAACCATATTTATCGTATTGTTTGTACTCTTTTTTCAATGTAATTTAAAATAACTTTTTGTGAATAAAATAATAATGATAATAAAAATAACATTTTTAAACACGCCAATATATTAAGAAATATATTGATACTCCAAAGCCTGTAAAGTGTGTAAGGAAATGTTATTTTTTTCACAAATTCTGTTTAAGAGCGATCTCTACTTAAGGGCGATTTTTCGCGGTCCCTTGAAAGTCGTTAAACAGAGAGCCACCTGTAATTCCAAGCTAGCTCAAAAATAATATTTCTTCCCCGTCATATAAAATGTTTGTCAGATAAGAGTTTGTTTTAAAGACTTTTTTTTGTGTTTTTATAAATAGAAAACTAAACGCTGGCAATTTAGTTAGTTCTTTACGCAGTTCCACTGGCAAAATTTCATCAACATTTAAACTTGATAGAAGAAAAATCTTATTCTTTTTAGTCTAACTTTGAGCTTTGAAACCAAATTTAAAATTGAAAACTAAACCTCGTTCATTTAGTTATTTCTTTACGCAGAGTTTCCTTGGTAAAATGTCATCAAAATTTAAAATTGATAGAAGATAATCTTATTCTTTTTAGTCTATCTTTGGTCTTGATACCAAATTAAAAAATGAAAATCAAAACTCTGCTAATTTAGTTATTTCTTTACGGAAAGTTTCCCTAGCAAAATATCATCAAAATTTAAACTTAATAGAAGCTTTTTAGTCTATCTTTGGGCTTGACACCAAATTCAAAAATGAAAACTAAGCATTGCTAATTTAGTTATTTCTTTACGGAGAGTTTTCCTGGCAAAATTTCATCAAAATTTAAACTTGATAGAAGAAAATCTTATTTTTTTTAGTCTATCTTTGGGATCGACACCAAATCTCCGTATAAAGTATTCGGTAGTAGGGTTAGTTTTTATATATCATATATACGCAATACGCCAATTTTAATTGGACACGTTTTTTAAAAGCTATTTTTTTTTTCCTATTGCTGAGGCTTTTGCCGTGAGACACTCGCTTTTGGTTTTTCACCGCGAAGTCTTGCTGTCTACTTTATTATGGGAACATCATTGAGATGAGTCTGCGTTGCTCTCTATATGGGGACAACATGGTAACGAACAAGTCTCATTCGGTATTTCAACCCAAGCTCACTGCGGGGAAGCTCACGACACTAACCACTACACCACATGGGTGGTACTAGCTAAAAATTAATACGCTGTAAAAATGAAATGCTGTTTCGTTCACATTACCAAAATGGTAGTTTAACTAGAATGGTAAAAATTTATGTTCAAGCTTCAAAAAGAGGATGCGCAAAACATGCAAACCCACAGCCTAGAAACTGCATACCCTAAAACCAGTGACTTTTTAAACCTGAAAAATTAAATGCTGTCTCGGGCATATTACCAAAATGGTAGTATACGTAGAATGGTAAAAAATTAAGTTAAGATTCAAAAGGAGGATACGCAAAACATGCAAACCCACAGCCTAGAAACTTTGCACCCTAAAACCAGTGACTTTTTTAAACCTGAAAAATGATGTTTCGGGCATATTACCAAAATGGTAGTATAACTAGAATGGTAAAAAATTATGTTAAGCATCAAAAGGAGGATACGCAAAACATGCATACCCACATCCTAGAAGTGTCTTACCCTAAATCCAGTGACTTTTTAAACCTGAAAAATGAAATGCTGTTTTGGGCATATTACCAAACTGGTAGTAGAACTATAATGGTAAAATTATATGTTTAAGCTTCAAAAGGAGGATACGCAAAGCATGCAAACGTAAATTCTAGAAACTCCACACCCTAAACCCGGTGGTTTTTTAAACCTGAAACAACATTACATTTTTACAGTGTAAGTAAAGTTAAAAAGTTGATTTTTAGAGTTCGAACCTTAAAGCTTCCAAATTGCGTGTATTTTATGAGTAACATCTGATATAAAAAGAAATGTTTCCTGCCTGGCGTTATAACTCCGGTCATATCATTAATAATAGTTTTTAGCCGACGTGATACGTCTCAGTTCTCTTGACCATAAAACACGATATATTTTCAAACTGTGTCACGCATATGACATGTCAAAAACCCTGTCTTTACGGGCCTCATATGTGTAATCATAAATAAGCGACATTTCTTGCCTGCCAACTTTTTTTTATCATTCTCCTTTTATGCTACATATTGCGGAAAAGCGAGATATCTGTGTGGATTAGAGGTATTGCTTGTAGCCTCCCGCTGCGACCTTATGTCTCTATTCTTGGTATTCGGGAGCTAAGAATCTTCCATAAGTTCTCTGTTATCGATTAAATGCCGTTGGACCAAGTTGGTACGTGTGGGAAATACAGAATGAGGCGAATGATGTTAATGCGTGATAAAATTTGAGTAATGCATAGAGTATATTAACAAATAGGATTTAAGCTTCTTCATAAACCGGGTTGATGAGTATTTAGTGTTAAGTATATTGCTAGTTTTAGTTATTTTTCTCGTCTTGTAATGGAGTCTACTGGATATACATAAAAGCATGGCTTTCATAATGTTCAGCGAGTATACTCCAACGGGAAGATTGATGTTTAATATTGATATTAAACAGGGTTAGAGGTTTTAGTTTGGTTCAGAAGCCCCAAGTTTACGCTTTTTGTTAAAATCGAGAGCTTTAAAAGACTGCTACGCAATAAGCACTGAGAAATACGATGTATAGTTGAGCATAATAAAGTTCATTTTTATTTCTATTTTTCTGTGTTGAGTACAGAAGTTCCATTTATTAAATGTTCCTGGTAAATATTATCTATAAATATTAATTTTGAAAGATAAAGTTAACAAGTTAGAGAAGTTTTTACATCGGTATAACAGCCTAAAGTTTAAACTTTCGTGCATAAACATGCGATTTAAAAAAAAACTCCAAATCAGGCAAAATGAAAGTGTTTATATTTTTTCAATTTCTTTGTTTACTGCACAGGGTGACGTTATTTTTTAAATTCCTCTTGTGTAATATATCTGTATTTTCAAAGTTAAAATCGAAAGGTAAGCAATTTTTTTTTAATTCTACAGCCGAATGTTTAAAATAAATTTCCGACTCAGGGGATTTAAAACACTTTCTATTCTATTAACTTGAACTATTTAACCCTCATTTTAGAATGCACAAAGACTGAAACAATTATATGAGGAAAAATTCAACATATTTTTTTACAGATACGACTTTGATTAGTTTCGTTTTAAAAAAATAAATACGTTGCACGAAACACAATTTTAATTCAAAACTGATTCGATAACATATGGTTGAAATTTCCAAAAAACTAAAAATACATCGAAAAACTCAGTACATATTTCCAGTAAACATTGTCTTATTACTAGTAAAAAAGTTTTATCTTTACGGGAGGACATATGAAGGTTACTGCTACGAATCTCCAGCTGCCATTTGTATTATGAAAAAGAAAATTGGTAAATCTAAATTGTTATAGTCATACTGACACCAAAACAAATTAAGGGACATTTTAGGGCCCGAGGTAGCACCGACGGTGTTCGGTTTGAATCCTAACAAGCGTCATTAAATACCTTCGTGTCTAGGTCGGATATGGGCACGTTAAATCCCTAGACCGGAAAGTCTCTCTATGAAGTTAGAGATGGTGGGGGAGGGTACAATTCCCACAGATGGTACCTATCTACTAAGACGGAGTCCAATCCTTGTGGTGATATTGTAAACCGGAGCCACACTCCTCAGTCCTCAAAGTCTGTATGAACCTGGTATGTTTTTCTTCGGGGACATTAGCAGCAAGAACAACAGCAGGGACTTTTCTCGAATGTCAGCGGTCCCTCTATCTTCTTCTTCTTCACAGGCACAACAGCTCCTTACAGGCCCTGGATGCCTCAACCGCGCGTTCCTTCCAGCATCTTCTATCTGCGACGACTCCTCTCCTATTTTTAACTTTCAAAGTTTTTAAGTCTTTTTCATTGTCATCTAGTCGGTTGTCTACCTCTAGCTCGGGATCTATCAGGTTTTTTAAACGTCAAGATCTTAATGGGATTATCTTCCGAGCTTCTCCATACAGGGCCAAGCCATCTTAATCTATTACTACGGATGATTTGTGTTATTTGTGATTGCCTATAAAGCCTATACAGTTCAAAATTATATCTGGTTCTTCAACGTCCTTCCTACTGCACTGGACCAAAGATAGCCTTGAGAACCTTTCTCTGAAACATGTTCAGTGAGCGCTGCGTGTCTATGCTCAAGGTCTATGTTTCATTTGCGTAAAGTAATACAGGTAATATAAATGCCTTATAAATTCTTAATTTAGTTTTGAGATTGATGAGATTAGATCTCATTTGTCTTCTCAGTGGTCCCTTGATCACCCATATGAAATAAGAGAAGAATAAGAGACTTATTTGAAAAGTTCAGGACATGGTAGGGCGTATAAGCTTTCGTAACAGGCCAGCGTCTATTAGGACAGTAGATATGGCAAAGTATTCCCAACAGACGTTTTGACCATTAGAAAAACGTCTATCGACGACTGTAATTTAAGGCAAAGAAAAAATTTATATATTTTTTCAGACAATTTCGCAGAGGAGTTGCTACAAATAATAAAAAACTTGTCTGATATACTGAAAAAAAATTAAATTGGAAGCTATTACTTTGTTTTTTTATCAAGTCGGTATTTATTTTCTCTCAAGAAAATTCAAAAATATAATTGTCGCAATATTTCTTCCCTCAATATTTAAAGTGAATTGTCCAAGAAATTTTATAACAGAAAAAATGCTTATTTTCACGAATTTCTGAAAATAAATTTTAGAAAAGTCATTTTACAAGTAGCCCTCATTAATTACTCGAATATTGTTTCTATTTCAGAGTCAAATATTCACAGGTTAGAAAAGTCGCTAACCTTAGCCCTTTCATAACTGGTTTCCCATGTAAGGTATTGAATTTTCTTTTGCTAATAAGATTTGGCTGTATTGATTGTTCATTTAAATATAAGGTAATGTGCTTTTATAATTTCTCTCTTCAATTTAAGCTTTTGGCACACTTAACAGGGTATTGTTTTCTATGTAACAGAGGGGTTAAAAAAAGGCTGAAAAGATAAGATCTTCTCTGTAAGAATTAAAATCAGATAAGTGACTCGATTTCTTTTACCTTCTTTTGCAGTTTTGAGAAATGCTGTTTATTGGTTTTATTTTCCCTTTGATGTATTGGCGCCTTTATTGTATTAGTAATATATTGTATAAGATAACTTACATGATTCTAAGTAAAGGTATCTATTATAAGATCTACAAAGTGTAATTTTTTTATTTCATGAAGCTATTATATTGTTTTTTAAATAATCTTACAATTTAGTAATTATTTTTCAGTAATTTTTATAATACTTAATAATTCTTTAAAATGTATCTTTAATTATACGTTATATAATATACCTTAAATATTTCTGTAAAGTTTCTTTTCCGTCTATCACCTGCAAAATATGTTTTTAAAAAAATTATTGTTGTAATATACATGTAATAGAGCTTAAAGTAGGCTTTTAAAATAATCTTACAATTTAGTACTTCTTTTTCAGTATTGTATAAAATACTTAATACTTATTTAAAATGTATCTTTAATTAAACGTTATGTAATATACCTTAAATATTTGTGAAGTTTGTTTACCATCTATCACCTGCAAATGATATTTTCAAAATATTATTGTTGTAATATACATGTAATAGAGCTTAAAGCAAGCTTTCTGATTTAACCTGAAAGTTAATGCAAACTTTGGAGAATTTAAAAATATCCATGTAGATTTATATTCTTTTGTAAAACACAAGTTTTCTGGACTTGTCTGATACTTTTTATAATTAATTTACCAGTTTTTTATACCATGAGTTCAACTACAGGTACAGATACAATTTAATTTTCAGAATTCCTCTAGCGTAATATTAAAATATTCACGATTAAATTGTTTTTCCTTTTATACGATCGTTCTTCCTATAAACGAAATATAAAACGAGAAAAATGCTGTAAAATCTCAATTTAATGAATTTCCATTGTTATAAAACAATTGCCATAAAGAAATTAACTTAGTCACTGAAGCTTAATCTAATAAACTGCAAAAGTTTTAAAAAACTAAACTATACAATTACTTATAGTGTCATGAAAGGGTTCGAGGATACTCATTTTGGCATTAGTTAATATAAATATTGCATACAAAATCGATGAAGCAATAAATTTTATGATCTCAAAGCTAAGTCTAAAGAAAAAATTCAGATACAAATAAATTTCTTAAAGATGTATGATAAACGAAGAGAAATGGCTTAAGAATGACTTGCCTTACAAAAACCAAATCATATGATTGCAAATATTTACAGCATCATAAATTGTAGATTTTAATATTTTGAATTTTATGTACAATACGAAACCGTAAAAACCGTTCTTTGCGGATATCTTATAAATAGTGATTTTATGAATGATAGTTTCTTATTTGAGGTTCTACTATAATTTTTGTCTACCTAAAAACATAAAATATGATTATAGAGTCTTTTCTTTGTGCTAACTAAATTTTAAAGTATGTTACTTCTTACATAAAAAGATAATGTAAATAATGTATGTAATGGAATAAATAATTTTGATGTAATATTACACTACTTTAGAACTTATGTACACCAATTTCTTGTCTGTTACAGTATTTGCAGGTGTATTTTTAACTTATACGTTAACACCATTCATTTTTTGTTCTTTAGTAACGAGGCTCACGGGCTTTATGACAAAGAAATCGGGAGCCACTCTACACGATCTCTACTATCTTCCAACACTCTCCCAGATTCTATCACACGCCCTTCTTAAACATTTCATAACATAAAGGATAACTAAAGATATATTTTAAAGAATTTTTAAGTATTACAGAAAGTACTGAAAGGGAGGTACTAAATTGCAAGGAGTTACTAATTTTATTCAAGAATTACTTAATTTTTATTAAGAATTACCAATTGTTAACTTTCAGGATGAATCAGAAAGTCTCCTTTATGCTCTACTACATTTGTATTACAACAATAACTTTTTGAAAACTATATTTTGCAGATGATAGACTGAAAACAACTTAGCAGAAATATTTGAGGTATATTACATAAAGTAAAATTGAAGATGCATTTTAAAGAATTTTTAAGTATTATATACAATACTGAAAAATGATGACTAAATTGTCAGCTTGGGAATCGAAACAGAGACTCTCTGTTGCATAATAGCTTATTCTATAAAATAATTGCTCCTTAAAATAATGCTATCTACCCTATACACCTTTTAAAAACTATTCACTCAACAAACAAAACCAAAAAAAATGTTTTATTTATTTTCGTTTGGCAGGTCAAATTATTTTTCATATCAAATTTAACTTTCTAAATCCAAAAAATATAATGCTTTCTAAAGAGATATGAATATCAGTACAGAGCAAAGAATTTTACCCACAAAAGACTTTCCTATTTCATCGTAAGCGTGACAAAAATTGAGATAAAGATGAACTGGATGCTTGACAGAAACTGTTTTTAACGAATGACATTCTCCGTCACAGAGATTATAGATAAAATGATTGACAGTATATTAAATGCCTAAATGGTAGCAGAAAAAATTAACTTCATTTCGGATCTTCTTTTATGTAGCATAAATTTACGTGGCAAAAATTCTTTGCATTTTAAAGTAGATAACAGCGAGGCTCTTTTAGGTTTGTAATAAAGGTTTGATGTATCTCTCCTTCCGTATCACGAATGTTTTATGATTATCTTTTTTTTTCATTTTCCATTATATATATATATATATATATATATATATATATATATATATATATATATATATATATATACATACATACATACATATATATACAGGGTGGTCAGAGACAAACTTTGTCGATATATGGATCTCTAGCAGCTGTTCCGTTCACCGATCGAGATGAGATTTCAGATATAGTTATTCAGACGTATGAGCTTGGTATTCTGTGAACAGCAACAAAGTGGCACAGCCCACAGTTACGGTTATAGGTACAGAAACTCGAAATTTTCGAATGGCAACACCCACTTTTTCCCGTCGCAAAATGCTCGGCGCATGCGAAAACCCTAAAGAGCGTTGCATCGGTACGTGTATCATAAAAAACGGCTCTGCTACAGATATTCCTTAAATGGAAACTCTGCTATACTCTGCTATATACTCTGCTATAGACACTGAACGAGACAGTTTCTTTAAACATTGTGTAGAAAAGGATAATCGCAGCTATCAAAAATCCTCCAATACGCTATTTGACGAAGTCTTCTATTTAACGAGAATTACAGCATCACACTGAATTTGAATTATGCCAATTTCGTTTTTCATTGTTATCAATTTAATTATTACCATGTTTTTATTTACTCGCATTCTTGTTTGATTGTTTGTTTGTGTGTGTGTGTGTCTGTTTCTCCGGTACAAATCTTGCAAACGATTTTTAACAAACTTCTCGACTAGTTAGACATTTGAAACTTTTAGAATAGCTCAGAACACGATGACAATGCATTATTTTAATACTTTTAGCCATCTTTAAGCAGTATTGAATTCTTTTTCAGTTACTTTTGTTTGTAGACTGGTGCAGCCATCTATCAGCCGGGACGGGAACGAAAATTTAAACGCAAGTTAACTTCCAATTAACTTTATTTTCTTTGAAGTTGATTGGATAATTCATCAAAAAAATTTAAAAAGTATTTATTAATACACAGAATTGTCAAGTTTATATGATTCAACGGAAAATTTAAAAACATGGCATATAAAAAGTTCTTTTTATCTTGTAATTATTTTAATATTTGTGTTTCCAAAGTTTTGTTTCGGTGAAGAATTTACCTGCTAACAGAAAATTTGTCTAAAAATGGCAGCATATGAAAAGTAATAGTTATTTATTAAAATGCAGGGATCATTAACTTTTTTAATGCATAAGAAGACAACATTATTGCTGAATAACGTTGGATCTATGATACCGTAAAAAGAATGGCATGGAAATAACTGATTAAAACATCGTTCAAGAAACTATCCAAAAACCTTTTCAAAAAAGAAATTTTGAAACGTGAGATATAACACAACAGGAATAAAGTTTTTAAAAACAAAATTCATAGAACGGAATGAATTCCAAGAAATTCAGAAGAATGCAAATATTTTTGGAAGCAAACAAAAGAAAATCACTGCACTTATAATACACTCATGGACAAAAAAATTAGCGCACCAAGAAGGAGTCGTCAAAATGAAACGAAATTCTACATACGTAATGACTACTTTGATATAAGTAAATGATAAGAAAATCAAAGAAAAAGGATAATTTATTTCAGAGAAAAAGGCAAAAGAACGGAGGAGTTAATACTCGGTTGAACCCCCTCTAGCGCGAATGCACGATGCGATACGATCGGGCATTGAGTCATACAAGTTCTGCTATGATGTCTTGAGACATTTCGTTCCATATTTGCTGTAACCTTGCCTCTAGTTCGTTCAAACTCGTGGGATGCCCAACTCGTCGTCCCAAATGATCCCAGATATGCTCGATTGGAGACAAATCTGGGGATCGGGCAGGCCAAGGAAGGGTAGTAACAGTACGGAGACAGTCTTGTGACACCCTTGCCGTATGAGGCCGAGCATTGTCTTGTTGAAAAATGGCTCCTGGGAGCCGTTGCATGAGTGGCAACACATGTGGTTGCAGGTTTCATGAACATACCGCTGGGCTGTCATAATGCCACGGAACAATACTAGGGGTAACCGTGTATTGTAGGCAATGGCACCCCATACCATCACACCAGATGTGGGAGCGATGTGTCGCTGTACAGCAAAGGCAGGATTGAAGTGTTCACCACGGGCTCTCCAAACACGAACACGATTGTCATCCTGCCGAGATTGAATCTGGATTCGTCGCTAAAGACGACCTGATTCCATTCCGCTGCAGTCCAGTTTCCTCGTGCGCGGCAAAACTCCAAACGGAGGCGTCGATGGGTGGGCGTCAAGGGCAGCACACGTAATGGGCGCCGCGATACCAACTGTCCTTCAGCCAGGCTCCTACTTATGGTTCGAGAAGACACAGAGGCCCCTAGTGAAGGTGCTACCTGTGCCTGGATGGCGGCCGAGGAAGCAGATGGCTGTACGCGTGCATTTCTTACGATGTGGCGGTCTTCTCGACGACTGGTCTGTCGAGGACGTCCTGAGCCTGGTCTTCGTGTACATGCCATCTCTCGGGTCCACTGGTCCCAACACCTCCTCACAACACAATCAGAGCGGCCTAATTGACGAGCTACTCGCCTAGCTGACCACCCATTCTATCATCCCGACGATTCTCCCCCTCTCAAACTGCGACAACTGCTTATATTGTCTTCGAACACGGCGTAATAGCATGTCTATCTCAGCTCTTCCTTTGTAAATGATTCAGCACACTCAAACAAGCTTTGGTTACCTGTTTTATACTCCACAGAGTACGATGTTCAACGCCCTCTACCGGCTATACGTAATGCGCAATCACGCTGCATTTCTAATCATTTGCATATCTCCCCGACATGTACCTTCATTGCAAGTTTCGTTACGATCCCGCAATTATTTCTTGGTGCGCTAATTTTTTTGTCCATGAGTGTATAAAAAATAAAAACTGAACAAAAATGAAGAATAGAAAAATAAAAAGTGTCCTGTGCAATTATTATTTGTTAATCACTCAGAAATTAATTATTTTACAGGAAATATCAGTTACAGTATAAAAATTATATGTTATTTTACAGTTCTGGAGTCTTGTAGTTAAAATTTGATAACTTTTGCCGTTTTTGAAGAGGTTCTTACCATTGCAGGGTTCTGTTCCCTTTATGTAATGATTTTTAAACTGTTTATTTACGCTACTTAAGCAGTTTTTAAAAAAATTATTTGATAATTTTAATTAAATTGTTTTTTTTTTGGTGATAACTATTACTTAATAATTTTTTGTAGTTGACATTAGATTCGTTTTTCACTTAAGGTAAATAAACATATTTGAATAATTAGTGAATCTTGAAACCAAAATTTTTAAGCTTATTTTACTCAATCTTTTTCCTCTTAGTTGATTAAATTTTCACGACTAATTTTTCAGTTATTGCGTTTATGAAAAAAGTTAAAAATAGCTACTTAACTGCATTAATGTGTATATACATGAATTACAACTCATCGTAGCCTGGAAAGAAAAGCGACAAAAGCAAAAAATGACAATTTTGACTTTATGGCATTGAAAAATATGTACGAAGTTCCCCATCGTGCACGAAAAGCGACACATCTCTATCTCGCAATTTGTCCACCTGTGGGCAGTTGTGTCAGTTTTATTCTAATGCTAGTTCAAGCTGTATAGTATTCTTTATGTTGATTTTTCTCTAATGCTGCATTTTTGAGTTGTGTCACTTTTCTTGCTGGGTTGCCACTTGAACATATATCCACTTATCTATCTATCTATCTCTCTCTCTCTCTCTCTCTATGTATATATATATATATATATATATATATATATATATATATACATATATATATATATATATATATATATATATATATATATGTATATATATATATATATATATATATATATATATATATATATATATATATATATATATATATGTATATATATATATATATATATATATATATATATATATATATATATATATATATATATATATATATATAGATAGATAGATAGATAGATAGATAGATATAGATAAATATATTGATTGTTGTCTCGTGCATAAAAATTAATGTTATGAAATTTCAATTCTTTTTTTTTGTTAAGAAAATGTCCTGCAAAATAAAATGAGTCCCCTTTACTTTGTACCATCAAAATTTCTAAACCCACAGCCCAAAAATGATAATACTCAACAAAAGAAATTATTATTATTACGAAAATATTCGATAATTTTGATGTATGATATTTAAGGTATGCATATAAATAATATGGGTGTTGGTGTGGGTATGCCGTAAGAAATAAGAACTGCATTTCCCAGACGAACAAATGAAAAAGCTTAAGTTGTGTTGTTTTCCTAAGAATCTGGATGATGATACTAATAAAAAAAAACACTTGCAATACTTAGGAACAAGTCGTTTTGTCAATTGATACTGTTCGTATTACTGATAGAAACAAATGTATTACGAGATTACCTATTACGTGATTTGATTGCATGCATTACTCATACCGTGTTATCTTACAAATGTTTTCCATCTAAGATATCTGCTGCAGTTACCGAGTTGTCTCAGAGTATTTTAAGTATTTATTAAATGTTGTTCTTTTATCCTGAAATTGTTTTAATTCACACACACACACACACACACATATATATATATATATATATATATATATATATATATATATATATATATATATATATATATATATATATATATATGTATATATTATTTATATATATATATATATGTGTGTGTGTGTGTGTGTGTGTGTGTGGTGGGTGGGTGGGTGTGGGTGGGTGTATATACATAAAAATTCATGAATAGTGTTACATAGAATTTATATCTTACTTAAGATAGTTATTTAATATTCATAACAGTTCGTTTCCAGTAAACCTGCATGAAGGTAGTTCATGAAGGTTCGATTACACATTAATATATGGATAGTCGCTGGACTCAAGCAGGATTTAAACTCACCAAGTTTACAACAGTTGGGGTCACTATAAAACTAAGCTTAAGAGAAGTATCTGAGGCATACAAGAACAAATTTTGATCATTTAAACTGCATCATTTTATGATATAAATCTTCAGAATAAGTTATTGCTGATAAATATCCTAATAGTTGAATGATTTTGATGTATTTAAATACTTTAATTTTAACATACTATGGTAGTAGTTACAGACCCGTATAAGGTGTACTTTAAATAGCTTGAGATTGACACCAGTTGGGGATATTATGTATGTGAGTGACTATATAACAATCAATTATAATAAAATTTCTTTTTGCAAATAATACCTCTTAATTAGTCACATATGCTAAATCACTTAAAAAAAAATTATATATATATATATATATATATATATATATATATATATATATATATATATATATATATATATATATATATATATATATATATATATATATATATATACTTTCTCACACTTTTTGGATAGGTGCATAAACTCCTCTTTGAATTTTTCTAACGTGGTAAAATAGAATTCTGGCGTTTCAAATAAAGCTCTAAAAGCTTTTTTACAGAATTTTAAAAAAAAACCTATTTTGGCGCATTTTATTCTTTTTCGTGGTTGGAAGATATTAACTGTTTTTTAACCAAACTATTGTGTTAGTCCTTTCAACAAACATTGATGTAGGGTATACACTGGAATGAGACCCAAATATTACGTTTCCTCAATTCCTGTGTCTTTGTTACTTCCATGAAATATTCAATTCCTCAATGACAAATGAGCAAATTCATTTATAGCTATGTTGTTTAAAGCTTATGTTCTTCATCCTTAATCAAATAAATATTTTTTCATTAAATTCATATAACGAACAAATAATTTATTTTATTTTCATAGGACTTTACTCTCTAGCATACTATTTTTTTTTACTACACGATTAATTACGCACGGAACGCAATCATTGAACTAAAAAATTGTAATCATACTTCTATAAATAATTTATGAATGAAGTTAGTAATCTTACAAGGAAAAGCGATGTGTAATTTTAGCTGACTTTATGAATTCTTTCGCATTAAAAGTTTTTTTTTTTTAAAAAGTTCGAGTTATTAGACGTTATTGGTCGGTACGAAAATTTGAAAGTGCAAAATGTTTTTTTTTAATGTACTTCAGCTAAATAATGAGTAATTATTTTTTTATTTGCATCATTTCAGGTAATTTTTAGAAGAAAAATATTGAATAAAAAATATTTGGTTCCTTTTAATTAAGTCTTGTTTATAAGAAAAGTTTTGCTCAAGGGCAATTAACTTTTGCAAAATCCTGAGAGTTTGCCGAAGATTACTCAGAGTTTTCGTACTAAAACTTTAAAATCATATTACACTTTCAAACTTTCGAGAATATGATTGATTAAATATTTTTTTTTAAATAGAATGCCTCTTAAATAGCTAGAAAAAAGTATATTTAATCCTCAAATTTATTACCAGTTATGAATTTTTCATATAATTTTTAACTTGATTTTTGCGCATTTCATAGCGAAAAATAAAAATTTGGCAAGAGCACTCGGAAAATATTTATTTATGTCTGTTTTTAGGCATGTAATTGTTATTTTTATTTATAGAGGTAGACTTTTGCTTTCAATCAATAGCAGAAAAGTTCCGACTTTCTAATAATTAAGCAGGAAAACCAACGTAAATAAAGCACAAATAGCAATAAGATGCAATTATTTTGCATCTTATTAAGCTTCGTCTTCGGCTTTTTGGTCTGCCACTAAGTTCGTTGCACTGATGAAGAAGCTCCTTTGTAGTTTCGAAACGGCCTTATGCAAAATAATTGTATCTTATTGCTATTTGTGCTTTATTTACGTTGGTTTTCCTGTTTGTTCCTCGAGCACAAAGGTTGTATCGTTTCTTTCCAATAGTTGTCCATAATACAGTTGCAAGAAGTAGATGAACCTTTATAAACATCATACCTTCTAAGTCATGTAAAACCGCTAGCCAATTGTAATCGCCCAAGCATGGAGTCACTATATTGTAAAAGAGGAACTGACGAATCCGTGCGGTGGTTTATAGCTCGTTCAAATAAAATTATTTCTCTAATAAGGTGTTTTTAAGTTATTTTGGTTTGTAAAGTTTTTTCAGACCTTTCACTCTAAGTTCTGAAGATCTTCAGTAGGTTTCAAGCCAAAACAAATTAGATATTTTAAAGAATTTTCTTTCCCATAACCCTTTGAAGGGCGCCGTTTGCGCAGTGCAAACGCATAAATCTAGTCTTTTTTCACTTGCGTTCAATGTATTCCAGTTAAATGAGCAGAAAAGGGGTAAGTACTGCCATATGTTATTAGTTTATTTAAAGAAGTAAAAACATTTTGAAACCTTTAATTGGAAATTTTTTCACGATTCTTTAGGTTAAAAAAAATCGGGAAAAATATCTGCACCGTGCAGGTTTTTGCCCCTGAAAGGGTGAACATTGTAAAGGAACAAGAGACCTTCAACCTCGATATTTTTTAAATTTTCAATTTTTAACTCTATATACAGATTTAGAATAATTAATTTTTTTTTTTGCTACATTGAAGACACTTAGAATCCACAAATAACTATTTTGTGGAAGTATAAGTACTTTTTTCAAAAAATTCTTCAAAATTTCTGGAATTTTTCCAAATGGTCCATGCACTTTAATTTATTTCTGATTTCTTCCAAATTTCTCCAGATTGTTAATGTTTGTCACTAAACTGTGTATCATTCTTGGCAACCACATATATTTTTCAAATTTTACCGTTTAATAAAGTGTAAACTTGCAAAAACAAAAAAATAACGGGTAGAGTAAAAAAAAAATTCTTATGTCTTTAGATTCCTGTAAAAAATATATAAATCAATGCACAATTATGTTTATATATATATGGTAAACTTACATTAAAAATATTAAGGTTTTAAATGACGTAGAATGCGCCTGGAACGTTTTGAAAAATACTTGATTTTTTTAATTTCTTTGAAAAACATGCATTATCCTCTCAAAATATCGTTATTTGAATTCTAAGGGTCTTCAGTAGGGTAAAAAAATATTAATTATTCTGATTCTTTATATAGAGTTGAAAATGAAACTTTAGAAATTCGAGGTTGAAGGTTGCTTTTTTCCTTAAACCCTCAAACTATTATTTTTGTAAAGTATATTCCTGTAATAACATGTATACATGATGGGATGCTAAGACAAACTGTATGATAATTTACAATTATTTTTTGGCAAATTTTGGCCATTATTAAGAAATTATTATAAAGTCTTTTGGTAATTTGCCACCAGCAATAGTGTTTTCCTGTTACTTCATTAAATATGTTTAGCGAGATATTAAATCTAGTGTGTTAGCATTCGCTTTTCCAGTGAATGCAAAACGTAATGTACGTCTCAGTTCTGTTTGATTTCGGAAATTATTTGAACCTGTGTTAGCTTCACGGTGGGGGCAAACAACGCATCTATTAGCTGCAAACCACATTCATTTTCCGCCTACGAACTCTGAACGTGCTAATCGATTCCCTGATGTCTGCTTCTGGGCAAAGAACATTTTCAGATTCTACCTCCCGAGAAATGTAGAATTATAATCATTATATAGTCTATCAAAATCTGGTATTAATACATAAATTCCTAATGGATGCATTGTTTTCCTTTTATAGTCAAAATATATACTTTTAAAGCCTTGTTAGGCTTGGCATATGAGTATTTTTGTGCAAGGTATTCCAGTATGCATTCAATGTACTTCCCTGGGCTGCTCGTAGTAATTTTTAACAAAGAAAGAAAGAAAAATTAAATGTTTAAAAATATGATTTCACGACATATTGCATGAAAATTGCACTAATGCATGCATTACTACATGTATTCTAAAGAAATTGTATCTTACAATAATTACGAGATAAAAATAACTTTTTATTCACCACGTTTTTAAATTTTCTGTTGAATCATATAATCTTGACAATTCTATGTATTAATAAATACTTTTTAAAATTTTTTTTGATGAATTATCCCATCAACTTGAAAGAAAATGATCAAATGCGTAATAAAGAGAGCAATTATAATAAATTTTCAAACAGCAAAATCAACTGAAAATGAATTCAATTCTGCTTAAAGATGGCTAAAAGTATTAAAAGAATGCATTGTCATCGTGTTCTGAGCCATTCTAAAAATTTCAAATGTCTAGCTAGTCGGGAAGTTAAAAATCGACTGCAAGATTTGTACTGGACAAACACACAAACAAGAAAGAGTTAATAAACACATGGTAAAAAAGTTGAGAGCTTTAAGGACGAAATGATTACATTAACAAACTACTTACAGTCAACTAAATGTTAAATTTAAGTTTACACTGAGCTAAACATTCTCTCGAATTTTAATTTTTTTCTCACTGCCTGATCTTTAGCTTGTCATATTCGAATAGAATCATTACCATCGTCACATTTCGGATAAACATGGAAATGAGACGATTCCATTCAAGGCTACGCATGATCAAGCAACATTTGCAAAGCAGAATTAAAATTCCAGCGAGTATACTTTTCTCCCCTATCAGAAGATGCAGTCTCTCTTGGCAGGATTTCAAACTGCTTTCTTTAGGGGCGAAAAGTATCTGGTTACATCAATCTTCCGTTGACTGAAAGACAATGAAACAATTGATCATGAAATTTATAAAAAAATTCGAAGTATCCTGTCCATCAAACTTCATATTGACAAATAATTGACGGTTTGATAAATGAAAATATTAGGTTAACAAACCATGTACAATCTACTATTCATTTCCTCTAATTTTATGAGTATTTTCCCCATTTACTACTTAGATATTCTAATATATTACTTCTTGCATATTCCCAATTCCAACATAAAGAAAGTTAAAGATCTAGTTATAAATGGAAAAAAAACTCTTCTATTCTACTTTATGTATTATCAAGAATCACCTGTTTTCTAAACTGAAATTCTTTTAAATTACCCTCTTCCCGTGTAAGAGAATGCAGTCATTCTTGGCCATATACCAAACGGTTTTCCTTAGGTAGAAATACCATAGCACTACAGTCATTTTAAATTTGACTACAAAGCGAAAGCACAATAAATGACGAGGGAAGTTGTAAGAAATTATTAAGTACCTTATGCATAATGTTATAAGTAGAATACCCCGAATATATGGTAAAGTGGTTATCGTCATGAGCTTCCACACAGTGGATTTGGGTTCAAATCCCAAATAAGACTTAGCCGTTACCTTATTGTCCCCTCATAGGGAGCAATAGCTGGCTCTCCTAAATGGTGTTTCCATAATAAAATAGCCAACAAGACTTCGCGGTGAATAACAAAAGACGAATGTCTCACGGCAAGGGCCTCCAGATTAGACAAAAAACAAAACTAGAATACAAATGGAATTTACCATGTGCAAGCAAATAAATGCAATTTTATGTATACTGTAATACGTCTATAGGATGCACTTAATTCCGTTACACGCAAATTTACTCGAATGCTTTAATGAAAAACAGTACTAAATAAATTGAGTTTTGTGTAACTGAATCAGTCTAAATGTTACATATCCATTTTTTTCTGTTTTCGGAAAAGAGGGAACAATTGATTTCCCCGCGGGTAAACTGCAAGAGGTATTTACAACGATATGCGATGGTAGAATTTTAAAAAGTAAGTTGAGTGTAATCCGTAGCTACCAGCCTTATCGCCTGTAACTTTGACTGTAACTGTTTTGTACGACAGACTAAAGAATCAAAGAGTTATGGTGAAACTGAATAAGTAAGTGCTCTAGTTCTGCAAAACAAATTTGGCTATGAATATTAACTAGCTGCTTTTAGCATAGTAAAATCCATTTTAACTTGTAACAATCTGAATCAAAAAGCAAAAAAAAAAGACATTAATAACAATGATTTTCATAGTTTCCTCTAAAAAATACCATGTAACCAATGCAACTAACCGTTTTGAAAAAAATTTGGAAGCTAAATGAAGAAAAATTAGTCTTTTTAAAACACAACTCAAATAAACATTCCAATGTTTTAAATCTAATTATATGACAACTAAGTATAAAGAAAAAAAAATGTGAAGAAATGGAAAATAAAAAGTGGATGGGCTCAATTTTGAAGATTCCCAATTTCCCAAGAGCTGATTCGGTTGCAGCGTTCAGACTAGAAACTGGACATAACTGTCTCGCCAAATATATTTTCAGAATCGGGATTCTGAACAACCCAAACTGTATGTTATGTTCTCGTGATGTTTTGATGGACGGTGAACACCTTTTGGACTGTTCCGCACTTAAAGGAGAAATTTTTTTTTTCAAAATATTGGCAAGCTAGAGATCTAATGCAGTCCACCTCTGTTACGTAATTTCCTTTTGTTCTTCAGTTTGATTAACTTCTTTCCAATCTTATGAAAATGCTTATACATAGAGGTAACTGTTTCAATATTTCAAGTATCTTTGCAATAAAAAAAATTTAAACCAGACAAAATTTCTATTAAGAGTCTAATAAAAAGAATTTTAACGGTAAAAAATTGAAAAGCTTTTTTAAGGGGTATGGAAGGGATTTTTTTTTTGTAAAAGTCAAGATTTTTTTTTAAAATTCAGACACAAGTGAACTGAAATGAAGAAGATTTATTCAGCGCTTTTACTAGCTTATTTCTATATTTTATTGAATAAAAGCTATTTTTGAAAAGATTTTTATGGAATCTTACGTTTTATTTATGCGATACTTGTAGTAGTTATATCTTTTCTGAAGTCCGATTTATGTGAACAAATATTGTTCCATTTATTCGTTATTTCATTTAAACATCGTTTGTGGTTGTAATATATTTTCTTCAGACTCAGCTGCAATCTTTAAATGATGCTCCAGAATTTTATAATAGACGTTATAACACTTTTTCTCATTTCGTTTTATTATAGCAACGGCATTACATTTAAAACTTCTGGAGCGGCGATGATACAAACATTCGGATAATTACAAATTATACAAGGTATATTCAATCAGTTTGCACCTTCATACTCATTAACTTTCACCAAAAATTTATTCTTTACAGTAGCCATTAAAGCGAGCTTATTGAAATTTAGCAGTAGCAAGTTAATCGCAACGTAAATTACCGAAAGTCAGCTTTCTAAAGTCAATCTCTACCGCCCACGAACTCACCCATGATCCGCGAACGATGGCTGTTTGGGATGGCATTCTTAGAAGACTAAAGGCATCTGGCGAGATTATGGTGAAATTAACTTATGACGGAAAAATGACTGTCATTTCTTTGGATGATATGATAGGTTGGTAACTGCAGATCAAAGGGTCAAAAGATCTCAGGGTAGCAGTAAAAATGAAGATGACAAGAAAGCATTTGTTATATTCTAAACAAATCTAGCTATGTTTGAAGCTATGTTATGTTTGTAGCTATGTTATGCACTTGTCTTTTTTGAATGCTGAAAAATTGTATTAAGACTGCTGTGTACTAACCCTATTGGATTCGCTGATCTCAAGGTTAACCTATGGAGAAAATTTGTCCAAGGATTGTCAACTTAGAATTGAATTAAAGATTTTTTTTTAAATTGCACTCCGTAATAGAGAAAGACATTTTACACAGTCTGTCATTTCTCGTTTAAAAAAATTCGTAAATAATATTTTTAAATATTTGGTATAGTGTGTTTTAAAAGCTCATAAATTCCTTTGGTGATCGAAATTTATAAATGGAATCCTGTTGCAAGATGCAGAAAAGTTCAGGCTACCTGAAAATACCTTTTTTATTTTATTAACAGGTATTTATGTAGCTATAAATAGTAGACAAATTTTCTCCATAGCTTAGCCTTGATGCGAACGAATACAATAGGGTTAGTACTCAGCAGCCATAACACATTGTTAGCCGGTACCGAGTAAACTCTTGTACTATTTACACGCAAATGTTGAAGACAATTTAGAATAAAAGAAAGTCATAATGGAGGAATTTTTTATCAACTAAACATTGTTGTACTTGGAAACTACCTTTATTATAACCTCAATGAGTTTCAGGTAAATCGTCACTTTTTTCATTTAAACTGTGAATCTCAAACACCCCCCCCCCCCCATATAAAGAAAACATATTTCAGAAAATAAAAATGCCGTACGTTGCTCCAACATTTCAATCTTTGCCGGTGACCTGCATATATATTTATATAAAATTACCCGTCAACAATGTGTTAGCTATGAAAATATTGCGTAGAAAAAAGAATCTGTCCAAATAAAAAGGCAGGGTGAAAATTTTACAGTTCATACAGAGAAATTCTTCCAATCAGGGCAAAAGACCAATTTTTACGAGAGAGAAAGACGGAAAAGCTTCAGTCTTTTAAAATATTACTTTAATCAAAACAATAAACTTTAGATCATTTTAAGTAAGATAAATGTCTAGTTATAGTAAAAAGTAAGAAGACAGCATCCAGACTCCACAAAGGAGCCAACTTAGTTTAGAGATGCTCTTGCCTTCTTTAACACAGTAAAATTTTATTAGCTAAGGAAGATTTGACAGGGAAAACATAAACGTCCCTAATACACAGTGAAATTTTTACAGTTTACTGAGGAAACGTCTACTAACAAAGATACAAAGCTATTTTTAAGAGTTAAAGACTGAAAATTTTCAGACATTAAAAATATTATTTCTGTCAAGATATTGAAATTATAGATATTTTATATCATTTTAATCAAGATAAATATAGATTTAAATTAAAATGGAATATAAAGAGTATAAAAATGAAGAAAACAGCTTTCAAACTCTACAAAAAATAGCTAGTTGTGTATGTTCATATTACATAAAAATACAGTATATATATATATATATATATATATATATATATATATATATATATATATATATACTACATTTTTTTGGAACATAAGACGCACCTTTTTACGTAAAAAAGTGACTTTAAATGGGGGTGCTTAATTTGGGGTCTTATGGTCCGAAGGTAACATTAAAATAAAATAAATATTTTATTATACATATTATATATGTTTATTATATATATTATACATATTTTATATAGATTTTTTATTATATTAATTATATATAAATTTTATCTTTATTTAGTAAGAAATTTAAAATATTTTTATATACGAAATATTCTTTTCTAAAAATTCTCCTATAAATTTGAGGCCCCTCTTGTCAGAAAAATACGGTATATATATATATATATATATATATATATATATATATATATATATATATATATATATATATATATATATATATATATATATATGTATATATATATATATATATATATATATATGTATATATATATATATATATATATATATATATATATATATATATATATATATATATGTATATATATATATATATACATATATATATATATATATATATATATATATATATATAAATATATATATATATATATATATATATATATATATATATATATATATATATATATATATATATATATATATATATATATATATATATATATATATATAAATATATATATATATATATATATATGTGTGTGTGTGTGTGTGTATGCATGTATGTATAACTGAAATTTAGGCTGAGTTCTGAAACATCTACCACAACAACTCAAAATTTTTAAAATGGACGTATTACAGTTTATTTTAAAGTACCATACTATACTGTTTAAACGAAAAAGCAACATAGATGACATTCACATATGTATGAAATCCTGGATATGTTATTGTTCAAGATTATACTCGCTGAAACTTTTGAAAAAAACTAAGCTTTTTCTCTAAGGAAAACTCTGCATCCCACTCTTTTACCTTTCACGATAACGAAGTTACTGAAATATCAATGGCTTTTGAAGTTCCAGTAATAAAAAACATTAAATGTTTCATTATAGATGGAAATGCACAGTGAAGTATAAAATCTGATTTATATTCTGAATGGGTTAGAAGTTCTTGTGCGCTAAAAATAGGGATTTTGGGGGAACTCTTGATTTAAAAAATAGAGGTAAAAGAACAAAAATAAAATTCCATCTCTTCGCTTGTATACTTTTCTATTTTCTTACACTTAACGGAAAAAATCTATTTTTGAATTCATAATAAACTCAATATTTCATGTTGATGAATTTTTATTTTCCTTTGAGCGATATCCTTTCCTCTACCTAAGTTATGCTGAATATGTATTTTTGATTCATATTTGGGCTTTAATCCATTGCAAGTATGGGCGCTGTTTTGTTTCAGACAGTTTTCTTTCGTGTCAGATTTATCTGTAGTTACTAAATTCTATTGTTTAAGATACAGATATATTTCTTTAAAGTCCTAAAATACTTATAATAGTTTGTACACGTTTCTTTGCAATGCCCTTCGGATGTTAGAAAAACAAATATAAAATGACTGTAGTTGTTTTGTGTAACAGAAGGTATCTACTGATATAAAGAGTCCTCTGGCGCTTAAAACTAAACTATTGGTTAACTGTTTCGATATGGACTTACTTCTGAATAACGAATAAATTAAACTAATATTTAATATTTATAATAATACATTAACATTATTGTGATTACTGATATTTTAAGTTTGCTGATACAAATAAAAAAATAATTCATGAGATTTATTTTTAAAATAATTAATTTCAAGGAAAAAATACAAATTAATGTTTTTTTTAAGAAATTTAAAAATTTGAATTTACGTAATTTGAGGAATTGATTTACTAATGAAATGAAAAAACTCAACATTTGAAATTTACTTTTTATACTTAATAGTTTTAATATACTTAACTCATATGGAAAAAATTAATTAATTTTTAAAAAATATATTAATATATACATATATATATATATATATATATATATATATATATATATATATATATATATATATATATATATATATATATATATATATATATATATGTATGTATATATATATATAGTTATATATATATATATATATATATTTAATTTGCTTTAAAAATAATCAAAGACATGCCACATAGAGATAAATTAACTAATTAGTTTAAGGAAAAATGTTTTTAAATTGCAAATTTAATTAGTTTTTGAATTTAACATTTTGTTTAATGATTTCCAGCAATTTAATTTATGCATTAAATTAAATTAATAGTTTTTCATTGACTATCAATTATTGAATTTAATTTTTAATTAGCGAACTTGGAGTTACTTCAATTTCATGAAATTAAAAATAGTTCCTTTAATTTTTAAATTCAGTTTCATAATTGCATAAATATTCTTTAAGATCACTGAATATTTTCTAAAAATTTTCCACGAAATTCTTTACATATTTTTAATTACTTTTTTCCTTACGTTCTGAGGTTCCAGATTGAGTACTTCAGTCAAGGAGTATTAACATAAAATGAGACTGGCTCATTTTTAATGCAAAAAATAATAAACCGATTTCATACATCGTTTTGTGTTGTCACAGGTAAGAATCTCTCAGATAAAATAAAGTATAGGTTATCATTATATCACTATAATATTGTTTTAATTGCGAATAAGCTAAAATTATATTAACAGTTAAAGTTATGCATTAATATTACAATACTTAAAACTGAATCCAACCCAACATTGTGATTATTTTTTTATTGCAAAGATAGGCAACTCTAGAGTGGCCAGGAACCATTGATTTAGGTTTTATCTTTAATGTGAGTTCGTTAGCGTAGCACAGGCAACACGTACCAAGGGGTAAATATTGTTAAAGACCATTGGAGACAATATTGGTTCTTTCCATTGTTCACTGGTTCGTTTGCAGTCTGTAAATCACAAGTAAAAAGTAATAAGTTTTCGCATAAAGAAATCTTTCTTCCCAGGGAAAAAATAAAGAATATTAACTACTTTTTTTCTATGAATTTCTTATATCTTCTTACCTTCCATTTCATTAAATTTCTCGCGTTTTTTTCCTTTTAAAATACGCATTAATTAATTATAAGAACGAAATGTACCATTCCTTTTTGTCACAGACACTAGTGATTAAGAAATTCCAAAACCGTATATTCACATTCCTTTTTTTTATATTAAAATTCCAACAAAATTTTAGCTTTTATCCTCTCAGAATTTTTTATTTTTCTTCTGTCAAACAGAAAATCTCCGTTTCGTCTCCCCTTTAAAGCAAATTTCCTGTTAAAATCAGAAAAAAATATTTCAATTCCAATTAAAACAGCATACAAAGATCATTAATTGTTTCAAACATCATTTATCAGATACATTTGGAAGCGGATTTGAATTTGCTCTAATAAGATACGTTTGCAGAAGACGTCTAAATCACTTTTTAGATACCTTACGAAACGCTTAGATTTTTACTATCCTATCAGCTTTTTTTGAATACATTTTCCCCCATTTTTTCAGTTTTTATCATCTTTAAAACTTCAATGTTAGAAATGCATTAGGTACAACATATCGTTGAACTACGTCGAGAAAGCCATACTGAGGAGGAAAGCTCTATCTTTAATCAACAGTGTACTTGCCATGCTAAGAAGCCTATTATAAGGGAATAATACTCTGGGTCCTTGTGTGTCAGGTATACCAAAGACTCATAGCATACTTAATGACATGGGTGACAATTATAAATAAATTCATTCTATTCGTACGCAGTAGGCTGATAGACTATGAATTTAAAAATTCGATTCCATGTATCGCTGCTATATTTCATACACCCTAAGTCGAAATATCTTCGTTTTTTTAAACATCAGTTCTTTTCATTTAGTCACGCTGCAAGGTTGAAATGTCTTTGAACAATTCTTCGTAAATTAAGAAATTGTTAAAAAATAGGTAATGAACTTTAAAATAATTATTATATAGCATATTTAAATGTAATTCAGTGTGAAATGTTAAAGAGTACAATCGTGCATTGTTGTTGTAAATTTTAAATACATTTTATTTTTTATAGTGACTTAAATTATAAAAAGGAAATTTATTTTTCTCTTCTCCCCACTAACTAAACACCTTAAATTATCTATTACTTATATGGCTTTAAAAAATAATTTTAAATATTATATAAATCTTTCAGAGAACCTAAAAATTTTGGTTGCATGTAAATGAAAACTTTAATTAAAACAGATTACTTTATTGAAGCTGAGAGTTATGCATAAGCTTTCTTTGAGAGATAAATGTAAGAAATGTATACACATCTGCCAAGTTTAAATTTATAATTCAACATGACTGAAGTTCAATGGAAGGCAGTATTCTTCAATACAGTAAAAAATTATGTAGGAATTTTTTATCGAGAAAGGAAGATGGAAACGAAATTATCTTACTTCCCTTTTCAAGCCCTTCATTTTTTCTTCTAAATTTTCTTACACGGGATTCGATATGGACTTCATGGTTTTCCCTCATACAGAATTTTGCTGCCTTTTTTATTCAATGAGAGAAGGTTTTGCATAGAGGTTAGTGGTTCAAAATATATTTATAATCTAACATGTAAGTATTCTTTATTCTTATATGCATTGTTTTATAATTAATAAATTACGTAGACAGCATTTTTATTTTTAATAGAAAAGAATAATTACCTTTTTAACAATACTGACTAAATTTATTTGATGGTGTCATGTTATTTAAGATTTGCGATTAATTTTGTCAGTTAATATTTATAAATAGGTTACTGGAATTCTTCAATACTGTAAAAATTTATGTAAATTTTTTTTCATCGAGAAAGGAAGATAGAAGTAAAAATATCTCATTTTCCTTTTCAAACCCTTCATTTTATTCTAATTTTTTTTTACACGGGCTTCGATATGGACTTCATGGTTTTCCCTCATACAGAATTTTGCTGCCTTTTTTATTCAATGAGAGAAGGTTTTGCATAGAGGTTAGTGGTTCAAAATATATTTATAATCTAACATGTAAGTATTCTTTATTCTGATATGCATTGTTTTATCATTAATAAATTACGTTGACAGCACTTTTTATTTTTAATAGAAAAAGGTTTTAAATAATTTTTAATAGGAAAAAAGTTTTCTTTCTAACAATACAGATAAATGACTTAAATTTATTTGATGGTTTCATTTCATTTAAGATTTGGGATTAATTTTGTCAGTTTATATTTAAAAATCGATTATTTCTGACTTATATTTAAAAATATGATGAGGTCTCAAGTTTTCGACTATTAGACTATGAATAACAGGAAAGGATTTTTTACACCCCAAACTTGGGGGTAATGCTGAGAACTAAAAGTTGGGAGTATATAATAGTAAACATTATTTCTTTTAGCAATTTATTTGTCCGTTAATGAAAACAGAGGTTAAATTATCAAAAAATCGTATTGATTTGAGCAACAGTTTTCTTTGTTTCAACAATTCCGAACAACATATCAAGTAAATGTGTGCTGTTTATAGTTATTTTAAATAAGATGGAATTTCGTCAGCTAAAATATCAACTTACATCCTATTTTAAGAATATCTTAAAGAATATTTTCTTCTGTTCAACTCTGCTTACAAGAGTGCTTATTTAGACCAAAATACTTTTATCTTACATAATGAGAAATATTTTTCACGTGTGTGTGTTGTTTCAAGTCGTTCATAGACCTTTCAGAACTGATTAATTTTAGAAAGTTCAGGAATGTCTTTTCTTAAATTGCCCAAATCTCAGAAAAGTATGAGGATAAAGCTGCTGTTTAAATGTCACACATAATCCCGATTATGGTTTCAGTTACGGGCTCATATAATCCTCTCTAGCAAATTCTTAGACTATGTGAGACCCGGAAAGAAGAAGGATTTGTAAAGCTCTCCAAATCTCGCATTGGATGTTCTCCTTTTAGCATGTGAAAATTTATCTTCACAGTGAAAGTGCACGGAGGTGTCAGTTCATTCCACTGAAAATCTAATTTAACTAGTTCTCACTTTTAAGACTTCAGGTAAAATAAAATTAAAGAAATTTTAAATGTGAGTTGAAAAATTGTGTTTTAGTGAATACCGTCGATTTAAAATAAGACATTTCACTTTTTAAATTTCCTTTAAGCATGTCAAAAAATCAGCAAATAACATTTTCATAAACCTAGAGCAGAGAAGTTTATTTTTTCGTTCTTATTACAGTTCAAAGGCTGTACTGAAATGTTCAAACTACGAAATGTTTACGCTTAAAATTCCTCTAGTGATTGTTTGCATGACATAACTAATTGTTATGATACATTGTCGAAGCGTAATTGCTGAGGAGACAGTGAATTTTGCTAAACATCATAAGTTTCAGTCTTAAGGGTATATCGTAACTCCACGGAAAGAAAACAAATTAATAACGTAGATTGACTCGATTGGAAATTTGTGAACCAAAATAATTTAAGGTAAACCTTTAAGAATCGATTTCTGGCTTAAGGGAAAAATAAACCTTATGCATAGTTTTTTTTTTATTTTTTGTAGTAGCAAATTAACCTGTTATTAAATCTGTCAACTGCTTATATGTTGTTGTTGTTTTTTAATATTCTGACTAATGTTGCATGAATTGTGCACAATACTTTTGGTTTAAAATTATCAAGTTTCAGTATTTGTAAGAATATTTCGCTAAGTACAATAGGATTTCCATTTAAAGGATTTAAGGTATCTGCCTACGTTTGGAACCCTTTTTTTTCAAAAATATGCGTATAATTAAATACGCATAATTTTAGTTTAAATGTGATAAAAAATCATGAAGACAAATATAATTTTGGTGAAAATTTCATAAAATTCCGTAGGATTTCCATATAAAGGACTTAAGATATCTGCCTACGTTTAGAGCATTTTTTTAACTATACAGTACTGATTAATTACATATAATTTTAGTCCAAATGTGATATAAAATCATGAAACCAAATATAAATTTGGTGAAAATTTCATAACATTTTAAAATATAGGGGATTTTTTTATGAATTTTTTAATACAATTTAGTCTCCAGAGACCTTACTGCTACTTCCAGTCTTTTAATATCGCTTTTCGTTTATTAAATTGGCCATAAATTTCATACAATGACCGTACGAATAAAAATAAAGCAGTTTTAGAATACTAAAAGATTGGCCTTTGAAATAGAGGAATAAAAAAATTTCCAACTTTGGCACCAAAACAGCCATTTCAGCGTAGGCAGATAACTTAACAAAATCTTCTGTAGAATCTTGACTTGAAACAACATTTACAATCAATATAGTTCATATTTCTATACTCTATGTAACGAATAATATTAATATAGGTTTGATATAACTAGGTAGGTGGGCTTTAAGATATGGTTACACAGGTAAGAAATTTCAATCTTTACTAACGAAATAACGAAAACTTTACCATTTATAAGGTTTGAAATTTCGTAAACCTCCATTTTAATTAGAAAACCAGTTTTCTTTATATAGTTTGTTTATAAACTATTTATATTCGTTCCTCATGCATTTTAAAGAAATATAAATTATGCATGTTGTTTGATTAAGCTTTTTGTGTGATGCCTGTTACTTTAAAAGTTTTGTCTCTGTTAAAACTATTTAAGTTACCGTAAAATCTTGACTAATATGCACACGTGTATAATACGCATGCTTGTTTTTGAGTGAAATTTTTGGAAAAAAATAAAAATTCGACTATAATGCGCACCCATAACTTTTCAATATTTTATTTAAAAATTGCACAAATATTTATTAACACAAATAAAATTTGTAATAAAAATAAACGAAAACGTCAAATTCGGTAGAAAAAAAACTTAAATTTTTAATTCAAAACAAACAATACAGTGAAATTATCAGTCTTAATCAAGTTGACTAGAATACAGCTCATCTATTTGTCGTTTATTCAATGTTTAAAACTACGTCTTTTTGTACACGAGTATAATACACATGAGTATAATACGCACACATTTTTGCGCACTAAAATGGGAAAAAAGTGCGCATTGTACTCAATATTTTACGGTACTTTAGTTTTTATTGAAGAAGTTTTCTTATTTAAGATTTTTTCAGTAAAACGACATGACATCGATAAATAAATGCGGACAAACAACCAAAGTAAAACCCTATTAAAAGGTAATGAGAAGTTTATTTTAGACAAAAACATTTTTAAAACGCTGAAAACATAATAATATAACAAAATATTACGCATATTGCAGGTATGAGGGTTATTCTTACAAACAACTTCAAAGTATTAACACAGCTGCTTACCCGGGCAAAGATGTTTCAAAAGAAAAATTAGAACCTTATACTGTTTATACAGCAACATTTCCTTATGCTGTTACATATAAGTTGCTACGTAGACTAGATTTCAAATCACTGGTATGGGATTTAAGGTTATCTGCCGATATTTTGCCACTTTTTTTTTCAAAAAAATACAGTACTGATTAAATACATATTTTTTAGTTCAAATGCGATATAAAATTATGAAAACCCGCAGAATTTTGGTAAAAATTTCATAACATTTTAAAATATAGGGAATGTTTTAAAATTTTTAGTGCTTACGCCAGAGATCCCACACACAATACAACTAAATATATTTTAATTTCCTTTATACTATATACTACTGCGACACATACCTGTGTTCTGAAGTAAATTTTTGACAATATTTCCAAAAATCCCTAAAATATACCTCAAAAAGTGAAAAAATACTATTTTTTTAAGATTATCTTTTATAATAACAGGTACCTGTAGAATTATTAAATTAGCACATATAGCTTAGATTTTAGTTAAAAACATAGTTAGTAATATGTAAAATACTTCTCAAAATTTCATTGAAATGTATTGAAAACTTTTTAAATTATTAACTTTCACGATTACAAAAGTAATTGAAAAATGAGTTTTCAAGAAAAGGCACTTAAAGATGCTACTTCCGGTGTTTTTATATCGATTTTGGTTTATTAAATTGGTCATTAAATGAAGGCCTTATTTGAATAGTGGTCCAACTTCCCTTTTTTTTAAAATGGAGTTAGCCTCACTTTCATTTTCATACAAGTCATTTCTATCTTATTTTTAAACTAGTACACCTCCAGCTTATTTCTTCTGTCAACAGAGGGAATTATAAATCAGACTTCAGCAGTAATTTCTCAGCACTCATTAGACTTTAAGGCTCCGTATCTCAAAAGGAACAAGAATGGAGTTGGACCTCTATTCAAATAAGGCCTTCAATTACCATCCAATGATCGTATTAATAAAAGTAAAGCAGTTTTAGAATCCTAAAATATTGGCCTTTGAAATAAAGCAATTTTAAACAAAACATTCGAAATTTGTCAGCAAAGCAGCCATTCCAACGTGGGCAGATACCTTAATTTTACTTTGCAAGTAAATCAGTAAAATAATTACGAGATAAAAAGGACTTTTTATATACCACGTTTTTAAATTTTCTGTTGAATCATATAAACTTGAAAATTCTATGTATTAATAAATGTTTTTTTTAAATTTTTTTTGGCGAATTATCCAATCAACTTGAAAGAAAATGATCAAATACGTAGTTTAATTATTCTTTTTCACTTTCTTTTATTTAATTTTATTCACTTTTTAGTCGTTTCCACTATCCACAGATTTTATAAATTTTAATTTTTATAATTTTTTCAAATTTTTCGCACAATATTTTTGTAAACAAACTAAATATCACGTCTATTCTTTTTTTCAAAATCGTCAAACGCCATTACGCAAAAGTGCAAGCATTGAATTCGATCGAAGCGCCATCTTGCGGATTTTTTTTCTGAACTAACTTTCCATACAAAACAAAATTAACTGAAAATGAATTGAAATCTGCTTAAAGATGGCTAAAAGTATTAAAATAATGCATTGTCATCGTGTTCTGAGCTTTTCTAAAAGTTCAAAATGTCTAGCTAGTCGGGAAGTTAGTTAGTGAAAAATCGATTGCAAGATTTGTACTGGACAAACACACAAACGAGAAAGCGAGTGAATAAAAACGTGGTAATAAACTATACTCAGTAGTATGGTGTACTTTAACTGTCATTTTGACTTAAAAATCAAAATAAATATTAAAATGTATTTGTTTAGTACTCCTCAGATTAATTTTAATTTTTTAACAATCTCAGGATACATTTTTATACTAAGTCTTAATTACTTTTAATGGCAAAAAAGAAAAGCTTTAAATCTGTCGATAAAAGTTTAATATTTTATATCATACTTTAGTTAAAAGCCGATATCAACAAAATTTTCCTTTTTTTTCTGACTTCATGAGTGCCGAATTCCCCCCTTCTAATGAACAGAAGAAAAAATAAGTTTCGAAAAAATTGGGTTAGGTTTACCAATTTATGGTTATACAGTAATTTTCATTAGCTGCCGCATGACAATTTTCAAAGTTTACTTTCATTTTAGGTAGATATTAATTATAAGATTCAATCTATTAATCATCCTTAAGGGGACAAGACATTTTAAACATATTTTTTAAATTTTCAATATTTTACTCTAAATACAAAATGAGAATATTTAATATTCATTTTTACTTCATTGAAGACACTTAGAATCCCCAAATAAATATTCGGTGACAGTATAAGTCCTATTTATCAAACAAATTTTCATAATGCTCCATGCGCACTCATTTTCATCTCATTCTTTCCTAATTTCGCGGGATTGTTAAAGAAAGTGTTTGTAACAAAACTTTGCATCATTCTTTGAAACTACAATTTGTTTTCAAATTTATAGACCACTAGCATTATTGCCCTGCGTTTCCCGGGTAGATATATAAATATAAAATTTTCCATGCATTCCATAAAAAAAAAAACTGGGCTGCACCCCCCACTCTTTATCTTCATCTGGCCAGATAGAATGCGCTTAGCGCATTTCTACTGAAATGATATACCCAGTATTTTTTTGATGGAAAGCATGAAAAATTTTATATCTATATATCTACCCGGGCAATCATTCTTTAAAAATAATTTCATTAATTTAGTTATGCCTTAATATTACTAATGGACTAATAGTTCGGAATGAAAGTTGTGTGTCGTTATGTTTATCTGTTTAAAGAACTTTTCCTCCCACTGCTTAAAAAACCCCAAAACTCTAAAAGATTTATCTTATATGATTTCACGGAATAAGTAATTCAAATACATATCGTATATGTTAACTCTGTTTCGCGAACTAGGGGAAAAAACCTGTAGAACTCTTAAACTTCTTCCCATTTTATGATCCTCAAACAATTAATATATTTAGATCAACAGAAGGCTTCCAAAAACTGGCCATGAGACAAACTTAATTTTTCTTTTTTTTCTTCCCTTTTTTTCCAAATTTTATTAAGTTCTATTAGTTTGAACGCCACTGTCTAAAATTGGCTAAAGCAGCGGTTCTCAACCTCTTTAGACTCATGACTCCACTAAACGTAAAGAAAAATAAAATAAACACTTCGCCCTCTTCCCGTCACCCCCAGACGAACTCTCAAACCACCCTCAGATCAGAACAAACCTCTTTTCCTCTGCGTATCGAATTTGACTAGTTGTGGTGAAGGGACTGTATCCACATTTAAGAGGTGCTCTTAGGGGCACAAAAATCATTAAAAAATTAATATAAAGAGAACTAATTGAGCCCCAAATTTCGTTTTTCCTGATTTAAGTTTCTCGGGTCCTAAACATTAACTGTGCCGAATTTGGTCCCGGTGGGTGAAACAGTCTATGATTCTATAGCGGACAAACAAACAGACAAGCTCTTATATATATATAGGAAAAATAATGTAAAAACATAAAAATACATAAAAAATAACATGCAGATTGAAGAAAAAGTTATCTATGGCTTTAGATTAATACTAAAAAAAATGCAGTGCACAATTGTGTTTATATGGTAAACTAATATTAAAAAATTTAAAGTTTTTAAAGCCTATGGAATGCACACGGAACATTTCGACCAATGCTGGCATTTTTGAAAAAAGTTTTGAAAAACAGACATTATTCTGCAAAAAAAATCCTTATTTTGGATTCTAAGGGTCTTTAATGCAGTAAAAAATAACATTAATTATTCTCATTCTGTATATAAACATTGAAAATTTAAAAAATTCCAAGTTGAAAATGCCTTGTCCCCTTAAAAAAACTAAAAGTTTGGAACATTCAGCAGTAATACATCTGAAAACTTTGATGAAGGCACGAAGAAAAGCTAGTTCGGAAAAAAAACTATTTTGATTGTATAACGTATTTATTCATATTTTACTTTAGGAAAATAGTCTTCTGCCCTTTTCAGCACTAGATGAATGAAACAGGGATAATTTATTTGCATCAAAATTACATTAAGAGAAAAGGATGGTGGCTCCAAAATATGGCTTAAAGCGGTGAGAAATGAAAGAAAATGTGTTCGATAAATTTTGAAAATGATAGATCAATCGAAATTGCTCTAAAAATCCCTACTATGTTAAGAAACGCTAAACTTCCAAAGAATGAACAATAATTCGAATCTAACTCTTGAGTTATCAGTATCACTGCTATGATTAGTTATTTAAATTAACTCAAAATGCAAATTCATTTCAGTGCAATATCAAAATTAGCTTTAAATCTTCGGATACTAGGAGCATGAGTGGCCCAATAAGTTATAGTTAGTTAAATGACACAAAACGTTTCCTCTATATGGCAGATAGTTTTGCAATAAAGCAAATAACGAAATAAAGCTATTGAATTAAGTTTTAATATGAATAATGTATAAAAATTGGAGTATCCGACTTTAAAGTGCATAAACTCAATTTTATTCTCTGGTTTACAATTGAATATTTTTATTCTATTTGTACATGCATTAATTTACAGATGAAAATATTTGGGTGGTAGTATTTTATTCTGACATTCCTGCGTTTGAGAACTAATGTCTTTAATAGAAAGCATATAAGATCACTGAAATATTGCATTCACTGGAAGTATCGATAATTTCGTAATAACTAATGTCAAAAGTAATAAACAGTGATTGTTATTTTAAGCATTTATCATTAAAGAAAGACAAAATTATAAGTTGTGTTTCTTATAATGGTATTATTGTTTGTGAAACAACAAATAATTAAAAAATCGTGAAGAATCCAATAATTCTTGTTGTTCTGTTATAAAAAATAGTTTATTATATTTTAAATATATAATTTGATGGGCCTTAGGAAACAGACATTTTATTTTTGTTTGCTTCTTGGTTTTCTGTCTCCATCTTTATGATGATCGTTTTTTTTTTTCTGGCAGGTTCTCAAAGTGTGTATAATGAAGCCACAAATACTTAAAAACATTGATGGCAAGGCTATTATTTCAGAAAGTATGCAAAACGAATCACCTAAGAAGCTGGTTTCGAGCTGGTTTAACCATCATAATGTACAATCGTAATAATTTCGATATTACATATAAATTATTACGATTGTACATTATTACGGTTAGTATAGATTTGACTTAGACCAGTAAACAATATAAATTACGAAAGTAATAAAGCAATGATTCCTCTTGATTTATGTATATCTGCACACGTAGATATAGCTGCTGAATAAATTTACCTCAGTGGTTCTGTTTGGACCAACAAGTAGTGAAAGTCAAGGTTTGGTTTGATTTGAAACACTACGGTCATTTTTTGCCACACTCAGGTTAATTAGACAGGGACCTACTGGTTAAAGCTGATTCTGAACTGCTACAAACGGCCATGCCAAGAGATGGACTCAAACCCACCAGACTCTGGTGCCGATTTCCAGCGCCATAGCCATTCGGCCATCAACCAGCGTCGTAAGTCAAAATTTCTAGTGTAAACATTTGATTTTGACAATTTTTGTAGTGGAAGTGAAGTATAAATGTTGAGAAAATCAGAAGTGAAAGCGAAAAATAATTTCATGGAATATAAGGCATTAAAAGAAACTAATACAAAAGGAAGAGGTATAGCCTTAAATATTTGTCATTCATTATTTTAATTCGTATACTATGCGGCTACGTGTCCCATTGAACACCTATCTGAATATCTAGGTAACAGAAATAATGATGTTTAATTTTCCAAGAAAAATTTAATACCTGCGAAAGAAATATATCTTAAAGCTATGTTTCTTTCCTATAACAACTGAAAATTAAGTTCGGATAAATTGCCCTCATTAAGTGCAATCAGGAAAAAGCCTTTTAATAGAAATTATTTTCTGATATTTTTTACGTATCATGCCTTTAAAATATTAAATTACCGATACTTTTCTTGTCTTGTTAGGATCCTGCTTGTATTTATTTGCGCAAGGTAGGATTCTTTTGAAGATTATAATTTGCATAATGCTAAACTGAAATATCCGGTACCACAGGTTTGCATAAATTAGCGGAGCACGTCTACTTGGAAAGTTTTTAGTTTTTATTTATAAGATTAAAAGCAAGGAATAATTAAAAGCAGTATATAACGTGATTCGTCTTATTCCTAAAATATTGAGGAAGAATAAAGTTCAGAGATTTTCTAAATTCCTCGTCTGTTTGGTAATACATACATATGGCTGCTTGTGCTTCATTATGGCTATGATGATATGATATGAAAGGTTATGAATATGATAAGAAAAGTTTTTCACCTGAATGCAATTAAACATCCAATTACCGTATATTTCGGATGATAAGACGAACTTAAAATTTATGGGAGGAGTTTTAGAAAAAAATATTTTGTATTTTGTTGGGAAATAAATATATTTTCAATTTCTTGTATAATATAGTTAAAATATATATATAATAAATTAAAAAAAACAAATATCTATATATACTATTTCTAGAAGGTAATTTTTTCTGACGATCCCTTTTCTCCCTTCATAATTAACCAAAATCGATAAATGAGGTACCATTTTAAAGATTAAGATCTTCGTTCTGATGCATTGTTAATTTAGAATTACACTTTCTAATGTATGTTTAACAATCGAAGTTAAAAAATGACATTTTGTGCTAGAGTTCTTTCCCTGGATACATCGATACGGTCAAATACTGTGTATAAAGAGGTTTTGCAATGTAAATATCACATTTACCCCGAGTTTGTGTTATACCTATCTTTTAAAATTGTCTACAAAGGTGTTTTCACGTGGGCATATTTAATATTCCCCTGTTTTGTGTTTGCTTCACATCCTATTTTGTGTCCAAAGGTGTTTTGTAATCGGTTTTGTATTATCCGTACACACAATTGTTATTTAACAAATAAACAATGGCTGCAAATGAACTGGTTCCTCTTCCATCCTACTACAAACCACCGACCTCGCTATAAAATTTATCGTATTTAATTCGCATGAGAAATTTTTTCACGGACCACCTAGTGTATAATATATATAATAAAATATTCATTTTATTTTAATGTTACCTTTGAACCAAAGACGCAACACACTTTTAAGTCGACTTTTTAATGTAAAAAGGTACGTCTTATGGTCAGAAAATTACAGTAATCTTTTATTTAAACTTACAATAATGATTTCATGTCAGTTATTCCTTTATTGTTACAGATAGCTATATCAATGGTTATGTTCCCTTTTACGTATAGTTTTAAAGTAGGATTACGTTCCTCCATAACGGTCCCCCAGGAAGCTAAATTTCGGATGGTAAATTTGTCCATTGTAACGAGTTATAATTTTGGCAGCGTGCCAAACCCAGTCTCTATTGCTTGGGCAAGCAGTAAGCAGTTAAACAGAAAAGTACCAAAAATGCGACAAAATTTTGATATGCATATATGTGTATATATATACATACTTACATATATAAATAGATACATATATACATAACTCATACATACATATATATACAAGGGGTAAGCAACGATTAGTAATCCTACGTTAATAACCCACGGTTAGTTTCGTTAGAAGAGACAACCTAAATTTTGTTTATAAATTTACAATCATGATTTCATGCTAGTTATCCCTCTATTGTCATAGATAGAAATATTAATGGTTATGCTCCCTTTTACGTATAGATTTTTGTATGAATAAAAAGGACATTACTTGAAAATTGTTTGAAATTAAACGTGTTTAGAACTGCGCATCTCTATCATGACTTTCACTCACAATTTTTCTATCGTTAAAAACAAATCATGGACTTTTCAATAAAGTATCCCAACATTTTAACGATCCGGGTCATATTTTCCCACGTTGTTAATAAAACGTGTAATATCTCGCTATCCGTGACTCAATTATTTTTCTCCCTCTTAGAAAGTGTACGGATTTCTCAAACTTTGTTCCCCCGGAGCTGTGCCCTCAAGAAACGATACAATTTGAATATATGAATGGGATCACGTTTTCGGGTAAATTAAACTTTCAGAATTATTATCTTAATGCTACCACCCACCTCCGATATTTCGTAAACTACCCCGGAGTTTGTATCACATTATCTTTTTCCCTCAGAAGCTGGCTTCAAATATTCTCTCACATAGCTCCCCTTTCGCAATTCATTTGTTACAATAAATAGGATAGATGATAACAGAAAACCCAAATCCCTTAGGAGGAGTTTATCCATCTTTGCTTCCAATCTAAGTATTTAAAGGCTAAACAAAAAGTTCACACCTCGATATATAGTGGTTATATAAATAACTCTCACGCAATGTTCAAGATTTTTAGGTATTTATGGAGGAGAAAGCAATTAATTATTCCTTATGCGTGTAAGTTACTGAGATGCATTTAGTGTAGAAAGATTAAAGTGTAAATATTCCATAAAAGTGGAAGTTTTGAATAAGGTCTCTTGTATTTGAGATAGAAGAATTATTATTTGTTTTAGTAACTTAATACTTCTATTCTTTTTCCATAATTTATATTTTGGGCATCATTCATATTTTGCGATGTTACTTTTAAGAATCTTATCCTTCTGTAAGGGGTATCAGAGTTTTGAAATCTAGGTCTAAAATCTAGGTTTCTAGATTTATGAACAATTTATATGCTGTAAGGTTGGTTGTGGTTGCTCCCATATTTAACAGTATTAGGCTGACTGTGCACTACCTACTTTCAGTTGTACAACTAAAGGTTGTATATTTTCACACACTTGAAGATAAAAAAAAAATTGTACAACTATGCGCATCCAACCTAAAATTGGACGTATCAGTATAAAAGCATATCAACATTAAAAATTTACTTCAACGAGTTAGACTCTGTTTGAAAACATGCAATAAAATTGAAAAAAAAAGATAAATAAAAAGAAATGGAAGGTTCCTTCACTAACAAGTACCCGTTTAATTAAAGGTAAATTTTATTAGATAAATCACGATTTACGTGCCCATCCAGACAAGTTTTATGATTACTGCAGAATGAATATTAGCGCTTTTGAGGAATTATTGCTCCTTGTTTCTCCGTCAGTAAATCTCGCCAACGTACAACCATTATAGCTGTTGTATTATAACTGCTAACCATTATTTGGTAGTGCGCGGATACAAAGCTAACTAAATGCTGACTAGATTGTCAAGTCGCAACAGTTGTGCACAAACCCAACTGCTACTAAACTAAAAATTTAATCAGCTGAACAGCAAATTGATCCTATTGGCATCATTCGTCCAAATTTTAGATCTACAAAGGAAAATCAATAGTCAGCTGCAGTGCTTGGGTACCCAGACGAAACAAATTTTAGAGCCAGGCGATTTTTCGTCAAAAATCTAAAAGTAAATTTATTGGTTTTTTTGTCAATCAATCAATCTAATCATTAGATCTGAAATATTATTAATTTTTATATATTACCCATTTTCGTGAGAATCAGATCAGGAAACAGAAAGCTATTTGCAAATTTTATTTCTTTATTAGTAGTTTAAACTAATTTTGATATTCAGAAAAATAATAGATAATTTTGGCAACACGTATGAGGTTTTTTACAGACTTGTTATAAGTTATGTGGGACGTTGCTATGATGAAAAGTTGAAACACTTTCTCTAAATATCTGAAATTCTTACAATAGCGAGCATAACTAAACAATTTAGTCTTGCAATTTCATTATCTTTTTCTCGTATCTCTTATGTACAATTGCGCTTTCAATAAACTTAGAGTTTTTAAAAATATATATTGAAAGTTGAGGTACAGGAATTCTGGGGGAGAGTATGTCATGTTTTTCGTTCCTTTTTTGCCCTTGTATCTGACATTTAAAGACAAACCTGGACAATTTTAATATTTTCTTCATTTTTATAGTTTTCTGGTAGCATTATATATATATATATATATATATATATATATATATATATTACAATACTGTGTTTATCATAATGGTAAAATTCAAGTATATTTATTGTTTTTCCTTTTTGATCATTGTTCTTGAATATAAAAATACAGGGTGTTTCAAAAGGAATCATGTATAGGCAGAAAGAGGGAAATCTCGAGTTTCACGCAGTTGCCGACGAGTTGCGGTAATACTCTTCCTTCGCCCCCCACTTCAGTGTTTGTACAGATGGTGACTGCACAGCAGAAATCAGTTTGTGTTCTACGCTTTGCGAAGTGTGAGTCCGTAACAACTGTTCAGCGTGATTTTCGTCGACAATACCCTGGTAGATTGAAGTTCCTACCTCTCAGAGCATTAGGCGATGGTATAAACTATTGCAAGACACGGATTGTCTGTGAATGCATAACAGCCGTGGAAGAAGTGTATGCAGACATGCTCGCAAAAGTTTGGGACAAAACTGCCTACCATATATACATATGTCGTGCATCAAAAGGTGGGCATATTGAGCACCTATAATTTGATTTGTAAAAAAAAAAAAAAACTTTATGATTAACCATGTAATATTAATTAATTTTAAGTTTCTATGTTCAATATTTTTCATAATATACTCATTTCAAATCGAGTGATTCTTTTTTAAACACCCTGTATTTTAAAGCGTTTTTAATTTTAAATATGTTTATCACTCTTTAAATGCCGTCTGATGTGAAAAAAAATGCAATTCTATTGAAAACATGGTACTTGCACGATGTCGAGGACATAATTTTCTTCTTCTTTTTTTACTATATTGCGTTTCCTGATAGCAGACTAATTTATTTCTATTTCTTATTTTCTTTCACGTTCCTATCGCCACAGGATAGTCTTAATTTTGCAAGCCCAAGGTTCGAATACCAATCCTGCAAGCCTTTATTTTCAACTGATGTCAATCAGCTCTAAATGAAGCATATTTTGACGTTACAAAGAATACAACGGCTCTGAATTTCTCTAAATCCTCACGTCAACACTTCATGGATTATATTTATAGAATTCATCACTTAACAATATATATTTAAACTCTTTAAAAACGCATGACTCTCATAATCTGTCGTAGAGATCTTGTAAAAATACGAAATGTAAATTGTAAAGTCTTGAAGGATGGGACGGGGTAGCTTCAAATAGGAAATAACTCAATTTCATTGCATGTTCTTAAAAGTAATTTTATAAGACCCCAGGGCTTAAAACTTAACTAAGTAGATTAACATTAATAAGCTTACGATGAAATACCATGGTAATAAGATTTCTATGAAATTATGAATCTTATGGACTTACTTTATTTAAAACTTTATTTTCATTATTAAAGCTATTGCTATGTATAAAAATATATCTATATTAATCACCTTGATAATGAAAAAATATTCACAGGTAAATATTTCTAACTCAGGCTATGTTTACTTGAGAAATCGGCAACTACGAGTCTACCCCTGTTTACAGCCCTCGTCGATACTTTACCCTATTTTTTAACTTCAGTTTCCTTGTCTTTATTATAAACTTATTCACGTTTTAAAAAAATTAAAGTTTGACCCGAAGTAGCCTAGTGGTAGTGCGTTGGGATTCGGGCAGAAGGTGCTCAGTTCGAATCCTAACGACATTCAATACCTTCGTGTCTAGACCGGATTTTGGCAGGTTAAATGGGTACACCAGAAATTCCTTCTATAATGTTAGAGGGTGGGAGAGAGTACGAGTTCCCCCTCCCCCCAGATGTACCCCTAGGGGTATGCTTGGTCAAAATTGGGGTGGCACCTGACTAAATCGGACTCCGTCCCCTTGTGGTGCAAAAGAAAAAAGAAAAAAAAGCTGGTGCCGGATTCCTTTAATCCACAACCTATATGAACTAGGTCTGGAATGCCCAGACCAGGGGACGTAAGTTACAAAAATAAAGCAACAACATAATTAAAGGTACTACCATAATTCTGCGAATTGAAGAAAAGAATAGCTCCTTACCTATGGGAGAATAGTTTCGTTCACAGTCAACAACTATTGCATTGATTACCACAATAGAAAAGTAACCGTTTGGTAATATTTGATTGCGCAAAACTTCCATTGTTTGATTTTGCATATAATATAGCTTTTTAGTCATTTACACACGTTACAAAGAAACATGTTTCCAAAAATCTTAAGTTTGCGCAAGGATTTAAACAGACAAATGGTTAGGAAGAATACAGCTTAATAATATTAGCAGTTTTAATAGAAAACTCTGCAAATTACGTATTTGAGCTAAAGAAATTAATTTTTGGACACTTTTGTTATTTATGGAGGTTTTTCTTTAACGTGTCCCAGTTCTTTATACAGGCAGAGGGCGTCTAAAAGTTTTAAAGGAGTTACGTGCCCATAATTCTCAGTTAAGGTAACGGTGTATCTATTTTTTACCTGTATTTATGCTACTCGTTTATCTACTTTTAATGGAGATATAGAATCAATGTCCAAATCGTAAAATTTTCTCTCGTATTATAAGATTTTGTGGCTTTATAGAGAAAAAAAAAGTTTATTTTTGTTTCCGTTAACGTCTTACATCTGAAAGCTCTCCTGTATTGAAAAATACATTATTTTTGCTTCTATCCTTCTCTATTATTTGCGGATAGTATTTCAAAAGACAATTTTTAGAGTAAGCAAATGTGGGAAAATATTTTGGAAATAATCAAACATTTTTGAACAGTTGAACTATTAATTCCACTTGTATTATTTCACTCTGAAAATTTTCCCTTTTATTTAATCAGTTCTATAATAATACAATAATAAAATTAAATTAAGGTTTTTCAGAAGTAAATTAAAAATATAGATATCACTAAAATAAACCTTCATATTTATTAGCAAGTCTTCCTTGTTATAAGACAATTTTCCTTGAAAAGAATAATTTAAATTCCCAACATCTCTCAAACTTGCTTGTAATAAAAGGAAGGTAACAAAGTAGTTTTAAATTTATCTTTTAAATATTAAATGAAGATATTTTACTTCAAATTAATATTTGATAGAGCTTTTCCTTAAAAAATTGCATAAAATATCACTATCCACCCTGTGTTAATCTGGGTTTTGAAGAATTGAAGTTGATTTCTCTCTTCACGTAAATGAAAGTTTATTTTGATCAACCCGTTGATGGTCTTGAATTTTGAGAATTCAAGTTAATTTCTCTATACACGGAAATGAAAGTTCATTCTCAGATAGTAAATTAATTAAATATTTCAAGTCTACTAGGGATATTCATAATCGAACATTTGAAATTTATTAATCCTCATAAGTCTGAGAAGTAACGTCTGTGTGATCATCGGAGAACGGTTTTGATAAAAGAATTTTTGTAAATTTGTCATTCACCGAATTCACATTCCAACATTTCCCTTCATTCCTCCGGCTTTGAGCCATATTATGCCACATTAGCGCCATTTTTTATGACGCGTCAATAGCTTTTGCATAATCCACAGGAAAAATGGCACAAATGAAATTTGAATTACTGTCTACCATCTTCCGTCTATATTTCATGGTGAACTAAAACTGTAAGTAACATAATTAACCTTTAGCTTACGGGACCCATTTTTCAGATTCCCTCTTTAGAATGGGAAAATTCATACCCCATTTGAAAGTACGGCTATTAAGAGGCTTATATATATATATATATATATATATATATATATATATATATATATATATATATATATATATATATATATACACTGAAGTGCCACTGAATTAGGGATACCTATCTAGTAACGAGTTGGGCCTCCTCTGGCCTTGATAACCGCTGCCACACGACGAGGCATAGATTCAACAAGTTTCTGGAAACGTTCCACGGGAATGGCTTGCCAAATATTGGCTAAATCTGTCCATAATTCAGTAAAGTTCTTTGGTGCTGCGTGATGGCCTTTCACGCCTTGTTCCAAAACATCCCAAAGATGCTCAATAGGATTTAAGTCTGGGCTTCTAGGTGGCCAATTCATGACAGAGAAGTCAGAGGAATGCTCATCCAACCAGCCAGTAGCCAACCGGGACTTGTGAGAGGTACAGTTGTCTTGCTGGAAAAATCCATTACCGTGCGGATAACAGAACAGCATAAACGGATGGAGGTGATCACCCAGCAACTCTACGTACCGAATTGCATTGAGGGAGGTTGGTACACGCACCAAAGATCCCAAACTGTGCCACGAAAAAACACCCCAGACCATGATTGAGCCACCATGCCCTTGTACAGTTCCAGCCAGGCATGCAGGATACATGGCTTCATGAGCCTGACGCCATGTTCTCAGCCTCCCTTCGGCGTTAAGTAGTCGGAATCGAGACTCATCACTCCATGCTACTCGTTTCCAGTCCTCTACACTCCAGTCTCTGTGCTCTCTTGCCCAGGCAAGACGTGCAGCCCGATGGCGAGTATAGAGCAATGGTACTCTCGTAGGTCGACGGCTCCCGAAATCCATACGGTGAAGCGAGCGTCGCACAGTCCGTTTACTGACTGTACGACTGGCACCGTCATTAAACTGGGTGGTAATTTGAGCTAATGTTTGGCTTCGCTGGCTACGTACAATACGCCTGAGCCGTCTCTCACCACGCACTGTCAAGGCTAATTGTCCTTTGCAGTTTTCCCGATCGCTAGTTTTTTTTCCACCATCCATGTATTCTTTGAATACTCTTGACACTGTCAACCTTGAAAATCCTAGTTGTCTGACGATTTCGGAAATTGAATGGCCCATGCGTCGTGCACCTACGATTTGTCCGCGATCGAAGGCGTTTAATCAGGCAGTTTACCCATACTGGCAATTCCAACAACTAATTCAGAACAACCACAGTACGCGCTATATATGCAGTTACCACAGCGCCCTCACTTGCGCATACATGATGCGCAGCGATACACAATTTGCATAGGCTTTGCTATCCCTAATTCAGTGGCACTTCAGTGTATATATATATATATATATATATATATATATATATATATATATATATATATATATATATTCTTTCTTGGGCCCATAGTCTTGGGATACATGCTATCCCACCTCGTAAGGAAAACGTTAAAACAAATTCAGGATCAAATAATTTTCTTTTAAATATGTTTTCTTAATATTTATATGAGAGGTCCCGTACTTAAAAGATGTCGAAAATTTGCGCCATTTTATTGCAGACTTTACATAAATTTCGTTGTTTTGAATTATCAGTATGCTATATTTTTAAATCATATAAACTCATCTTTTTATTCTTACATATATGATTACTCTATTTTATACCGATATTTAATTTAAAATACTATAAATGGAAGAATTTTTGAACACATACCAAAGTGATATAAAATAGAGGGATACAGTACTTAGGCACAAACATTTATTAATTACCATTTACTTTTCTACCTAAAATTGAGGTATATCGCATAACTTCATCTTGAAATAATCTTCCCCTTTTAGAGTGGGTTTGGGAAATTCTTTTCCGCTCTGAAATCCTATTATCACAGTTTCTAATTTCATAAGCAGCTCTCAAAACTTTAAGCTAATTTGAAAAGTCCGAAATGTATTTAATCCAGTTATCTCGTGCCGTTTTGTCTGAGCCATGCTCTCAACGATTCCAAAGCGCAAGTTACTTAGTAATAAAATATTTTTGCATATTTACGTTGATTAGAGTAATATTTTTATATTTTTTAAGGTTTCGATTTAGATTGAAAATTATTGAAACGCATTTAGTTTTTAATAAGCCAAAGCCTTTGCTGAATTCCATTAGAATGATTAAAAATAATATTGGCATTTCTGCATATTTCTTCGAATTTTAATTTAACAAAAAATACATAGTCTCAATGAAAACTATCCACCAAAGTTTACTCAATAAACCGCATTTTCTTTTCACTTTCATAATCCTAATATTTACGTGGGATCTAATTCGGAGAAAGCTTAAGATATCATAGTTGGATTTTTCCTGTTGTTTTCTATTAAGTGCAAAGTTATTTCGCTTTTAAATTTTTAGAATTTATTGCAATTGATAGTAATTAAAACAAGCAATTTTCGTTTTATTTATTCCCATTGCTAAATTTGAGAGTGCGAATTATATTGTCTGCAAAGCGTAAAAATATTAACTATTATCTTTGCAGGGTCATTTAACCCAACATTTAAACTAAAAAAATTGGTGCTTAACACTTTAGCGGTCTCACCGGTTATAGAGTGCAACATTTTCATAGTTTTGAATGGTTTGTTTTTGCATGTAAGGGTTGAAAGTTTTAAGCAGTTTCTATTTATACCTACACCATTTCTAATGCAGGTAGGATTTTCTGACCCTTCTATTTCTTTCCCTTCATTGTTAGTCGTGATTTAATCGTGGTAAACCAGCGATTATACTGAATTACAATACGACAAAACCAGGAGTTGATGTCGTTGATCAAATGTGCAGCCTTTACACGGTATCCCGCATATCACGAAGATGGACTCTCTTATTGTTTTTTAGGTTTTTAGACATAAAAGTAATCAATTCGCAAAATTGTCCTTAGATCCAAGAAACCGGGCAGATTTTGAAATAAGGCGATTGTATCTGCATTCTTTTGCCTTTGATTATGACTATATCTCAATGTTATCAGCATTTTATATCTTGACATAAAAATCAGAATTATTATTTTAAATATGAAGAAAAAGTTTATTACAAAAGGAATAATCAATGTTGAAAGGGACGTTGCACTTTGTATCACACACGCCTGCTGGTGTTCAAAAAATTGGCGCTCCTGCTGAAGGGTTAAACATAGGGGATTAAAAATGAAAAGAAATGAATATAATGAAATAAAGGCTTTATTTATAGGAAATTTTATATATAAACAGCAATCGAAAATTTTATATATAAACAGTAATTTAATAACCATACAAATGGAAACCTGTAAATTTAACTACAAAGTTAATAAACTTAGTGTTAACTTTTCATTATTAAGTTTCATAAACCCTCATAAGAATGCATAAAAACTAGGATTTAAAAATTATCTAATATCCTGTTAAAATAAACCTATTGGATATAACATGAAACTTTTAGAAGAATCGGTAACTTTAAAATCTGTAGTGATGTAATAATATATTAGCTTTTTATTTAATTCTTATATTAGGATATTAATAGCTTGAAATATTATAGTTAATCGAATCCTATGTAGTTAAACATCATATTTCATAAACATAATATATGAAATAGAATATTTATGTTTCGAAATGTAATTTTTATATTTCATAAAAATTATTTCAGTTGTTCCTTTGATTATCAAATCGGATATTCGGTATAAAAAAAGCAACTAGTTCAAATATAATGATAAATTACAAAGATAAAATAGAATTCCTCTTTTTAAATATCTTTATTGCTTTTAACTATCAAATTATATATATATAAGAGATAAACCTCTGTTCAAAGCATTGTTCTTTTTAAATATATTTATTACTTTTAAATATCAAATTATATTTGCCAGAGTCAACGCTACTAACAACGTTTACTTTTATGATAAATTTTTAAGTACTTAAATATGCTTGAATATTGTATTATCTATATTTTTCATCTGTCACTTTTTAATATAAAGCAAAATTTTAAAAACACATTTTTTATTCATTTATTGACAATATATGATAACTAACGATCACAAATTCCGAAATATATAAGTGTAATTAGAAAGCGCATTATTTAATATTATTATTTTATCTTTTATAGGTCTAAGTCTACATTACAAATAAAAAGGATATTAATAATATGAGTACTTAAAATTTTATTGATAAAGTAATTGTAAAATATCTAAATACTTTTGAATTTTTGACTTTGTAACTCTTATTTTCTTTTTCTTTCTTTTATTGTCAAAGCATATGTACAGTTCAAATGCTACTTACTTTTGTTTAGAATATACAATAGCTAAAGTGTAATTGAAGACTACGAAATACTTAAATAAAGCTAGAAAAATATTGTATTTTATAGATTTTATTTTGTTCATTAAGGCTTATAATTTTGTTTTGTTTATATGAAATATGATATTAGAATATATGACAAGTAAAGTGTAATTGGACACTTCTAAATGCTTAAATAAAACTAGAAAGAATATTGTATTTTATAGGTTTTATTTTGTTCATTTAGGCTTATAATTTTATTTTGTTTATAGGAAATATTATATTAGATTATATGATAGCTAAAGTGTTATTAGACGCTTCTAAATGCTGAAATAAAACTAGAAAATATATTGTATTTTATAGATTTTATTTTGTTTATTAAGGCTTATAAATTTATTATTTTTACATGAAAAAGGATATTAGAATGTATATCTAAAGTGCAATTGGACACTTCTAAATATTTATATAACTTGAAAGACTATTGTATTTTGTAAAATTTATTTGGTTTATTAAGGCTTTTATTATTAAAAACTGCTCACAATAAATATAGTTATTGACAATGCAAATTACTTTTAAATTTACAAAAAACTATTTGCTTTAACTTTTTAACACGTATTTTTTACACATTTCCTCATATGTTTTCTTTGTCAAAGGATAATGTCTATCAAAACGCAATTATTATTATTTTTACATCACATGATATCTAAAATAAAATACTATTGTAATAAAAAACAAAGCAAAGAAATAAAAAAATATTCAAAAGTAACATTTTTTAGCTATAGGATATTTAGGAGTATTTAAATAAATCTGGAACAAATAGTTAATTTTAAAAACTATTTCAATTTAATTGTTATAAATGTCTAATGATACATACACTATTAATGATGCTTTTTAATTTTTTAGTCTGTTTAATTTCTGAACTGTGATAGCTAATCCCGTATTATTAAATTAAACAAGAACATTTATTTTATTAAGGTATTTACTTTTCATTTTATAAAGAAGTTCCTAACAAGATAAAATAAAAAATTTTTGCGATGAAAGTGCATTAATCTTTGCTACAGAGCTAAGAACATATAACAATGTTTTAGACGCTTTTTATTCTGAAAGAAATAAAACATACTCACCTAAAGAACTCTGCAGTAAAACAGAAACCAAAAAAAGTTTGCGGAAAAGATTCGCGGAGCACCAACACAAGTCATTTTGCTTCGTCATTTTTTATTTCTTTTTTAAAAAAGTAACACTTTATTTTATTTTTCCCTATTCGTTATCCCTATAAAATGTGCTGGAATAATCTCAAATCAGGAAAACCGGAAACTCAAAATGAGTGACCACTCCGAGAAAGTGTCTGCATTTATATGAACTATGTACATACCGCCATGTTGTGAGATTGCGTAATTGAACCCGTGACGTCACGGATCTCGTCCACTAAGAAGCGGCTTTCACACCTTCGCTAGGATTAGAGCGAAATTTCGGCCATATACCAGATTGGTCCGGATTCCTACACGTGGGACGAACCTCCCCCGGGGAGCTGGGGGAGGAACAAGACGCTTACAGTTCTGAATGAAAACAAAAGAGGGTGATATTTAATGTACATCTGCCATTTAGGGCCACATTAAATGAAATTTTATTTCCTATTTAATATTCGTTTATGGAGTTCGCGGTTGCTAGCACGTTTTCGAAATATTTTTATACTCTGCGCATAACAGTTTTACTGAAATATTTAATTTTATTTGCATATTTAAATTTCTCAGTTCAGATAGGTCTATGAGTATTTCTTTAAATGTAAACATTAAGGATTTTTATTTCATGAAAAGGAAATTAACTAGCGACTGTTTTGGTGTTGAGAAAATTTGTTTAAAGAAGAAACAAAATAAAACAAACTTGTATCTTGCTAAAATATAAGATTATAATATTTAACAACAAAAAAATCCATTAATAATAAAAACATCGTAAAGAAATAATGAAATAAAGGCAATTTTTTTAATGTGTGGATGTTTTAGTTTTTCAATACACTAATCCCTTGTATAGTACACTAATTACACTAATTTGTGTCGTACACTAATTTGTATCATGATAAAAGAATTTCTTTATTGTAGTGTCTGGTGTAATAAAGAAAAATTGTAACAAAGTAAATTTATTTCCTTAGTTAAATCACTCATAAAAATATCTGTTATAATAAAAAATAATTATTTTTGATTATTTTTTATTATGATATTTAAATTTGTTTAAAAAATAAACAAAATAGAACAAACTTGTATCTCACAAAAATATAAGATTATATTAACCACAAAAAAAAATAATTCCATTAATAATAAAAATGTAAAGAAATAATGAAATTAAGACAATTTTTTTATGTATGGATGTTTTAGTTTTTTAATACACTAATCCCTAATTTGTGTCATGATAAAAGAATTTCTTTATGATAGTGTCAGGTTTAATAAGGAAACAGTGTAACAAAGTAAATTTATTTCTTTAGTTAAACCTCTCATAAAAAATCCATTATAATAAAAAATAATTCTTTTTTGATTATTTTCTTATTATAATATTTAATTTTCATAATGAAAAATAAATCAGTTCTTTCTTTTTAAAGTAATAGTATAACTATAAATATAAGAAGTATAACTGTAAATTATTTATTTTAAAATAAATAATTTATAGTTGAACAATAGGAATATCTTCAAAACAAAATCAAATAACAATATATAGGATTTATTTTACATTTTAAGTGTTTATTACACTCATCCCTATTTACTGCTGTAGTAAAGATAAATTTACTTTTATTACATCTTTTTTAACAATATCTTATCATTATTACAAGCACACATAAACTCATATATTTCAAAAAAAATATAAGTTTATACCTAAAAAAATAAGAGATTAAATTTTACCAGGACAAGTTTCAATTTTACAATGATGTAAATTATTTTTTACGAAGAAAAGTTTTTGCAGTAAAATCATCATTCAAAAATAATAGAATAACTTTTATATGATTTAAAAGTTACTTAAGTTAGTTAAATAAGAGACTAAATTTCACCCGGACAGGTTTAAATTTTACAATCGTGTAAATTATTTTTTTACGAAGAAAAGTTTTTGTAGTAAGAACATGATTCAAAAATAATAGAATAACTTTTATATGATTTCATCTTGATTACTTAATAAATTCATTAGTATATTCAGGTAATTAAGGATATTTTATTTCTTGTATAATATTATATGGCGAGTAAATTCTATATAATTCCTCACTTGTCTACTTAAAATTTGTGTTCAGCCGGACATCCTGCACACTGAACAGCTGACACAGCGTTATGCATTGCTTTGCTTTAACAAACTTCATGTTCTTCCTCACCTGAAAGACAACAGGGGTTTAGATCTAATCATGAACTCTATTTTTAATTTGGATGGGGATTTATTTATTTATTTATTTATTTATTGGATAAGGAGAGAGTTATAGTAATTACAGCAATTCATTAGCCGATCCACGTGTACACATTATTTCCTTCACGGAAAAAAAATCAATCCCTCGGAAGTCAAATCTAAACCTCTAAATTACCAGAATTGAGTTCCTCCCATTACACTAATGAGTCATGCCATGATCTGCTTTTAAGAGTCTATCATTACGCCCTCCAGATGTACATTGTATTTTAATTTTTATGCTTTTGGTAAATATTTACGTCCGATGTATTTTATTCTTTTTTGGCAACGTGATACAGGAGACTGTTGACACTGCATTTTTGTCCTTTGTTTGAATGACCTAAACACGAATTTGTTTCACGTATTACATTTTACTTCATACGTTTAAGAAAATGAGTAATTTATTCCGACTGGAATAAAAAATATGTATATTACTTGAGCTATATTTTTACATATTTCTGATAATATCTTTGGATTTAACTCTTAGCTGTTATGTTTTATACGGGATTCGGCTCTCTTATATTTTAGAGACCCTAAATCGCTAAGGTTTCGACACCGTAAATTGTTTCATCAGGATACTTGTTAGGTGTTACTGTGAACACAGATACTGGGTACAATTCTAGCCTCAACCGTAGTTTCTGCACAAGGGACCTTCAACCACGTGCCTAAATTTTCAATATTTTACTCAATATACCCCATAAACAGTGGCGCTGGAAGAGTCAAATATAGAGGGGTGCAAAGTAAAACAGATTAAAACTTTTGCAACTTTATTATTAAAAATACATATATACGGTTATAAAAAATAAACTTTTATGTTATTTTTCTAATCGGAGAAAAGTAGTAAGAGATTTCTTCTGCTTTGAGAAAATCTATTAATTACTTTTTCAATAATTGTGTCTTTATTTTTATTCACAGATTCTCTGTGAACGGCTAAGCATACAGAGACCAGAAAGTCTCTCTTGAGACATGGTTGATATCAACCACGTTTTTACCCGTCGGAGGGTACTAAAATATCTTTCAATTGTTGTTGTGGTAGGAGGTAAGGCTAAAAAAATTTGTATCACTTTTTTGATGGAAGGAAAGAACTGACAATGTTTATCTATTAATTCAACAACCTCGAGCTCAGTCTCAGTATCGTTACTTTTGACTTTTGAAACCCCCATTTCTTTCCAAGTTTCGGCTTCACAATTCAAATTTTCAATTTCATACAGTTTTGAGATGTTGAATGTTTGATTCCAGGAAACTAAATGTTTCTGCCTGTATGATTAATTGCGGTGAAAAATAGACAGAGCAAATGCACTATCCGTCTCTTGGGAAAATCGGACTTCGATGAGCTGCATAAATGAATCCAGATATGGAGTAAATAAAGAAATTCGAAAATAATTTTCAGCACTATCGGTAGCTAGCCCTTTGTGTTTGCGTTGCAGCTAATCTATTTGTTTTAATATCAATGTCAAATTTTCTTCCGTCCAATACACATTTTTGAAATATATCTTTAAAGTATTTCTCTGTTTCAGCCCTGTGATCTTTCAGAATAGATAAATGTAACTGAATATGTTTCTCCGTCGATAAAAGGTTTATTTTTTTTGCTTGTAAAATATTACAAACAGGCTCCAGTTTGTCACTATAGTGTGAAATAATATGCAAACACACAATTAATTTAGGAGTGGAAATTGCGCATAACAACTGGTTGGATTTCAATAGTGTATCTCCATTTATTTCCATCGTATATGATAAATGTTCGAGGGCGTTTCTTATTTCCTGAAAATGTTCCGAAAATATTCTAATAGACTCATACTTGGCAGACCATCTAATTTCACAAAGTAAGGGAATTTTGGGTACATATTTTCTCCGATATGGACTTTCGCGGAAAAAGTTAAAGATTTTTTTTATAGTAGCTACAGAATCTTGTACATCGTAGATTTTATTTAAGTCATTGACCACCAAGTTATGTCTGTATGAAGTACAATTAAAAAAGGGAGCTTTGTTATATTTCTCACGAACTATTTTCTTCACTCCGTTTTCGCGGCCTGCTATTGCTGCACAACCATCAAATCCTAATCCTACTAACATTTGCATATTTAAGACATAATTTTCGCAAGTTTGTAATATTGCTGATAATATACCTTCTGCATTCATGGAACTAAGCTCAGTAAATCCCAAGAATTTCTCATGTACTGAATTATCTTTATCCGTGAATTTTACTCCGATCGAGAGCTGCTCAACACCAGAAATATCAGCAGATTCATCAGCTAACAATGAAAAACCTTCACTGGCGTTCACTTCTGTAATAATTTCTTCTCTAATAATATCACCACAAATCTTAATTAATTCATTCTGAGTCTGGTGAAAAGTATATTTAGCATTGTTTGCACAATTTTCCAAATGATCTTTTAATACTAAATCTCTGCTCTCGACTCTAAAATTTAGGAGATCATCAAAATTTCCAGTGGTTTTACCACGGAGAGGTAAACCGTGGGTACCACAAAAAAGTATAGTCGAAATGATTGGCATAAGTTTTTCTCTGTTAGACTTAACTTGTTCCCGTTCATAGCTTCTAAGCTGTTCAGTGACACAAGTACTTTTACCCCCCATAACATGTCGAAAGTTTACAGCTTTCATTATCGATGAACGATGCCCTCCGAACACATATGTTTTTTTTTACATTTTCATGGAAGTCTTTGCAGTTCTTGAAAGGTTTTACAATGAAAGATCCAAAAAACCCTCTTCTTAAATTCGGTCGAAATGTAATACAAGTTGTACAAAGTCCACCCTTAAGTTTACTGGAATAAGCTAACCAATCCTAATTTTGTAACCATTCGTAACGAAAACCTCTTTTTCCAACTGAGTCCTTTTTAAAATTGTAACTGGAATCGGGAACAAAATGTCCAGTCAATAACGCATATCTTATTTCATCGGAAACTGGACTTGTTTCATCGGAAGCATGCTTTTCCATAAAATCTCCTATATCTAAAGGATGAATATGAACAGTACGATTTTCACCAACACCAGATAATGACGTTGTATTAGATTCATGATCAACATCAGAATGTGATAACCCAAAACCTTCATTCACTACTGCTAAGCTAGTAACAATGTTAGTAGATGTACTAGGCTCTACTTCAAACGGTTCAAAAGGCTTCGATTTATAATTAGCTCCAGTTTTTTTCTTAAAAAAAATTTCTTAAATCCTTGATTTCTAAAAATAAAGTACCTACTGATATTTTGGTATGTACAGCAGTAAAAATAAAATATGATTTCATAAAATAGGAAAAATCGTTTAGTATAGAATAGTAGGAAACTCCTACATTTTATTTTACTCTAATCCTTTGCCAGAAAACAACAATTGAAAACTGAACAAAAAAATGATACAAATCATCTACTTTGAAATTCTACGTAATAAAACTACTGTAAGTATTTTTCATTGTATTTTGAACAACAACATCTATTATCCATATTATTTAAAAGACGACTCTTACCTTACAATTCAAATTTGTAGCGTAACACTTATGAAATGCGTTAACAAAGTTAAACGCTAAACAATAAACTCTACTCTTATTCTCATTCACTCAAAAATTCAAGTCAAGCTAAACAAGAACAAGCGCGTTCCTTAAAATGTGTTTCTGTATACCAAATGACGGGAATGCAAGGGAGACGGCAGCGCCAATCTGAACACGCAGCATCATGCTGCGTTGTCAAGATTTATGCGAAATCAAGAAATTTTAATATACTATTATCACGAGTGTTATAAAATATTTAGTATTCAGTTTTGCTAGGCTTTATGATTTTAAATGAAAATTTTAATATTTTACGAGCTAGGTAGAAACAAAAAATTCAATTTTCTTGAGGGGAGTGCCCTGCTTTGCCCCCCTTTCCTGTGCCACTGCCCATGAGTATAATTAATATTCTTTTTACTGCATTGAATTCACTTAATTCTCAACTAAGTATTTTTTGGAAGAATAAGACTTGATTTTTTAAAAAAAATTCTTCAAGAATGCTAGAATGTTTCAACATTCTTTCTGCGCATTCATTTTTTTTTCTAATTTCTTCCAAATTTCTTAGTATTGTTGATTCAAGTGTTTGTCACAAAATTGTACATAGCTCTTAAAAACATCAACCATTTTTCAAATGTATAGTCCATGAAAGAAAGTAAAGGCATGCAAATACCTTAAAAAAATAAGAGTCAGAACTAAAAAAAAATGTATTTCAAGACTTTAGATTCCCACAAGAAAATATTAATCAAAAAGTATGTTTATAAACATATGGCAAACTTATATTTTAAAAAAATTAAGGCTTTTAAATGATATAGAATGAGCATGGAGAACTTTGAATAACGTTAGAAATTTTGAATTTTTTTTTGAAAAACAGGCATTATTCTGCTAAAAATATCCTTATTTTGAATGCTGAGGGTCTTCAGTGTAGTAATAGAGAATATTAATTATTCTGATTCTCTATATAGACTGAAAAATTGAGAATAAAAAGCATGAGGTTGCAGGTTCTTTGAAAATGAGGAAAATTAACACGAAGTTTAAGAATTTGATTTGTGGAAAGAGTTTGTGATTTTTTTTTTCCATTAAACAGAAACAATGGTTGAGACCGGATTCGAACGCAGTAACTTTCTCCACTTGAAAACGTAACTATATTTGTTTGGCTGAGTACGCTATGGCCAACTTTTGCTTCATAAGGACTATTAGATCTGGACATGCAGTTTAGAGCGGATGAATGGCTACAAACATCCATGCTAACATTGTTTGTCGAATCATCAGAACCTGGAACCAAATGCCGGATTCTTCCAACACCTAAAAAGTACGCTGTTGAAGTGATTAACATAGTCAGCTCCAGCATTCAACGCGACTGGAATATTCAACATCACCAACTTCGAAAACTGCAGCTGAGATACACTCCGAAAGTGGTTTATTTGAATACCTCAATCCTTAAACTCAACAGTAATAGTTTATGCAAGTACCGAAAACATATAAATTTAAAAGATGTCATCCATAGAGAAAAAAATAATAAGTTAATCTCCAAACATTATGAAAAAGAATGTAGCTACGTAAAACACTAAACAACTCCCAAAAACATAGAATATAATTTGTTAAAACTTAACAATAAATTTCACGAATAATTTTACATAATATCTCAGTCACAAAAACACAAATTAGATTAAACATGAATCAAAATTCAAACCCAAAAACCATGTACGACATCATTATTTTTTATAGTAAAGTCGTTAAGGAATTTTACACCTCACAAATGTTGCATAACATTTAGTTATTCTTCAAAAATAAATACAATACTACAACAATAAGTATACGTAAGTGGACACAAAATTTACATACTAATCCTTTTTAAATATAATATCCGTTGGTACACATTTCATCAAATGCCATGAAATTCAGAGATACTATTCTCATAAATAAAAGAATTCGTTAAACAAATGAAAATATATTACTATATTGGTAAATTATGTAACATTTAATTACAGAATTGTAATTTTTCCTCAGTATAAAAAATATCCTTATTAGATTTAAAATTTGTATGTAAATGTACATAAATATTGCATATTATGTTTTTTTCCAACTCGGCAGACACTTTGTCTATTACGACAGTCTCCCATTCACATCCTGAATTTGTTGGTTTCTACTATGGGAGCACCATATATCGCTCCCACATATCGCTCCATAGAAAAACAAGATTTTTCAGGAGAGTGATTTGAAAGTTGAAAAGTATATTGAAATGTATTGAAAATAAATTTTAATTCTGCTCTCTAGCGGCTAATTATTAAGCATTGAGATATGATGATCTTGCAGGGATATACTACTCTTTCAGGGTATTCTGAAAACAAGCATAACTAAAAATTGCCGATTTTTGAGATATGACATTGTTGAAAGGAGTGAGCAATATGTTGGCCAACATACAGTTGTAAGGTATACACAAGATTCGATTCACAAGAATCGAACTTTTGAGTGAATTAAAGAAGCTGCTTTAGATATGCTAATTTCGGCATACGCGCTTAGTATAAATACCACGCAGCGTCATTAATGAAAAAGGGGAGGTTGTTAAGGTTGAAAAGGTGTTATCCTGCGCTAGTGCTTAGCGGGCCAGAAGTTTGCATGGCAGTACTGCTGGTTTGACTTACTGTTCGTGAGTATAAAAATATATTGTTCTTGAAAGCTGTGTTTATACATTCCGTACAAGTAGTACGCATGCTTATTGCTGTAAAAGCCAATTATATGTGCAACGAATTCAATAAACATTGTTTCATGTATAAACTGTGTTTGCTTCAAATTCAAATAGAGTGCCACTTCAAATTATATACACCCACGTCTGGGTAGAAGTGAGCATAGAAACTCTATACAGTACTGTGCAAATTCATTGGGACAAGCTTCATTTTTCCTAAATTCGTCTTTTACTAGGGATTTCCTGCCCGAAACCAGTTTCAACTGCATTTTGTTACGAAGGGAGGTTGGCCTTGACTAGTCTAAACTGGTTTGAAAACTTCATCATCACCCGTAGAGAATTTGCGCGTTAGTTGCTTTTCAGCTGCTGTAAGAAGTGGTCGATTGTGAGAGATGTCTGGTTCTCACGTGTATGAAAAAAATGGATATGACTACCAGGGAATGGACTAGAATTGTTACCTTTACTCAGCATACCTCTATGACTCTGAGGGATATTGCTGCAGCAGTCAGAGATGGAAAATCCAGTGTTTCCAGGATAATTTATCAAGAAAATAAGTTTTGGACAGTTCCTCCAAAACGGCAGAGTAAATGTGGATGCAAACGTAAGAAAACACTTCGGACAGACAAATTTCGTGTACGAAATAGTAAAATGCATCCTCGCAAGACAAGTACAGATCTTCAGAAAGAATTATTGGCTACTGGTATGAGCGTTGATTCATCGACAGCACGACGAAGGTTTATGGAAGCAGGGGGATGGGGAAGATCACCAGTCCAAAAACAGTTATTATCACATGCAATGAAGAGAAAACGTTTATATTGGGCTAGGAAATATCAATCCTGGACTGTACAAGACTGGAATACGGTTGTATTCAGCGGCAAAACACATTTTTTGTGCAAGGGTTTCGATAAATATATGACAGGCGAAGCACTGGAGAACCCACCAGGGAACAACATCTCAGTCAAATAGTTGAGCACCCTCAAAAGCAGATACTTTGGGGATATTTTACATCTGGAGGACCTGGCAGTTTAGCACCAGTAAAAGAAATATCGAACGCCAAAAAATACATTTTAATACTAGAAGGCAAAATTGTGCCTTTCATGCAAACATTCGCTGGCGGTGTTGGTGTGTTTCAAGAAGATCTTGCTCCATGTCATAATTCTAAGCTAGTAAAGAAATTAACAGTTTTGGATTGGCCTGGTAATTCTCCAGATGTAAATTCCATCGAAAATTTGTGGAGCATTGTGAAGAGACGCGTGAGTAAGATGGACTACTCAACCAAGAGAAAAATGATTGAGAATGACATAAAAGTTTAGTTTCATGATGACGAAGTCTAAAACGTATGTTCTAAATTAGTGGAATCCATGATAATACGTGTACAGGATATCATTAAAGCTAGAGGAGGACATATTTGCTACTATATTGCTATACCATGCATGTAAGTGAACTTATACAAATTAAACAACATATGTGCACATTTTTGTGTTTGTCCCAATTAATTTGCACAGTACCGTAGCTCTCTAATCTCAACCTTGTCCTCGGATAAACAGGAACCGAACCCACAATCAGGCGATTAAGGTACTCAGACAATGCCCGCGGGCCAAACCACTGTGCCAAACAAATAAAAGCGAACTAAAACGTCCGTAAACCCAAAAGTCTCCTAGCTATCCAATATCTCTCCCACACTGGAGCTGGAGGTAGAGCGGGACAAGACAGTATATGGGTAAAGTTCATGTCCTCTCGTCGATTACAGAGCTTGCAAAAGGGTTCTGAAACGATATTTATATGACAGAGATGTTTCAATAGGCAATCATGGCCTGTCACTTGACGACACAAGGCGACTGCTTTCTGCCTTGGCCATTCTGGGACTTCAGCAATTTTTCTCTACCATATCTTATTTGAACTTCTCGACAACAGTTGTTGGGAGAGAGAGTTCCTAAAAGTTTCTATTACATGCAAATTTAGCGAGTTGTAAGAGACCTCGTTATTGGAAGTTTGTAGTACAGATGCGCCCTTTTTGCCAGGGCGTCGGCCAGCTCGTGCTAACCTCTAAACCAGGATTTCTGAAAGTGGGCAATACCCCTCCCCCACCTCCCAAGGGTGCTGGAATGATCCAGGGGGCCAGTAAATTTAAATTCAAACTTAGCTACCAACAACTGTGGCTGCAAAAACAGATACTTTATCCTGTATAGTAGGCTATAGTAGAAAAGTTTTTAATTGCATTTCCTTCATTCTATTTGGTAGGATATGGGTTCAGTGAAGTCACAAATCTGCTTACTAAAAACAGAAACCGAGTACAAATAAATAGCTAATTGCGGTGATTTAAAAATGTTGCTGACAAAAATAGAGCCGAACATTAATAAATTGATAGCATCGCACCAAGTTCATCATACTGATTTGGATTAGTTTTAATGTTATTCGTAATTTTTACTTTAATATTATCATTCGTTATCTTCATTTTTTGTGTGTAATGAGAGTGTTAATAGTTTGTTTTAATAAATAATTTTATAAGTTCAAGCTTCAAGGTGTCTTATTTACAACATTTTTCTCTTTTTTTACTCTTTTCTCTTTTTTCTTTCTCATTTTTAGAAATTCGAATCAAGTCTTTTTTACTCTAAATAACAGGGATTTATTAAGATTTTTCTATCCCCTAATTTGTTCAAATAGGAGTGTTTCGAAATGACTTAGAACTATATTCCACTTTTTCAGGTTTTTTAAAAGATTATCCTTGTCTTAAAATTTAGCTCTCCTGGGATTTGATTGACCGACCTTGTATTCTTCAGATATTTGTGCCAACTTTCACACTACTAACGCATATTATGATGCTTTGAACTTTACACTACTTTCTAAGTTTATAATTTTCCCAGTTTACGCTTTTACTGAAGCATATTATGATGCTTCAGTACTACTACTAACGCATATTATGATGCTTTGAACTTTACACTACTTTCTAAGTTTATAATTTTCCCAGTTTACGCTTTTACTGAAGGCCACACGTAGAAATAACGTTACATAAAAGGACACAAATTTGCCACTTCATGTCCGGGGGTAGGGGAACTGAGTAACTTTTTTTCTGAAAGGGGACTAGTAGGCCAAATAAGTCTGGGAACCCCTGCTCTACACTATGTAAAATGTTATTTAAGGGTCTTCTAAATCAGCTCCACCTGTTAAAGATTTGGGGCTCTTGACCACAGTCGAAAATAATTTATTTCTATTGGATGACCCTCTATCGACAACTACATTCCAGGGAAGAGAAAAACCTTCACTATAATCAAAAGTTAAAAAGGCTCGTTTCGAGTTTCTAACACTAATCCATTTTTAGAAATTCGAATCAAGTCTTTTTTACTCTAAATAACAGGGATTTATTAAGATTTTTCTATCCCCTAATTTGTTCAAATAGGAGTGTTTCGAAATGACTTAGAACTATATTCCACTTTTTCAGGTTTTTTAAAAGATTATCCTTGTCTTAAAATTTAGGTCTCCTGGGATTTGATTGACCGACCTTGTATTCTTCAGATATTTGTGCCAACTTTCACACTACTAACGCATATTATGATGCTTTGAACTTTACACTACTTTCTAAGTTTATAATTTTCCCAGTTTACGCTTTTGGGGAAATATAAAATTAAAAAGAAAGTCAAAGAAGCAATAGTTTGCAACTCTCAAGGCATTTTGCGTTTTCGCTGTTTTAACGGTAACCCAATAAACTTATATAAGCACTTTTGAGAATCGATACGCAATTCAATCGATTGCATAATCCTAGCAAATCCTTTAAACCATTTCAAATATCTCTGAAAGATTCTCTGAGTCTATCCTGCTACTGTTGTTTAAGTTTTCCACGATACTAAAAAATTTAAAAAAAGGAAATAATCTTGTAAACTTCATGTGTCAAAAAAGCGACATTCAATTGTTAAAGTTCAAATGCTGTGCATTTGATAAACATATGAAGTAAAGCTTATTAAATTTTCAAATACGGGGGATGACGTCATTTAAGAGCGTCTCTCCTTCAGTTTTAGACTATTGTCGTCGATAATAACTTCTTTAAAATCTTTGACAATAACTATTCATAAGTAAACTTTGTTATGAAATTTTCTTTTCAATTAGGATTATCTTATGCATTACCATTCTTTCATTTGATTTGTATACCTTAGAAATGATTGGAATTTTGACGTATGATTACGTTCCTCCATAACAGTCCTCCGTAAAGCAGAATTTCAGATGTCCTGCGTCGTGACTTATAATTTTGGCAGCGAGCCAAACCCTGTCTGTATCGCTTGAGCAAGCAGTAAACAGTTAAACAGAAAAGTACCAAAATGCGTCAAAATTTTTAAATAAATATATATATATATATGTATATACACATACGTACATATATATACGTAGATACATATATACATAACACATACATACATACATATATACATACAAAAGAGGTAAGCAACGATAAGAAATCCTACGTTAATAACCCGCGGTAGTTTCGTTAGAAGAGACTACATAAAATTAAAAAATAAATAAATTAATTTTTAAAAATGTTTTATGTGTTCTAGCATCACTTTAAACTTTTTCGTTTTTTCTTCTTTTTTTAAAATTTTTAATTTTAATTTAATTTTTTTTATGCGTGCAGCTTTACATACATCCTTTAAATACATTTGCGTCCCTACGTGGTTGTATAAGTTTTTTTTCTTTTAAACCTAATGCGGTGGACACTTATCCTAAGGACTTTCGCCCATAAACATCTCGAAATCTGTTGGCTATTTTATCAATCGAGTATCCAACACGTGAACCAACATTGCTACACCTATTGTGAAGTGGGTCATGATCGTATAGTTAACAATCGTAATTATAGGCAGAGACATACCTGTAACAATTTCTTTTGTTTAAGAAGAACACATTTTTTTTGTGGGGTTGGAGAGTGTGTCGCATAAAGGAGGTTATGCGTATTTATTTCAGAATATCAGACACGTGTTACTTCATCGTCAAAATGTATCAGAATCAAAAAAAAAAAACTACATGTCCATCACTTTAGACGCCCCGAAATCTGGAAATTCGCGCCCAGAAGAAAGGGGGAAAATCTCGCAAATTTTTCGCTCGCCACATGATGACTCCCAGAATGGGATAAAACCCGTTCTGGTAGAATAACGCAATACAATTGGTTAAAGGCGACAGTCTGTCTGCGGAGATAAAATGTACAAAAGAACTTCGCTAAATATGCCAAGTGATTGAACCTTTTAACTACACAAAAGGCGCTGAAAAGGAATGGCGAAAAACTTATATTAAATAATTAAAATTCAAAATTGTGTAGCTTTATGCGACACTACCAATTCGGAGACAATAGTGAAACATCCAGGATTTGTCGCCGGGCGATGGCAGAATGGCTAGGGCGCAGGCATTATGGTACTAGAGTCTGTGCGATCGAGCCATAAAAATAGCATGGACCTTTGTAGCAGTACCGAATTGGCTGTAACCCTTTCAGGGACAACAACGTACATCGTTTGCACGGTGCATATTTTTTTTCTCGATTTTTTTTAAACCTAAAAAAACCTAAAAAAAATTTCCAATTAAAGGTTGCAAAATGTTTTTGCTTAACAGATGGCAGCACGCACTAGCCATTTTTCTGCTAGTTTAACTGGACTGCATTGAATGCAAATGAGAAGAAGACTAGATTTTGGAGTTCGAAATGGGTGAACGGCGCCCCCTGAAAGGATTGGAGTAGGTCCCAGTCTTGTCTTATTAACCATCGTGTAGCAAAAACTGACCATAGCGCTCTCAACCAAACCATGTTTCGTCCATGATCCGAAACCAGCCCCATGCGTTCGACGCTTGCGTCTCTGAAAACCATGTAGTGGTGTTGAGATGATTGTGTAAGTAAATGAACTGATTGTATAAGTAAGCTTATGAAGATCGACCATGTTTCTACACTTAAACTGAGCTAGCACGCTTTTAATATTTTTGCCCAATCTGCTCCATTTCTTACTTAAAACTTTGAATTGAAATTCGGGCATAAATTTAAGTACCGTATTTACTCGTGTATAGGCCGCATGCGTGTATAAGCCGCACCAGAATTTTGAGACAACATTTCGGGATTTTTTTTTCTGAATTCCGTTGTAAACTCAAAGTAGCATCGTTCTGCGAAATGTAGCAATGTCGTACATTCCTTAGAGTTCAATGATTGCCTAACAATATTAGGTACAGCCTTAGCTGATAGTGGTGAAACTACAGAGTAAAAAAGATGATTATATATATGCTAGTACACTTAGGAATTATTTCGCACGGAGACATCATGTGACAGTGACGATGATAAAGTGTCAAATGATGATAAATAGGTACATAAATTTATTTTAATCATGTATGAATGCAATAGGTTGTAAGGTATACACACTCGTCAAAAGTGAAATTGCAACACCATGAAGGATTGAGCGTAGTGATGTGAAAATTACAGGATCGTTAGCTGTCAGAGTCATATGCAAATGATTAAATGCGCATACGCATGGTCACATGATACCCAGTTTCTGGCTATAAAAGCCAGTAGCTGGCTCGCTCTGTATATGGTATCAATGACAGATTGTTGTTGTAACTGAACTTAAAGAAGGGTAGAAAATGCCTCGGAGACATCAGCGAGCTCAATACCATCAGTTATCGTATGAGGAACTAGAACGTATCCTAGAACCACATGAGCTCTGTTTGTCGATGCGCGAAATTGCCAATCGTGTTGGACGGGACGTCAGTACAATTCAGCGATGTATGGCACAATGGACGCAGGACCATCTGAGAATACGGCAAAGAGGTAGTGGATCATCCAGGTGCACGTCAGCTCAGACTGATAGGCAAATTTGGCGAATGTTTCGTGGGGACCCGTTCACCCCGGCAAGTCATATTCAAACTTACCTACCATTATCATATGGGGCTTCTGTCTCCTGCCAAACCATCCGTAACAGTTTGCATGAGGCAGGGATGCGCGCACGGCGGCTAGCTACTGGGGTTCCTTTAACCCCTCGACACAGGGCTACCCGTCTGGCTTGGTTTTGACATTATCGTCTCTGGACGAACAAATGACATCGGGTATTGTTTTCAGACGAATCCCGATTTTGTTTATGTAGGAATGACGGTCGTGAACATGTGTGGCGGTTTCCCGGAGAACGTTACCTACCAGCCCATATCGTCGAACGTCACACCGGCCCCATAATGGGCTTCATGGTTTGGGGTGGCATCTTGTTCGGACAGCGGACATTCCTTGTGCACATTACTGGCAGTTTAACATCGGCCCGGTACGTAACACAAGTTGTTATGCCTGATGCCTGTGGGTCGGCCACTTGTGCAGGCCGCCTCCGGCACGCTATTTTAGCAGGACAATGCCTGGCCTCATGTCGCACGTCACACTCTGAATAGCCTCAATGGAATTCACATCCTTTTCTGGCCGGCAGCCTCACCGGATCTCTCTCCTATCGAACATGTGTGGGTTGCCATCGGACGTGCGGTGCACAGGGCATCGCAGCTGCATACCGTACAGGAACTGGAAGCTGCAGTGGAATCGGCGTGGCAAGGAATATCTCAGGAGACCATTAATAGCCTCATAGACAGTATGCCTCGCCGTTTAGAGGCTTGTATAGCTGCCCGTTGTGGCCACATTAGATACTGAATAAACAGTCTATTTTTTCATATCTTTGTTTGTTTCTTTAATCATCTGCATATGTGGCTCACCTCTACCGATCCTATTATTTTCACATCACTAGGATCATTCCTTCATGGTGTTGCAATTTCACTTTTGACGAGTATAGATACTAATGTGTTCAAAACGAAAGGGTGTTTACTGTACTTAATTTTAAAATTCCGCGTATAAGCTGCACCCCATTTTTACCGACCTATTTTATGGAATAAAAGTGTGGCCTATATATGTGTAAATACGGTATCGTTATTTGAAAACTATTCACCATTTTAACTCCGAACCTGAAGATGTTTTTGAAAATTTTCCTATCTAATCTAATTCTTCAACTTTAACCAATATCTTGTCTAAAATAGTATGTGCTCAGAAATGTGGCTATTATTCCCTCTTCTTCGTATGATTTTTCCGTCTTTTCACCCCCTTCTTCTTTTTTACATTCGTTAATTTCGTTTTCGAGTGTGTTCTTCTGCGTGGGCTTGGAGACCTAAATTTCACTTCTCCGTTCGTCTAAGAGATGAATCCTTTCAGGTTTCCGTTTTTACCACTGACTTCCACAAAGTTCTACTGAAGAACAATTTTGTTTCTCCCATTTATAAATTATCTCTGCATTCGTGAATTCTTCATAGAGATAATCTTACCCAATGCAGGCGAAAACCATATTTATCAGTTAAAAACTAGTCGCCATTCTAAATTTTTATCTTAGATTTTAACGTAGGATTATGTTCCTCAATAATGGTCCTGCGGAGAGAAATAATTGTCCAGCGTCGCAAGTTATGATTTTGGCAGCGCGCCAAACCCAGTAGAAGTAAACAGTTAAACAGAAAAATACCAAAATGAGTCAAAAAGAAGTAAAGAGGTAAGCAACGATAAAGTAATCTTACGTTAATTACCCGCGGTAGTTTCGTTAGAAGAGACTACCTGAACCGTTCCGTTACCTCTTCCGTTACCTGTTTTTTTAGAAACTATGTGCTCATGCTATATTCCTACTTAAAAAAAAACTTTATTTCTTCTTTCCGTTGATTAAAAGGATTCACGACTTTTGTTAAGATATACATGTGTCACATTTTATACATTCTCACAATCCTCTTACATTTTCTCTGGGTATTTAAGTAATATCTTAATATACTGCGAACCGTCATTTTGATTGGTTGAGAAACTGACGTGATTTTATAACATAATGCATGTTAATGCCGCTAAATTACTCTCAGGATCAAATTTTGGGTATGTATCCCTTCTTCAATTCTTTAACAGATCTTACATTTAATTAAATTAGTTTGGGCTTTTCCACTATTTGATGTTAATTTATTGTAAAATATTTTAAAATTTATTGTAAAATACCGCATTTACCCGTGTATAGGCCGCACTTTTTTTCCCCATAAAATGGGTCGGTAAAAATGAGGTGCGGCTTATACACGGAATTTTAAAATTAAATACCGTAAACACCCTTTAATTTAGAATACTTTACTACCATAAAACATTAGTATCTATATACCTTATAACCTATTACACCGTATCATCACGGAAATTCAATGTATCACGGCTCACGGCAATTCAATGTATTGTAAATATTATTGTTTGTATATATTATACGTTAGGACTATTTAATAAAACTCATTTGAGTTCCCAAGAGTTTATCTTCGTGCGAAATAATTCCTAAGTGTACTAGTATATACAGTGTTGTCATTAAAAACTTTGCCGATATATGGACCTCTAGCGGCTGTTCTGTTCAACTCATCGAGATGACATTTCAGATATAGTTATTCAGATGTATGAGCTCGGGATTCTAAGAACAGCAACAAAGTGGCGCTCACAGTTGCGGTTATAGGTATAGAAACTCAAAATTTTCGAATGACAACGCCCACTTTTCCCCGTCGCAAAATGCTCAGAGCATGTGAAAACCCTAAAGAGCGTCGGAATGGTACGTGTATCACAACAAATGGACGCGTTATGCACGCAGAAAAAACAGATCCTCGAACGGCCAACAAAAACACGATGATAGCTCCCATGTTGAAAATGTGTAATCCAAATAAAAGTTTTCTTTTCTCCGATCAGTGTTGTCATCAGTGATTGGTGTCTTGCCTCTGTCATATGCAAATTTCCTCCGTGCGCCCCGATCGTGTTTTTGTTGGCTGTTCGCAGAGCTGTTCTTACTGCGTGCATAACGCGTCCGTTTTTTGGGATACACGTACCGTTCCAACGCTCCTTAGAGTTTTCGAATGAGCTGAGCATTGTGCAACGGCAAAAGATGGGCGTTGCCATTCGAAAATTTCGAGTTTCTGTACCTATAACCGTAACTGTGAGCGCCACTTTGTTGCCGTTCACAAAATCCCAAGCTCATACCTCTGAATAACTATATCTGAAATCTCATCTCGATCAATTGAACGGATCGGCCGCTATAGGTCCATATATTCGCAATTTGTTTTTCATGACCACCCTGTATTATACCTTAGGACTATTTAATAAAACTATTTAGAGTTCCTAAGAATTTGTCTTCTTGCAAAATAATTCCTAAGTGTACTAATATATATATAATCATCTTTTTTTCACTGCAGTTTCACCACCATCAGATAAGGTTGTACCTGATATTGTTAGGCGAGAATTGAACTCTAACGAATGTACGACATTGCTACATTTCGGAGAACGATGCTAGTTTAAGTCTACAACGGAATTCAGAAAAAAGAAATCCCGAAATATTGTCGCAAAATTCAGTTGTGGCTTATACAAGCACGCGGCCTATACACGAGCAAATACGATATAAATTATGTTCATTTATTGTAAAATATTAACTCTATATTATCCTAAGGGCGTCAATATTACGACTTCAATCTTAGCTTAGTAAAAAAGTAAACACAAAGTTAAAGTACTTTGTAATTTGTTAATAGTTTATTTTAATTGTTGTTTATTCAAGCCATAGAATTTACCTGTAAGAACGGCAAAATAATTCTCTGAACAGAAGTTTCAGAGCAGAAGTGCTCTGGAAATCAATAAATGTGAACTTTTTCCCTGAGAGGATGAACTATTAGGCAGTGGAAATTATCTGTTTATAGTAAAAATAAATAAAATTTATTGTAGATCTCAACGATGAAGGAGAGAATATTTTCTGTTTATACAGGAGAAAACAGCAGAAAATCATGATACGTAAAACATATTATAGCTTGCTTTAAATTGGCAACTATAGGTAATCTGATAAAGTATTTTTTAAACATATATTACCTTTAAAATATATATAATTTTGGCAGGTTTAGTAGTAATGCATCTTAATTAACGAAACTTCTAGGGTTAAAGTTCAAACAGTAAAAGCATTAAAATGGAACTCTTTTGAAATATGATAAACTTTAAGTTTCAAGGTAATATTTTTCATTAATTTAACCAGTTTCTCACATTTTAATTGAATACAGAGGCTGTTCGCACATTTTTTAGACGATTTTGGTAAGCGGTAATAAAAAATCGTTTGCTGCAAAAGAAATAATTGCAATTGTACTATGTTTTTAAATGTCAAAATTATCGTCTGCGGCTTGAAAGTTTTGTTTTTATTCAAAATGGCGTTTTTAACAAAGCAGTGGTTCGAAGGCTACATTTATGCTCTTTCCGAAGAGAAATATGCATACTCCGTTATCCAAAAACGATGTGAGAGTCATGGTTTTGTGATATCTAAATCGTCGATAGGTAATATCGTCAACAAGAAAGGAAAAAAAACGTCAAATTGGAGCCTCAAGTGGAACAAAAATTCCAAACAAGTATCCAAGGAAAAAACGGACATCTTCGACTATTGCAAAGGTACGTTGTTTAATGTTAAAAGAAAATCCCCCTAGTCAAAGGACAGTTGCAAAATCATTAAAATGCTCGGTGTCCACTGTAAACAAAAATGATAAACGTTGATTTAAATCTTAAGAAAGCGAAAAAACGCAATGTTCATCGTCTTCTTCCAAATCATATCGCTGAACGCAGGACACGCTGCAGAATTCTATTTGAGAAACACTTATCCAAAGAAATATGGAAAACAATTGTCACAATAGATGAATCATGGGTGTATTTAAATGATTGCAATAAAAAAAGAGCCATTTATTATCATAAAAGGGGAGAAAAAAACTTAAGTACATGGTTCAAAGAATCGAAAGAAAGTTTTTCTAAGGGATACATGATTGTTGCTGGTTTTTCTTATAATGGCAAGTTAAAAATAAAGAGAGTGGAAAAAATGTCAAGATTAACTCCAGGTTCCAGATACTATCAGGAACATATTTTATCGCCAATTTTTCTGAATGAAATACCATCGCTTTACCCACAGTGCCATCAATCTGTGAGACTCCATCAGGACAAAGCTAGCAGTCACACATCAAAATCCACTGTAAATTTCCTAAAAGAAATGGAACAAAAAACTGGTATCAAGGCCATACCCTTCACTGATATCCCTACTAAATCTCCCGATGTATCACCTATGGATTTTTGTGCTTTCGGACTTTTAAAATTTGCATTATCCAAACGTCGTCCCAAAACCCTTATAGGACTCTGGAAAGCTGTTCAGGAGGAATGCGATAGAATACCTCTTCTGACACTTCAAAAGGCATTATTATCCTGGAAGTTGCGGTGTCGAAAGATAGTTCAGAATAAGGGATGTCAAATAGAACATTTAAAACACAAGAATTTTATGTAATTTAGTTTTGTGAATACAATATACATCGTCTAAAAATGTGTGAACAGCCTCTATATATCTATATATTTATATCAAGCATTGTTAAAAGGAAAAAAACCATTAGACGATTTTGTCTGAAACACTTTCTTGGTTAAGCTTTTCAAGAAAGTTTACTGATTTTTAAATAGTTTCAAGTCATGTATCATAAATGTGTGTTTTAGGCATAGATTTGTGTGAGATTTATATTCGTCTTTTTCAGATTAGGTAGGAAATCGGGAAATTCTGCTGACGTCCACCGACACAATTTTAGAGTCAATATAATTTCTTTATGTTGTTAGTGTTTCTGTCAAGTGGTTCAAAATATTGAATATGAGGATGTAATAAATATTTTATTTTGTGTCCTTTCCATACTATTAATTGTGTTTGCAGTTAAATTATTTAGCCGGTGAAATTCATACAATTTCAGTTTTTGGTTATTCAAAGAAATAGCATTCATCTGTTTATCATGGTCAAAAATCTAACATCTGCGTAGAAAACTTCCAGATGTCTTTTCTAAGCATCTATCTATCTATCTCTGAAAAAAGAAAGAAGAAAGAATTTTTGAGCTAGGAACATTAAGGCTGCTGTTTACTAACCCTATTGGATTAGCTCTCCTCAATATTAACTTTTTCCTTAGGGGGTGGGATAGCATGTATCACAAGAATACGGGCCCCAGAATGAATATATATATATATATATAACCCCCTTAATGACTGATCTCACAAAGGGGGTATGAAATTTCCCGTTCTATAAAGGAAATCGGAAAAATGAGTCCCGTAAGCTAAAGATTAACTTAAGCTAAAGGTTGCTCAAGAGTTTCCGACTTGGATGTGAAGATTTCCTTAAAATATTGTACTTCGTAATAGATAAAGAAATTTTACACCTTGGAGCATTTTTCGCTTTTTTTAAATGCAAATATGTTAAACTTTGAATTATTCGGAGAAAAAATCTGGTATAGTGTATTCTAAACGCTCCTAAATTTCTTTGGTGGACGAAATTTATAAAATGAATCCTGTTGCAAGGTGCAGAACAGTTCAGGCTATCTTAAAATACCATTTATATTGGATTATCAGCATTTATGTAGCTGTAAATAGTAGACAAATTTTCTCCATAGGTTAACATTCAGGTGAACGAATCCAGTAGGGTTAGTACACAACAGCCTTAAACCATTGTACTAACAGAAAATTGGCGAATAATTTTTTTTTAAGTTTTCGCTATTTTACCATCAAACATCACAAATACAGTGTTACCAAGAAATAAGTATCCCACTTCAGAGGGCTCTAGAATGCGTTCTATTGGTCCAAATAAGATAAAATTTAAACTACAGATAGTTCAAATGATGCGTTTGACATTTATTTTTTTAAGTACGAAATTCTGCCGATAGGTGGTGATGTAATACACACAACACATTTAAGGGGATGGTGGACCTTTCAAAACGATTTTTGAAATTTCTACCACAGAGATATGAAATTTTGTATATATATTCATTAAAGTATAACAATATTAAACGCCTTATAAAATTTTATAAATATTTTTAAAAAAATATTTTATAATTAAAAAATTTAAATTAAATTGCCCTTCTTTAAAATGCTCCTTGCTACTCAATTTTAAACTTTTCCCCTTAATTTTGCATTTATATTGCTTATAAATACTTTCTGAACAAAGTTATGTATTTTTTTGTACTTTCGTTGAATAGTTAATTTTTAGAAAATATTTTTATGCTTGTACTCTGAATTTTCGCGAAATTTTTGTACTTTTCTACACTAAAGTTAAACTTTTATAACCTAAATGACCTCGAATCCTAAAATTGATACATAACTTTATTTTGATGTATTACAGGAATCTTTATTATAAATTTCATAAAATTTCGTCAAAAATTATGACGCGAGGAGCATTTTAAAGACTTGCAAATCTGGAAATTTCTCATTTTGAGAAAAAGTCATTTAAAAGATAATTTTTTATCTACCTTTAATACTTACTACTCTCAAGCCACCAATTTTTCATTTTTCTTTTCACTACACATTTTAAATGCATTTCATTCCAATATTTACATGTTTTTAAAATATTAATACACCCCCCAAAAAAATTCCAATTTTTGCTCGATTTTTGGTAATTTTAAAGTCCACCATCCCCTTAATATGCTTTTTAAATGTTAAATAATAATAATAAAGTAACATTACAACTGCTCAATATGTCCCCCTTTCATTTTCGACAATGAACTCTAATCGCAGAACAATATTTTCCACAGATGACCAGAGTGAGTCTGTCGGAATATTAAGAACATGGCACCGAATGTTGTCCTTTAGGGTAGATATTGTCCTTCAGGGAACCTCACAACCAAAAGTCGCAGGTGGTGATATCCGGCGAACGATGAGGCCATGCTGTTGGGAAATGACGGCTAATAACCAGTGCATCTCTGAAATGCTGTCTTAGCAATTCTTTTACACGACGATCAATGTGAGGAGGTGCGCCATCCTGCATGAAAAGGGTGTCTTGAAGGCATCAACGCTGTTGAAGTTCTGAGATTACAAAATCCCTCAGCATATCTCGGTGCCGTTGTCCTGTGAAGGAACAGGTTTGGATTCCACTTGCAGTTATCTCGTAAAACAATACGGTCCAATCATAAAAGTAGTCGTAAAAGCATACCATACTGTCACATTTTCAGGATGCAAGGGTATTTCCTGGATAGCGTGAGGGTTTTCCGCTGTCTAAATTCGACAATTGTGGGTGTTAACTTGCCCATTGAGGCAAAAGTGGGCTTCGTAAGTCCACAGAATGTTCCATGGCCAAGTGACGTCAACCACCATTCGAGCAAGAAACTGAAGTGCAAAAGTTTTACGAACCTCTGAGTTCCCGTCCTGCAATAGGTGCACAGGTTTGATTTTGTAGGGATAAACATGCAAAATCCGCCGTAATTTTTTTCGTGCGGGGAATATGGCATATCCAATAGATGGGAAACAACTGACACACTCACACTACCATCTGGCGACTGACTTCTGGCTTCAATGATCTCGGCAGCCACAATTTTCGACGCTAGAAGACTGGATTTGCTTTCGTCCTCTACCCGGAAGAATGCCAAGTTGCCCAGTTCTTTCAAATTTCTGTATCATCTTGTGTAGGGCACATGGAGACATTGGACCTCTTCGTATCTGTTTCATACGGCGGAATTGTTTTACAGCTGCAACGGAATTCTGCTGGTTTTGGTAGAAAAAATTTACCAGTAGCGCTTTTTCTTGCAACGTAGGCATGACGTGCGGAGAAGGAACTCATCCACCTTTTTTTTATCCAAAGAATAAAGCTAATAGGCATGCGATGTTACGCAAATGATTTTTCACATTTTCAATATATGCAAATAAACACCGTTTGTGGTACAGCTATCGGTGGAATTTTGTACTAGTTTAATTGTTTTCAATAAATGTCAAGCGCATCGTTTGAATTATCTGTACTTCAAGTTTTATCTCATTTGGACTAATAGTACGCATTCCAGAGCCCTCTGAAGTGGGACACTTACTTCTTGCTAACCCTGTATATGAATGACATTCGTTAGTGTGTGTAATTATCTCATATCATTAGGACACTTCTATAGGGAAAAGGGACAACCAATTTGTCCCTATTCAGTCTGACGTAACTTTCAAATTCCCTAATCTGACATAAGAAATGTTATGTGTAGCCAATGTTTTTTCATTATATCCCACTTTCTCAGACCATGGTAAGGAAGAAAACACTGGGACATTGAAAAACAAGTCATAATGCCGGTGAAAGTTCATGAACTAAATAACTTTCTATTTTAAGCATCATATTCTCTAACGTCCCAAAAATATAAATAGCATACATCAGGGTGTTTTTAGTCTCCTCCATATCGTTAGGGCAATAAATTTGAATTTTCTTTTTCTTTTCGCTTTAACGCACATTTTAAGTTCCTTGTTCTTACAATAATCGCTATTATTTGGAAGCAATATCTTTCCATGATTATCCTCTTCTGTTTCTTTCCCTCTAAAGCAAGGAACAAAAAATTTTTGGAAGATTAAGAGCAGGTCGTAATGGATGTAAAAGTTCACTTTAAAAACAAATTTCTATTTTTAGGATTATAAACTCCAACGTCACAAATACGAAAATAACATCCATCAAGACTTATTTGTCTCCCTCTGTATCATCAGAACTATAAAACCAAATTCTTTCTTTAAACTTCCCACTCAACTTAAGATTTTCCTATTTAACTTTTTTTTAGGAAGATTTAGTTTTGATATACAACATTTACTGGGTATTTGGGTGACATATCATCTTCAGATCACAGTGGGTATATACTAATTTTCTTATCATAAGCGAGCAGAATTGGGAATAAAATTAAAGCTTTCTAAATACAGCACTTAATATTTTCTTCTTTTCATACTCTTCACGTGGAAGTATTTTCGTATCATACTTGGGGGACTTTAAAGGTAAGCATATGCTGGCGTACTTAAAATCCGAGGATGTTCAAAAAGATTAATGTAATAAAATCTTATTAAATGTTGTGTGGAAGGCTAACAATTGAGAACCGGTGACTAGGTAATTTTTTTATTTAGTGGGTAAATGGATTTCTTGGTCCTAGTGTTGAAAAAAATAACCTATTGGACAGTTACCGCTCAGGTGCCTTCTTGTGATACACAATGTTCCATGCTTAGAGAACCAGTTGTTGTAGAAGTTCATTTTTATCCTACTCAAGGTCTTTGCTCCCAACAATATTTCTCTTATCCAGTCCATAAGGCCATTTCAAATTTTAAGAAATTATACACTAGAGCATTGTGCAGAGGTTCTTAGAACTGACAAGGGACTCAGAACTAACCTTGAGAGTTCTGGAAGAACCACCCCCATACCATTAATTGCAAAAGCTTCATAGACAAAGGAAGGGGGAAGTGTCGTCAAGGGACCATGAGCCGGCTTGTAAGTAATTACAGCATAATGTGTCTTGGGAAAATATTTTGAAGGCTCCGAGGCTAAGCCGGTGCCTGTTGTTGTGATTATGTCTCTGTGGAAGTCATTAGGGTTGTATGGGGTTAGCCTCGGAGCCTTCAAAATATTTTCCCAAGACACATTATGCTGTAATTACTTACAAGCCGGCTCATGGTCCCTTGACGACACTGCCCCCTTCCTTTGTCTATGAAGCTTTTGCAATTAATGGTATGGGGGTGGTTCTTCCAGAACTCTCAAGGTTAGCTCTGAGTTAACAGAGTTGGTAGATGAACGCAGGACTGGACTAACCCCAAAAGATCTTCAAGTCCTTCAGCTGAAGTATCAACTGACGGAATTTAAGGATATTGCTTTAGGAGAAGATGAGCAAAGGGGAGGGATACCCTTCTACAGTAATTAAGGAAATGTGTTCAAAATAGGGTTGATATGCAAAGTTTCATTGAGAAATATCATCCTGACAGCGCTATGGTAAATCGTATGGTAAACCTTTTCAATGAAAAGGCCGTGGCACATTATAGGCATAATTTACAAACGTCGACAGAAGTAAAAAATCTTTGGACAAGATTTTAGTGAGACAGGCACCTAGTGAGTCTCAAGTTTTACGGGCATGAATAAAAAGAGAAGGGACCTATGCCCAGAGAAATCATTACTACATGAAGTTCTTATGGCAGAGGACTCCCTTTTGAAACAATAACACCCCTCCTCTTCTTCCTTTTTCTCACCACCTTACATTCAAGCAGTCAGTTCTCATCTGTACTAAAAAAGTGAAATTAAATTTTCTCTAATTCATTTAATTATTTCTTTATGGGTTGTTTTAAGTGTTTATAATTACTTATTTGTATTATAATATAGGTGTTAAAATGTTTTTAATACATTACTTTTGAGAATCTTGAATGGATTAATCTACTGTACATTAAATCCTAAGTGGAAAATTAATAATTAAAGAATAACATCATTTCAATTTACGAGCAATTTGTTTCCCGGGCAAAACACTTGAACAGATTACGCTCGTGAATTGAGGTTCCACTGTGGTTTTATATAAATATATATATATATATAGTGAGCTGTCGTAGAGGAGATAATGACGTAGCTTAAACTGTAATGTTCAGCGATGCGCTGAACATTACAGCATTACAGGGGAGGAGTTTTATCAGAACAACATGTAAAGTTGGTGCAGGGTAACTTAAACCATCTTGGCTAACCAGTACTGAGCGACCATCGGAGCATTAACTATCCACTTCTCGAGTCCATTAATTGAGACAACTGCACTGCATAATATCTGACCGGAAAGCATTACATCCCTATTTCTAAGTAAAATGTAGTCTATTATATTTCAAGCGAATAAAAACTTGATAAATGAGAGAATCTAGCACCAAAGTAGTCGATTTATTAATAGCACACACACAAATTAAGTGATGCTGATCGATGATCAAATTTATTGGCTTTCAGACAGAGAAGGAAATGCAAAGATCATTAAAGATAATTATAAATAGTCATGTAGTTACGGTCAGTATATCTATATGAAAACAAGTAATTTGAATTCTAGGGCTGGTTTGATAAGTATTAGAAAGTGCTGTTCGATATAAATTTATTAATTAATTATACAAAGACTAGTTTTTCTACATTAAGCATTTCTAGAGATTTAAATATTAATAATATATATATATATATATATATATATATATATATATATATATATATATATATATATATATATAGCTTTAATAGCTACGTGGTTTCTGATATAATTGCTAGAGGCGCAAATTTTATATCCCAACGTGCGAATCATAAAGCCGGCATTAAGTGTTTGAAATATGTACCCAGAATAAAGCTCTTACTGACCTTATTTGGACTTAATATTATTCTAGCAAACAAAATATCGTGGGAGGGCTAATATGTATGTGGCAAATATGATCTGTGGCCTTCCCTCCCCCCGTGTGTTTAAATATGTTTTAATGAATATTTTCATACCATTTCAGAAATACTGCGAAATTTCTGAAATTCCCCTATTTTTAGATGCCAGAGTTTTAATGACTTTCTTAGGGTGGGTTATTTTTATTTCATAGCGCTGCGGACGTGGAAACTGGTTATCTAAAACTTTATGAAAATTCGCTTGTACATACACAATAAAGTTGACTTAAGAATACTATAAGGTAAGCAAAGGCCTTTTATAACAATTTTACATTCTTAAGAAAACGACATTCATAGGGCATTTTCAGTCCTGTTATAGTGCACAGATTTAAGCAAATTCAATTTATAAACAAGTGAATTCTCTTTTACTTGGTAAAATTTATAAATTTTTGCAGTAAACTTAAGTAGGTCGAATTAAAATATTGTAAAAGCATACAAATTAATATAATTGATGAGGAGATAGCAAATTAAATTTTTTAACATGTTCAAAATTGTTTATATTGTTGAAAAGTGTAATTTTGTATAGAAATGTAAAGGTACAGATATAAATATAGATAATTAAAAATCAGAAAAAATAGATAAATGTAAAATTAGAAAAAAAAACATAAATATATAAATTTAAAAGTATAAAGGAAAACAAATCTATGAGCAAATGTTATACATTTAAATATGTTGGAGAATTTTACATTGCTAATATGTGTGCATATACACTGAAGTGCCACTGAATTAGGGATACCTACCTAGTAACGAGTTGGGCCTCCTCTGGCCTTGATAACGGCTGCCACACGACGAGGCATAGATTCAACAAGTTTCTGGAAACGTTCCACGGGAATGGCTTGACAAATATAGGCTAAAGCTGTCCATAATTCAGTAAGGTTCTTTGGTGCTGTGTGATGCCCTTTCACGCCTTGTTCCAAAACATCCCAAAGATGCTCAATAGGATTTAAGTGTGGGCTTCTAGGTGGCCAATTCATGACAGAGAAGTCAGAGGAATGCTCATCCAACCAGCCAGTAGCCAACCGGGACTTGTGAGAGGTACAGTTGTCTTACTGGAAAACTCCATTACCGTGCGGATAACAGAACAGCATAAACGGATGGAGGTGATCACCCAGCAAATCTACGTACCGAATTTCATTGAGGGAGGTTTGTACACGCACCAAAGATCCCAAACTGTGCCACGAAAAAACACCCCAGACCATGATTGAGCCACCATGCCCTAATACAGTTCCAGCCAGGCATGCAGGATCCATGGCTTCATGAGCCTGACGCCATGTTCTCAGCCTCCCTTCGGCGTTAAGTAGTCGGAATCGAGACTCATCACTCCATGCAACTCGTTTCCAGTCCTCTGCACTCCAGTCTCTGTGCTCTCTTGCCCAGGCAAGACGTGCAGCAAGATGGCGAATATAGAGCAATGGTACTCTCGTAGATAGACGGCTCCCGAAACCCATACGGTGAAGCGAGGGTTGCACAGTCCGTTTACTGACTGTACGACTGGCACCGTCATTAAACTGGGTGGTAATTTGAGCTAATGTTTCGCTTCTCTGGCTACGTACAATACGCCTGAGCCGTCTCTCACCACGCACTCTCAAGGCTAATTGTCCTTTGCAGTTTGCCCCATCGCTAGTTTTTTTTTCCCACCATCCATGTATTCTTGGTATACTCTTGACACTGTCGACCTTGAAAATCCTAGCTGTCTGTCGATTTCAGAAATTGAATGGCATCTCGCGCATGCGTCGCGCACCTACGATTTGTCCGCGATCGAAGGCGTCTAAATCAGGCAGTTTACCCATACTGGCAATTCCAACAACTAATTCAGAACAACCACAGTACGCGCTATATATGCAGTTACCACAGCGCCCTCACTTGCGCATACATGATGCGCAGCGCTACACAATTTGCATAGGCTTTGCTATCCCAAATTCAGTGGAACTTCAGTGTATATATATATATATATATATATATATATATATATATATACATGAAATGTCCGGATGGACATCTAATGAAATTTTATCTTGCATCGTGGCCGGAAAATAATATAATCAGCTTCAGAAACAAACTAATGTATTAAACAGTAAAGCAACACATCTTATTCGCTTCGAGTCAATCCAGCGTCTCTCCAAAAAAGCGCCAAAATAGAATTAGGTCAGAGAGGTTACCAGAATTGGCGGAGGAAGTTAGTATGTGGGAAGGCGACGCGTTTACGTCAAGACAGGAAGGACGGGTTACCATGGCAGAGATGAAGTACAGAATGGGCGATTATAGGTAGTTAGTAATATTATCACAGAATATCCCCCCCCCCATCTAAAATGGATTGGAGCCGTGGCCGTCGTCTCCAAGACACTCCAGATAGTGAGAACATGAAAATTAGTAGTTTGAATATTAGGATGAAGCTGACTCGAAAATCACAAATTCTTATGTTAAAATGTACAATTGAAAGACATAATAGTATGAAAAATGGCGTAATTTTAAAAACAAATAGCTGGAGTAAAATAAAAATGGAATGGTACACTTAAATGAAAACACTAGCAACAACGGATGTAAAGATGTTCCAAATACAAATACAAGTAGAAAATTGTGCATGTCTCAGCCCCTGACATGTGTAACAGTCTGAAAGTGTTCAGAGTCCTGGACGGGTACAGTTCAACTAGTTGAAAAACACAAAGTAATTATTATTCACAGTCTTAGTCGTTGAATAATGTTTAGTTCTTTTGGAGATCTCCTGGGTTGTAGTCACTTTTTTAGAAAAATAATGTTCTTTAATGTTTATTGTTATTACGTTTGACATTAGTTATTGACTTTTCTTTCAGCAAAACACTATCTATATTTTATTTTTTTTCTCTAGATCATGTACACAAAAATATTAAAATTATTCTTTCAGCAATTAGTAGAATAAATTTACCAAATGCTGTCAAAATTAACTTTCAACATCAATACCAAATGTCTAGTACCTGATGTTGCAAAAGTAGTATTTTTCATATAATTGTAATAAGCTTCAAAAAGTTTTTAAAAAAATATGTGAGTTTCACTTACACTCACGGGGTTTCAAAATTAACTAGGATGGAGATAGGACAGGAATGCTAAAATAGAAAGATTAAGGATAGCTGAATGATTTACATATTGGCGACTTACATGATCATTTCACTGCTTAAATTTTTTTTTTCGATTTTTAATTTTCTTCTGAAATATTTCAGAATTATCATCCTGTTCGACATTTATTTTGGCAGTGTTCATCTTGCTTCACTTATATTAGAAATTACAAAAAAAAAATAATATAATAACTGACCTGCTTAAAGCACCAACTTTTGTGGCATAAAATACAATACTAAATAAGAACTTTTTTAAGAGTGATGGTGATCTTGAAAAATAGCTTATTGGAGCTTCCACAATTCCACTGTGCAGCGTTCATCATACACACAGGGAATAAATTTAATTATCTTGAATATAAATTTGTTGACGGTGAAGGCGCACATATAAAAATTTGAAGCACTCATGGAGCCCTGGAGTTGAATCGGATGCTGTAGCACTGGCATTTTACACAAAGATGGCGTAGTCCGAGACGGGCAAAAAAATGGTGAGGTCAGGCGGGAAACAGAATTCGAAAACCAAACTGGAACGAACCGGAACGATGGCATCTTTACTTGCTTCGATGTAGTCGACTTCTGTAGTTGGATGCGGAATGGTGTTGGATGCGGAATACTTTAGCTTTGGTCATTTCAAGCTGGTGACTTCAGGAACGCATGCGGAAAATAAATCAAAAGTCCTGTAGAACAATGGCGTTAACCTAAAGCCAAACTCGTGTAGAACAAAAACTTTTTAACTTCTTCAATTTGCAGTCGCATTTTTAAAGTCCAGATCCTGTCGAGCTCTCTGAAATGTCCGGATAGACATCTCATGAAATTGTATGTTGCATCGTGGCCGGAAAATAATATAATCAGCTTCAGGAACAAACTAATTTATTAAACAGTAAAGCAACACATCTTATTCGCTTCGAGTCAATCCAGCGTCTATCCAAAAAAGAGCCAAAATAGAATTAGGTCAGAGAGATTGCCAGAATTGGCGTAGGAAGTTAGTATGTGGGAAGGCGAAGCGTTTACGTCAAGACAAGAAGGACGGGTTACCATGGCAGAGATGAAGCACAGAATGGGCGATTATAGGTAGTTAGTAATATTATCACACACACATATATATATATATATATATATATATATATATATATATATATATATATATATATATATATACAGGTGGTTATCAGAATAATTGATACACCTATCAATATTAGTGGTGTTTATGAATGTGCTTCGTATTCCTTAAAAATCAAGTCTGGCCACCGGTATTTTTTATATAATATAGTGTATGTATTGGTCTACTGTCAGGTAGTAGAAATGAAGCTAAGGACATCATGCTTTTTTTTGGGGGGGGGGGGAGGGGCAGCGTAAAATGTCAAATCTTGCAGACCTGGCGAAAAGGGCAAATTGTTGGAGCTCATTTAAATTGGAGTATCTGTTACTGCAACGCCCAGGCTAATGGGTGTTTTTGAGCTATGGTATCGAAAGTCATGATACCATACAGAATGCACGGTAAAACATACTTTGCCAAACAGAATAGTCGAAGAAAGGGAGAGCTGAGTGAAAGAGACGGACGAGGTATTGAAGCAGAGTGTGTCACGAAGAAAGAAAACAACTGCAACCAAAATGACCGAAGAGCTCAATCGGCATCTGCATGTTCTGGTATCAACCATTAGAGATAAAAGGGAACTTCACAAACAAAGTATTTACGGAAGAGTAGTTATTCCCAAGCCACTTGTAATAGATGTCAATACAATATATCGTCCACATTGGTGTCACGGTATCAAATCATGGTCTAGTAATATGTCGAAAAACGGCATTTGGTCCGATGAAACATTGCTGACATTATTCATCGCAACAGGACGTGCGTATGTCTGGAGAACACCTACACAAACGTAAGATTCTGGCTGTCTCATCTCAACTGTCAGTCATGTAGATAGATCTATCAGGGTTTGGGATGGCATCTCATTCTTTTCTTCAGGCCCTATTGTAAACATGAAAGGGAGATTGAATGGGAAGAACTATGTCGAAATTTTAGCTCACTAGTCCATCCTATGATGCAAAAAAATTTTCTTGAAGGAGATGGTCTTCTCCAGGATGATAATCCCTCTATACATACAGCTAAATATATCAAGTATTGGTTTGAAGAGGAGGAAAAAGAAGTCAAATATCTTTTCTTACCCTGTACAATCCCCTCGACTGTATATCATCCAACCACTGTGATCTGTATAAGCGAGTAGAGCCAGGTATCGATATCCACCACAGCATCTCCACAAGAACTTTCATGATTTTTCCAAGAAGAACGGTATAATATATTCTTAACCACTATTCATGACTTGTATAATCCAATTTCAAGGTGAATCAGGTGATATTACATGACAAAAGCGATCCTGGGCCGTATATATATATATATATATATATATATATATATATATATATATATATATATATATATATATATATATATATATATATATATATATATATATATATACAGGTGGTTATCAAAATAATGGAAACACTAAGAAACATCATGAAAACCTTTATTAATACGGTGCAGAATCATTTTTGTCATGCGTGTAATACCACCTCATTCACCTTGGAATTGGATTATACAAGTCATAAATAGTGGTTAAGAACATATTATACCATATTATACCATATATATATATATATATATATATATATATATATATATATATATATATATATATATATATATATATATGTGTGTGTGTGTGTGTGTGTATGTATATATATATACATACATATATATATATATATATATATATATATATATATATATATATATATATATATATATATATATATATATATATATATATACATATATATATATATATATATATATATATATATATATATATATATATATATATTTATATATACATATATATAGTAATTTCTTAATTCAACACTCTTAACATTTAAAAACTATTAATTCCTCACTTTACTATTCAAAATTACATACCTTTTTTTAATCCCTTAAGTTCTTTAATTCCCTTTGAGCATATACGTTAAATTCCATTATTACAGCCTTCGGCAAAATCATTCAAGATGGCTGTCTTTTTTACGTAAAAGGACGCGGCGCGGCGTCAGTACAAATTTAAATCAGCTCTGCACATCAACAACAACTTTAAACCAATCAACTATTAAGACACACCCTTTTGTCACGTGATGGATTGAAGTTTATATAAATCCTGACGTCCAAAAGTAGGACGGACTCCTGTACTTCCTCTTGCTGCATTCATACCGACGGAGCGGTCGGTGAATTAAATAAAAATGTAGTTCGAGAAAGTTGTGCTATGATTTGTGTCCGAGGGTTGAGATGATGCGGGAATGGATTTAAACATTTGTGATGCACGGCCGGGCGACAAGTCATCCATTTTAACCTCAATTAGATGAAGCAAGGTGAATCATTAATCAAAACTATGCCACTCAGCCCTTCATTCTTCACCCCCGTCCATGCCATTACATATATATATATATATATATATATATATATATATATATATATATATATATATATATATATATATATATATATATATATATTATATATATATATTGATTTCGCTTGTGAGTGCTTTTCTTTATGATAAATAAGACTAGATTGTGAAATGTTCCGCATTACATTGAAGTCAACATATTCGGGGGCTAAAAATGATAACCATGAAAAAATGGGACAGGAGTATATTTCAAAACAATTTTAAATAAATTTTAAAATATTATTATAATACATATAAAGTGTACACGTATTTTGTCTGTCTAAAGTAATTTATTTTATTGAATGTTTTTTTTCAACATGATAGCCTGACTGAATTTTAAGTAGTAAACATTGTTCATGTCATTCTTCACAAAGATTTCATGGTAAGCATATGCAGGAAAAATAGCCAGAAATATTTTGCTCGTGTAGATTGATTCTGTATAGATTAATCTGCTTACTGTGTGTCTTCTTCTGCAGAAAGCTGAATAGCCTTTTGGAATTCGGTATTAGAGCTTGATTTTTAGTTACTTACGTTGGTTGTTCAAGGTTTCCTTCCCTGTGTTTTTTATTAGTTTGTAAAATTTAGTTCTTACTCAAATGAATGATAAACATTCATTAATTAAATTTATTATTGTCCAATTTATTATTATTATTATTATTACGTTTATTATTAGTATTATTTATTATTTATTTATAATTATCCATTTATTATTATCAAATTCATAGACATTTATTACAAATGTTAAGGATTAGATGTAATAAAATGTAATAATACTAAAGTGAAAGTGTAAATCTGGAAATATGAAAAAGCTTTCAAATGCGTTTATAAATTTAATTTCCAGTTTCTAATGTAAAAACAGAAATGTATGAATCCATTAAGACTGCTAACCCTATTGGATTTGCTCATCTCAATGTTAACCTATGGAGAACAATTGTCGAAGGATTACCGACTTGGATTTAAAGATTTTTTTAAACTGTACTCTGTAATAGAGAAAGAAATTGTACACCTTGGGGCATTTTACGTATTTAAAATAAATGCAAATAATATTTTTAAATTTAAATTATTCGGTGGAAAAAATATGGTATAGTGCGTTTTAAACGGGCATAAATTCCTTTGGTAGACGAAATTTATAATATGAATCATGATGCAAGGAGCAGAAAAGTTTAGGGTATCTGAAAGTACCATTTTTATTTAATTTTCAGCATTTATGCAGTTGTAAGTAGTAGACAAGTTTTCTTCATAGGTTAACATTGAGGTGCACGAATCCAATAGGGTTAGTACACAGCTGCCTGAAACGAGTCAGCTTTATTCAGCTAGATCATAAATATTTCCGTTCATAAAAGTACCTTTAGGCTGCTGTGTTATAGACATATTGGATTCGCTCATTGACATATTGGATTAGACATTCGCTATAGACATATTGGATTCTCAGTGTTTACCTACAGAGAAATTTTTTAAATGCTTCTCGATTTGGATTTAAAGCTATTTTTTAATTGTACTCCATATTTTTTTTATTCTAATGCGGAGGTACTTGTCGTTAGACACTAACCTTGTTGTAATCCGTAATAGAGACATATTTTTTTTTTACTCTGTTAATTTACTCGTTTTAGAAATTTCGACCATTAAAGGAAATTATTTGCCTTTAAAACCACTTTTTTCCCCGAATAATTTGAATTTAAGAATATTATCTGCTTTTCTATTAAAGAATAATAAATGTACCCAAGGAAAAAAACTTCTTTTGCTATTATGTAATACAGTTTTTAAAACATATTTAAACCTCAGTTGACACTGATTGGAAATTTTTTTGGAAGAATTAATAGATTGTTTGAAATTGAGTGGAAGAATAATAAAGGTACCCAAGTATAAAAAATTCTTTCTCTATTATGTAACACAATTTTTTAAAAAAATCTTTAAACCTAAATTGACATTGAACGGAATTTTTGGGGGAAGAATTGATTGATTGGAAGAATTGTTGGATTGATTGAAACTGATTGGAAGAATAATAAAGGTACCCAAGCTAAACAAAACTTCTTTAGCTATTATGTAATAAAATTTTTTTTTAAATCTTTAAACCTAAGTTGACATTGATTGGAAAATTTTTTGGAAGAATTGGTTGATTGGAAGAATCGATTTATTGGTTGAAATTGTTTAGAAGTATAATAAAGATACCAAAGTAAAAAAACTTCTTTCGCTATTATGTAATACAATTTTTTTTTAAATCTTTAGACCTAAGTTGACATTGATTGGAAATTTTTTTGGAAGAATTGACGGATTGATTGAAATTGATTGGAAGAATAATAAAGGTAACCAAGTAAAAAACTTCTTTAACTCTTATGTAATACAATTTATTTTTAAAAAAGTTTAAACCTAAGTTGACATTGACTGGGAAATTTTTTGGAAGAATTGATTGATTTTAAGAATTGATGGATTGATTGAAAATGACTGGAATAATAATAAAGGTACCCAAGTAAAAAACTTCTTTCGCTATTATGTAATATAATTTGTTTTAAATCTTTAAACTTAAGTTGACATTGATTGGGAAACTTTTCTCCACGGATTAACACTGAGCTGAGCGAATGCAGTATGGCTATAACCCAGCAGCTTTAATACATCATTCCAGCAGCTTTAATACATCATGTTCAAAACATCCTTAAGTGGCCAAGGCGTAGAGATGTTGCTGAATTTCGCTTGGAGAACGGCCACGACTGCTTATCAAATTATCTGCATCGCCTCAAACTCGTCGCTGATCCTTTCTGCAGGTTTTGCGATCTTCGGGAGATGATAGATGAGATTCACCTGATTCGCTGTCCTGCTCTTTGAAAGTTGTCCCTTTCTGATCATTATTAGGAAGAAAGGGATTTGCTGTTAGCAATGTAATAGCACACGACATCATCTGATCTAAAATATTTCCCTTCTCTCTGATTTGTTCCTTATCAAAGATGTCTATTGAATTTCTTATAAAAAGTTGCTATTGGCTCTTTCTGGGATCCTCTGTAAGTTAATAAATACATGTGATGTTCTTTTAAAAAAAAAAACAGTCTGTGTCTATCTCTGTTGTAACTTGTATATGTTTGACCCACTGTAAATATAAGTCTATTTTCTCGTCAACGGAACTCTTAACTTAACGCAGTTGCCTCTCTTATTCTAACACTTCATGAATACATAGACTATTATTGTAAAAAGTGTATAGACTTTTTTGGTTCAGTTGTCCGTATGCTTGCCTTAAAAATAAAACAGTGTTGCATTAAAGTCGTGAAAATTTCTCTTATTGATTTCAGAATTTTTATCGACTGAAATTTTCCTTGAGCCGGAAGTATCACCAGTATCCGGATTCAACTCCCGGAAAACATATACATTCTTTACAAAAAATTCGCACATTCATGGAAAAAATACACAGGTAGAAATTCAGATAATCTTTATATCTTAAGCACTTTTTCGTTTTATTCTCCCACTCGAAATTTTCTTTTCAATAAATCATTCTTAAACGTTAAAAATTAAGGCATTAATTGCATTAAAAGCTTATGTGTTACATGCATCGTAATTCTTCTCGAAAGCAGAAAAGAAAACATTCGTCTTTAGGATTCCGCAGCAAAATTAATTCCTTTGTAAATGTAAAACGCTTTGAACTAAGATTTTATTTCCATTAAGAATAACTTTAGATGTATTTTACATTCTCTCTCTCCCTCTCTCTCTCTCTCTATATATATATATATATATATATATATATTGCTGCCAAAGTCCGAAATCTGTCCAATTCTCCATATAACTGGAGACTTCTAGCATTGGTCAAGTCACTTGGCCAAAGCCCGAAATAATCGAAAATTAACGACTACTTCGGACTATGGCCGACCAATGTCCCGTTTGCGAATAACCCAAAAAAAATTGTCCTTTTGGCTTTGATTCCGAAGTGATTTTTTTCTACTTTCACTAAACTAAAGGGATTTTCACAGTGGTAAATATATAATTTAGAACTGGCATGATCAACAACCCTCACTGCAATATCCAGCTCCGCAAATTCTCGTTTGGGCCAATTTTTTGGGACAATTTGCTAACTGGCCCACTTCACGGAGAATATATATATATATATATATATATTACGGCCAAAGTCCGAAGATTGTCTAATTCAAGATCTGTTTGATATTCGACCAAAGCTCGAAGTAGTCGTAAATTCTCGATTAATTCGGGCTTTGGCCAAGTTACTTGACCATTTCAAGAACAGGCTAGCGATGTTTAAATTGACCAGACTCTGAACCTTGGCCGCAATATATATATATATATATATATATAAAGATAACGGGTAATTTCACGCACGAATAACTTTAACTGTGTAGAGAAGTAACACGACCGTGTAAACGTAGCCAGAGTGGTAATATAGCCCAGTCAATAAAGGTTTCGTGTCGCAACTAATTAGGGGAAAGCTGATTTTTTCAAGATGTTAGTATACAAAGTAAACACTAAAAAAACACAAAGTTCCGCCCCCCACCCCTTCCGAAATATTGCAAGAGCAGTACTATGGTTATATGCTTACAGCTCGAAAACTAATGATGTTACCGGGGTGTTCTTTTTTTTTATTTTACTCCTAACAATATTGTAAACAAATTATGTTATATACATTTTTTATGTAAATAGCTCAGTTTCACCGTAATACTTAATCATATACAGAAAACTGTCACTACAAAAAACAAAAGTAACTTCAACAAATTATAGCTTTTTATCATTACGTCTTGCGAAGAAATATTTTGAACAAAACTTATAGATAATATGATTGACTTTAAAATGATGAGTCTAATAACGCTTACCATTAAAACGATGGCTTCATAGAGAGCGGTGAAACAGTAGTGGACACCGCACCGCCGGTCTTAGCAGTCCCGTTAACGCTCACCGCTGAGGTGCACAGATGCATATACTGGTATTCATGATCTTGAATAGTCATTCAGTTGAAATGGAGCAACAATGTAATAACATTCACTTTAAGTTTTTACTACCGAAGTGCAATTTTTTGCTATTGTAATGACTTCAATAGTGGCCTGCATGAAGTAGAAGATAGTGACGTAACAGCTGCAACACTTATTAGTGTTGTTTTCCCCACGCGCTGATTCAACTCATCTCCAAAAATAATATAAGAGGATTTTTAATAGATTGTATAAATTTTTTGAACTCGTTGTGTATCAACAAGATTTCTGGTGAATGGATGTTAAATATAATTTATTTTCATAAGAAGAGAATTATTCCTTTCGCCACAAAACACAAACACACTACAGACCTGTATTATTGGTGGCAAGCGTCGGGATGGAATTATCAAGTGCCGATTGCAAGCTAAGTAGAATTTGATTTGAATTCTAATAAATAGTTTGGCGATTAAAGAAGAATATCGAATTTGAGAAACTTTGATTTCGTTTACGATTTATATAAACTATCTGTCTTGAAATTATTGACTCTATATTTGTATTAGTGTTAGGGTAATAATTCTTTAATGGAATTTGATAGTTTGGCGTTTGAAAAGTCTCATGAAAAAAGTTTCCGAGAAGAATTCTAGATAAAGTTGATGTATGACGTTTTGAATGTATTTTCACTAACGTAAAGTCTGAATTTGAAATTATTTATTTCAGCAATTGTATTTTTGTTTTGGAATAGTAGTTCAGTGAAGACTTTATATCAACTGTTTGGCCAGCGATTTGGCGATATTTTTTCAAGAACGACTGAAAGTTCATTATTAGGAACTGTATCTATGTTCTTGTTTAAATAAATATGAAATAGAATTTGACATAAATTCAGAAGAAGTTTGGGAAAGAAAATACCCGAAATATCATTGAAAATAAACTTAGAATTTGTTTTTGAAAGAAGTACACGTGATTATAAAAGAAATATTAAAGTCATATTTTGTTTTGAACGTGCGTTTCAGTGATATAAAAAGCCGAATTGAAACAAGAAAGTTTGAGATTTATTTCAGCAAACGATTTTTATTAAAAATAATTTAAATTGTGCAGTATTTGCAAAACATTATTGTGTATTTTTAGATTGTGAAAAGTTTGTGGAGTTAGAACAGACTTCATTTTGAAAGGTAGATTTTTGGTTGAAAACTTTACCTATTATAATTGTGGTAATTTGGTGCAAGTTCAAGTTAAAAGAATTTATTTTGAAATTTTTAAGAAGGTTGTGATTTGCGTGTGGTTGCTAATATGACTTTCTTAGCCAAAGGTAGGGAAGCGGACTTATTACTTGTTTGCGAAGAATTGGGAGAAGAGATATCATCTTCGAATAAGATTCCCGAAATAAAAGCAAAAATTTTAAACAGTAGCAATTATGCTGAAGCTGATGTTAAGATTATTCTAGAAAGAGTAATTGAAGACAGGAAAACCGAAGAAGCTTGCCAAGATCAAGCTCGCGAAGATGAGTTAGCTCGCCAAGATCAAGCTCGCCAAGATGAGTTAGCTCGCCAAGAACAAGCTCGCCAAGATCAGTTAGCTCGGGAGAAAATGCAGTATGATCTAGAAATGAAACGTTTGGAACTTCAGACTCAAAGTGTGTCAAATCCTCCAACCCGTCAAACAACCGGTATGGAAGAGCATAAAATACAATTAATGAATATAACTCCAAAATTTGATGAAGAACGTGATGAAATGACTCTCTATTTAATAAACTTTGAACGAAAAGCAGAAATGGCTAAGGTTCCAAGAAGAGATTGGGCCGCCTATTTATTGGGAGTGCTGCCAGTGGAGGTTTCCAATATGTTGGCGAGAGAACCACCGGAAACCGCAAACAATTACGATTCTGTAAAAAGTCTTATCTTGAAGAGATACAAATTAAATCCTGAAAAATTAAAGCAGTTGTTTTACAGACATCAGAAGAACGCAGAAAAATCTTGGAGATATTATGCTTATGAATTGAACAGCTATTTTACAGAATGGGTCAATGATTTAGAAGTATCTACGTTTGAAGAGTTGAAAGATTTAATCGTAACCGAACAACTCAAATTTAGAGTTCCTGCTGATATAAAAGATCACTTTCTCGATGATTGGATAAATTGGAAAAAGCCTTACGAATTGGCGGAAAAATTAGACGAATATGATGATATTAGACAAAGTTTCCGGAAAAAGGAATTCCCTCGGAAGAACACAAGTAAAGTACCAGGAGGTAACAACAGTGGATATAAACCTAAAAACCAGACAAACAATTATAATGATAAGCCTTTTCCACGGCGAGAATTTCACAAAGAGAGAAATGAGGAAGCTGAATTCGAAAGAAGGAAACAGCCTCGTTGCTATGAGTGCGGATCTCTTTCGCATTTAAGACCACAATGCGATAAGCTTAAAAAGAAAGTTGAAACTGTTGCTTCCAACATGACTGCAAGGTATGGATACCATGATGCACTTGCCCCCAACATAAGTATGGGAAAAGTAAATGGGATCGAGATGCCGATACTACGAGACACGGGTGCGAGTTTAGACTTGATTTGTAAGAAGTATGTCAGTCCGTCGATGTATACAAGTGAAACAGTGTGGATTAAATCTCCGCTGGAAGAACCCTTTAGCTAAAGTTACCCTTTAGCTAAAGTAGAACTTGAATGTGAATTTGGGCACATAGTGACCAAAGCTGCTGTTTTAAGATACTCTTTGGATCAAGGGAGGTATCTTTTGGGGAACAAGACCGCTGCATTGTTTGAAGAAGTAAAGCAAGTCGAAGATGTCAAGATTCATATGGTGAATGCTGTTCAGACCCGTGCTCAAAAGAAAATATCTGAAGATGTCCAGAGTCTAGGAGTGGATGAAAATATTTCGGAATGTAGCCCAGATAATGAAGTCCCTGTGGAAGAAAATGTCTTACCTATAGCAGATTTTAAGATTCCGGAATTAGACCTTATAAAACTATCCCCAGAAGATTTTTTAGAAGAACAACGAAAAAGCGCTCAATTGAAACCTCTGTTTCAGGAGGCTGAAAGCAACTTAAGTTCTGGGAACTCCAGGTATGTGGTGCGAGGTCAAGAACTATTCTTCCGTAAAGAAGACAAAGATGGGACAGAACGATTATTGCTTGTAGTTCCAGAGAGATATCGAACACAAATGATGAAAATTTGCCATGAAGAAACTGCGGCTCATTTGGGTGCAACCAAGACTAAAGATGTTTGTTTCAAAACATTCTATTGGCCGAACTGTTATAAAGAGGTGGAAAATTTTGTGAAGACCTGTGACGTATGTCAGAGAGCAGGAAAGCCACAGTATAAAAAGAAAACCCCTCTAAAGATAGTTCCGGTTATTTCAGAAGTATTTTCCAAGCTAAACATTGATGCTTGTGGTCCTTTACCGATGACGCCTTCTGGAAACAAATACCTCATCACTGTGATCTGCATGTCTTCCAAGTATCCAGATGCCATTCCTGTTGAAAATCTGCGATCAACTACTGTAGTGGACGCCCTGCTTCAAGTTTTTAGCCGCATGGGATTTCCAAAAGAACTGCAAACCGACCAGGGCACGTCATTCATGAGTGCTTTAACCACAGAATTTCTGGAAAGGTTTGGAATCAAAGTCGTGCGAAGCTCCGTACATCACCCACAAAGTAATCCAGTTGAGAGAATGCACAGAACGCTAAAGAGGATTCTTCGTGTCCTATGTCTTGAATCTGGTCCGGACTGGGAGAAAATTTTACCTTAAGCCCTTTTTGCATTAAGAACTGTGACTCACGACAGTACAGGTTATTCCCCAGCAGAACTTGTCCATGGAAAAAATTTAAAGACTCCTGTTATGTTACTGTATGACAAATTAACAGAACAAGATCGTGAAGAAGATAGTGTTGTAGACTATTTTTTCGAACTGATGAATCGCATGAAGAGATGTCAAGAAATAGCAGTGCAAAACATGGAAGTTGCCAAAGAAAACCAGAAACTATGGTACGATAAGAAGACCGTTAAAAGACAGTTTGCTATAGGAGATTTAGTGTTGGTTGTGGCACCATCAAGACCTAATAAGTTATCAGTACAGTGGGTAGGACCTGGTGAAGTAGTACAGCAACTGTCAGAAACCAACTATGTGATCAAGTTTCCTGAAAAAGAAAAAACTCATGTGTACCACATCAATATGCTTAAACCAAAGGGCAGAAAATGTAAATCTGTTGTGCTTGGAAGAAACTGAAGAAGATGAAGATATTCCTATTCCTTGCCATGAAGAAAATCCAAACATTTCTGAACTGCCTGAAATTTTTAGAGAACTCAGATTGAATGCGCGATTATCTGAAACTCAACGAACTCAAATGGAAAATTTGTTGACTGCCTACTCCAATATCTTTTCGAATCAGCCGGGATGTACTGACTTGGTTGAACACGATATTGAATTAGAGACAGAAAAACCAATATTTGCAAAACCTTATAGGATGTCCCCACGACAAACAGAAATTCTAAAGAGGGAGGTGAAAAAAATGCTGGATCTAAAGATAATTGAATCAAGAGACTCTACCTCTCCACTAATACCACTAATCTGACTTTACCTCTCCACTAATACTGGTGGAAGTACCAGGAAAAGAAGGAAGGCCATGCATAGACTATCGTCGCTTAAACAAAGTAACGAGAACACAGTATTTTCCTATGCCAAATATAGAGGAACTTATAGAGAAAGTGTCATCAGCGAAATATATTACTGTTCTAGATTTAACCCCAGGTTACTGGCAAATACCTTTGAGTGAACGGGCCCAGCGTTATGCTGCCTTTGTGACAAGCTTCGGCACCTATAGGCCATTAAGGTTGCCGTTTGGACTCAAGAATGCTCCATATTATTTTAGTAGAATGATGGCTGGGTTGTTGCAAGACTGTGAAGAATTTGCTGTACCCTACTTGGACGATGTTGCGATTTTTTCTAATACCTGGGAAGAACATGTGAAACACGTAGAACAAATCTTCATGAAGATGTAAACATCTCATCTCCACATAAAGCCTTCCAAGTGTCAGTTCGCTCAGGAACATGTCAAGTACTTAGGCCACATAGTTGGACAAGGGGAACGGAAACCTGGAGAACTTAAAATACAAGCCATCAAAGATTTTCCCAGACCACTGAACAAGACCCAAATTAGATCATTTTTAGGTCTTGCTGGTTATTATCGAAGATATATTCCTGATTTTTCTGTAGTAGCGGCTCCATTAACAGATCGACTAAAAGGGAAGAAAGTCAAAACGTCAGTGAATTGGAACAGTTCTTGTGAAGATGCTTTCAAAGAATTAAAGAAAAGACTTTCAGAAAAACCAGTATTATTTAGCCCCGATTTCACCATTCCATTTGTCATTCAATGTGATGCTTCAAACCTTGGACTTGGTGCGGTGTTGTCTCAAATAAACCAAAGAGGTGAAGAACACCCTATCATGTACTTGAGTAAAAAGTTTTCCCCTGCAGAACAGAAATATAGTACTACAGAAAAAGAATGCACAGCTATCGTTTATGCAATACAAAAGTTGATATATTACTTAGATGGACAACAGAGCTTCATTATACAAACTGATCATAATCCACTGGTCTGGCTAGAAAAGAACACCGGCACAAATCCAAGACTTTTAAGATGGGCCCTTATTTTGCAACCTTTCAACTATAAGGTGGTGCACCGGAAAGGAAAATTTCACCAAAACGCCGATAGTTTAAGCCGCACTGCTTAACCTTACACCAAAACTTTTCACTGGTGACGTAGTGAAAAGTTTTTCCGAAAGGGGAGGAATTTAAGACTGTAATGACTTCAATAGTGGCCTGCATGAAGTAGAAGATAGTGACGTAACAGCTGCAACACTTATTAGTGTTGTTTTCTCCACGCGCTGATTCAACTCAACTCCAAAAATAATATAAGAGGATTTTTAATAGATTGTATAAATTTTTTGAACTCGTTGTGTATCAACAAGATTTCTGGTGAATGGATGTTAAATATAATTTATTTTCATAAGAAGAGAATTATTCCTTTTGCCACAAAACACAAACACGCTGCACTATAAAAGTTTATAGTTCACTTGTATCACTGAGAGTCTACAAAATAATATCAATGCTTGGCGAACTAATTAAGTTTTGCAGTATATAAATCAGGAATAGTATATTTTAACTGATTATTTCCTGCGCAACTGATACTATTAATGTTTAATATCACTTTTGGTTATTTTTTAGTCTTTTATAAGGGGTCATCTTCTAACATTTCGTTGGTTTGGTCCGAAATATTGTCACAATGCATTCCACTACAGTGTCCCCACATAGACATGCAATGGAACCCAGCTTTACGACAGCTACAGTTTGTAAGACACAATGTTTTACAATTGGAAGATATTAGTAGGAGAAGTTCACTTGGAGCTGGGGTAATCATCACGGGCTTAGGAATCAGTCTGTTATTTGAAGTATATTGCCAACCCCACTCTTCTGCGGGAAGTTTAAAACCTAACAAAGTTTGAATCTGGTAGTAAACCTTAAATAGATGTTGATGAGCGGCATCTGAAGTTCGTGGAAGTTTTGCTAAATCAAAATTTGACTTTAGAGACATTTTTGCGATTACTTGCTTATACTTAAAATATCTGGCTTTATTTAAGGTTTTGAACTGTGATAAGTTGTACATACTTAGAATAAACTGTTCTCCACTTTCTACAAGGATTTCTTTTGTGATGTCTTGTTTTGTGAAAAGCTCAGCCTGAGCTTTAGCTTCAGTTGAATTACGTATAAAGTCGGCTGCTTTTAACTTTCCTAGTCCATAGAAATCCGATGTCATGTCGCAACCAGTCATTGCATAAGCGAAAAGCAGTGTATTTTGCTGCTCGACATGTTTATTTAAAAGAAAATCGACAGAGTATACTTTGGACACTGAAGATGAAGGCTTTAAGTAGAAAAGTTTGACGTCATGCTGCGGAGCTAAGGCTACAAGTAAAACCAAGAGATCTGTATCAGTTCCCACAACAACAGTAGTATTGTTACTTTGCACATACTTAATTGCCTGGTCGACAATGACAGTGTTGGCGCCATCTTCCGCAGAAACAACGTTAATAGCTTCAGCAACAAACCTTGCTGTAGCTGCTTCTATTAATCTCTTCTTATTTTGAGCGTTTGCTAGAAAGTCTGCTTGTTGTGTTGTGCAAACTGTATTTTTACCAAAAAAAATTGTGTGAGAAAATTTCTTTGATGCTCTTCTTTCTTGTTCTTGTAGTTTTGTGGTTGGAACGTTGGGATACCCGTCGAAAAACACTGTCACTTTATTTCCATAATTACCAAGTATATATTTTAAATATGATTCTACTATTTCCTTGAAAGTGCTTTTTATTCTCCAAACCACTGCATGTAACAAATATCCCCCATCTATCACAAAAACAGCTTCATTTGCCTCAAAGATTTCTTGGACAACCCCACCTTCAAATAGTTTCATGAACGATGCTTTTGTACCTTTTCGTAGTAATGTATCGTCAAGTAATGAAGGTGGGTGCGATGCTAATTCGAACTCGAAATAAGATTTCAATTTAACAGGGCTGTCACAGATGCATATAATTTTATTGAATATTTGCTGGGAGTTTATTGAAACTTCTTTACATCTCACTCTGATAGACTTGAAACTCGCCTGCGTTGTAACCATATCCTTCCTATGTAGCTTCATTTCATTGAAAGATTTTCCCACCATTTTTTCCATTGCTTTGAAGCCGACTTCATATGCTTCATCGCAATTAACTGAAGAGTCGCATACCAACCCCGTCGAAAGAGAATTCAATTCACTAGTGCTGCAAGCAAAAGGGTTGTGCTGACTCAACCAATCTTTGAACTTTGACATATCTTGTAGGTCCCTTGAATTTCGGCTTTCTCTTAGCTCTACATGCTGCTCGTGATTGTTGTAGTTCAATCCTAGAAAACTTCTAAAGGCTCACTTATACGTAAAAATGAAGGTGCTCCTAAAACCCATTTATTTAAGGTACGCTGAGTTATTCCTCTCCTATGCGTTAATCCTCCTATTGATTTTAACGATTTCATCAATAACTGCTCTATACACATGTCACTCCAAATGCCAGACCAAAACTCTTCTTTTCTTCTTATAGTGAAGAGACCGTTCGTTACAAAGAGTTCGTACTCTGCCTCAGTCAGCTTTGATTTGAGTTTGTTCATTTCTTGGACGTATATCTGAGCACATTTAGCGTGAGGAATGTGTCCTGCAGCATGAAAGTAAGGAAGCATATCTGTGGTAGTGTCTAAGTGCAATTTCCAGTTTCCTATTCTCTATGTAAGGATAAAATTTAACATTAGGTCAATCTGCATAATTATATTTAGCCAAAGCTTTGATGTTCCACTGACCGACTTCTTGACATTGATGTGGTCTGTCAATTTTGACAAGGATGATTGAACGTCTTTATCATCACACGCAGTTCATTGAGAAATATCACTGCGAGAAAGTTTGTCGTAAACAGTTTGCACGTCATTACAAAATACACTATCGTGTACCGGTGCATCTTTTAAAACTTTTTCAACAATAGCAGCATAAGTTAACATGTATGCCCTTACAGCTCTAGCAAAGGCATGTCCGGTAAGCATATGTTTCACCGTTGCCTTACCGTAGACAGTTTCCCACAATGACTCTATTCCACTACCTTCCATTATACGACCAATTGATCGTATCACTGCGAGAAAGTTTGTCGTAAACAGTTTGCACGTCATTACAAAATACACTATCGTGTACCGGTGCATCTTTTAAAACTTTTTCAACAATAGCAGCATAAGTTAACATGTATGCCCTTACAGCTCTAGCAAAGGCATGTCCGGTAAGCATATGTTTCACCGTTGCCTTACCGTAGACAGTTTCCCACAATGACTCTATTCCACTACCTTCCATTATACGACCAATACTTCCTAAGTACGACATGAGTAAGTGGAAACCTCCTAACCTTACAATAATCTTTGACAAATCAGATTGATCTTCAGAGCCAGCAACTATTTCCATAGCTTTTAAAAATAGTGGCTGGTCAAAGGTAACAATGCAGGTTTGCTTGTTTGTTTTTACTGCACTGCTCAACAGCAAAACTGAATGGTGTATACACTGATGATGGGCTATTTGGATCAATGTCTATAAAAGGAATCGCCAAGATGTATGAAGTGTCATGACCTTTTAACTTTCTAGTAAAGATACTCAAAAAAACGTTCCAGCCTGGTTGAGTAATACATCCACTTACCCACACCAAATTGAGTGGATGAATAAAAGAATCTGTGTTTGCATTTGTTTTCCTTAACGATATCACATCTGAAAAGTCTTCCATAACAATGCCAGCTAAGCCACTAGTTTTTCGCTTGACATACGCTCATCTACGAATTTCTTCTGCAACCTTAAGCGACCCGTCAACTAATTTAGGTACTTCCGACGTGGTGGAGACATGTGACAATGGAGTGATGCATGCAATTCCTCCCATCGCATGAAATGTATTTAAGCCGTCTAATGTTCTTATGCTAACGTCTGCGTTGTCAAAAACGTACTGTATAAAGGAATTAGGTTTTATGTCTGGGGGGCCCTGTGTAATTAAAGACCTTATGTATCTGTTACTTTCAAAGTAAGAAGAACATACTCCCAGCGCGGAAAGTACATCAATCAGATGTTTTGACCCATACATTCTGTTCAAATATAGCGACAAGGAAGTTTGTATTGACGACAAGAAGAACATTGGTCTTACTGCAGAAATTATTGTATGGTTAATCACAGCTCGTTTTCTACTTATGTCAGGGCCCGAGTTTTCAGTTCTTTTTTTAGTCACTGTAGATCTCTCGAAGATCTTTTAGTGAATACTGGCACTCATTGTCGTTCTCAAGATAATTAGTAAGAAGATTAAATTTAGCTACTGAGTCGGCTGATAATGGCCGTCCTGCCTGTTGTTCACTATGTTTAGGTTTGAAAATTTTTTATAGCATTGCCCACGGTAACGGGCTTCATCTGCGACTAAATCTATTACATCTAAAAGCCTAGACTTAACTTTACAGGCCCATTCATCATTCCTCTCATCACAAGCATTAAGGACCGTTTGCTTTATCTCTATTGTTGAAACCTCATGAATTTGGGTTCGGTATTTAGAATGAAGTTTAGGGTCAAAAACCGCATTTTTTTCACATAACAAACAGTCATGCTTAAAATCAAATGTGTTATCTACATCTCTGAGAAAGTGCTGCGATGTAGAAGGTTCTGAAATTTGAGCTTTTAATGCTGCTTTTATATTGCTAGGTCTGGTATAATTTTGTCTGCATATAGAATGCACTTTTACTACATTGGCATTAGCAAGTAACTTATGGATTGTGTCTTTTCTCTCAATACTGGATTTTATTAAAGTGTTTCTGCCTTTAGTGACAGTTACCCCGTCATCTTTGACTTTCTGATTACATATTACACATATATTGTTCAAATCTGTCATTATTAATAAAGGGTATCTAACTATAAAGTTTTTAAATAACAGTTACGTTTTAGGGGTTACATTACATCTTTTTCCCGTTTTTCAATCCATAAAAATACAACTATCATCATTTCCCTTCGCTTGGCACAACACAACCATTTTATACAAAAATAAAACTTTTTAATGAAAAACAAAATCCCAACGAACCGCACAATGCAATAGTTATCCGGACACTAAACCGACACGGCCCACTCTGATCGAACACAGACAGTATAGTATTCAACGAGAAACATAGACAAGCGCCTTTTTCCCGTTTTTCAATCCATAATAATACAACTATCATCATTTCCCTTCGCTTGGCACAACACAACCATTTTATACAAAAATAAAACTTTTTAATGAAAAACAAAATCCCAACGAACCGCACAATGCAATAGTTATCCGGACACTAAACCGACACGGCCCACTCTGATCGAACACAGACAGTATAGTATTCAACAAGAAACATAGACAAGCGCCCTCTACACGCCACCACGCAATACGAGACGCTGCAAGGATCGCGGCTCGGTGTACTTACTTGACTCATCCTTTTAAAGCTAATTAAATTATCTATATGGTTTGTTCGAAACATTTCTTCTCAAGACCTACAGATATAAAGCTATAATTTGTTGAAGTTACTTTTTTTTGCAGTGAGAGTTTTCTATATATGTTTAAGTATTACGGCAAAACTAAGCTATCTACATAAAAAGTGTTTATAACATAATTTGTTTATAATATTGTTAGTAGTAAAATAATGCAAGAAAGAACCCGGTAACATCATTAGTTTTCGTGCTGTAAGCATATAACCAGTTCTTGTAAGGTTGCTGAAGGAGTGGGGGGGAAAGGAAGAGGGGTAGGGGTCGTGACTTTGTGTTTTTTAGTGTATACTTTATGTACTAACACCCTGCCAAAATTCAGCTTTCTCCTAATTAGTTGCGACAAAGCTTATTGTTTTACCTTCATTGACTGGGCTAATACTTCTAATAGACCGGTACAGGTGATGGATTCATACTTTTGTAGACATGGCGGTGGACACATTCGAGGAAAGAGCAGGAACGCACACAAACTTGAGATCCAGAGATGAACACCTAGGAGCCAAAACACATCGGGGAGGAAATAACCACAGAGAGGAGAGGCATTGATGAATACGCACAAACTGATGGGATGCATATTATTTTTTACCACGTTTTTATTAACTCGATTTCTTGTTTGTCCGGTACAAATCTTGCAATCGATTTTTAACTAACTTCCCAAATAGCTTGACATTTTTTGAACTTTTAGAATAGCTCAGAACATGATCACAGTGCATTCTTTCATTACTTTTAGCCATCTTTGAGCAGAATTGAATTAATTTTCAGTTAATTTTGTTAATTTCTTATAATTGCTCTCTTTATTGCGAATTTGATCATTTTCTATCACGTTAATGGGATAATTCTTCAAAAAAGATTTTAAAATGTATATATTAATATATAGAATTGTCAAGTTTAAATGATTCAACAGAAAATTTAAAAACGTCGTATATTAAAAGTTCTTTTTATCTTGTGATTATTATTATTCCACATAACAAAGACATTCCGGATTCAGCAGGACACGCACAAACAATACTGGCGACACAACCGGGCCGGCTGCTGGGGCTTGAGAATACAGATTTTACATTATAGAATTGGGTTGGAAGCAGTACGTGGACAGCGAGCAAGGAAGTAATGAAACAGCGCAAAAAGTAATGATGCAGAGGGCGCGAAAATCCTCTGTCTCACCTTTTATACTGAGTTACTTCTGACTTTGCCGCTAGGCATAGAATTCTTTTAATTGGTTGACCCCGATCATGTGGCATTTCTTAGAAACGGGATCGAGATCACGGAAGTCTAAAAATAACTTTCCCGCGCGTGCATTACAGAGAATATTATGTTATTTCGATTATCGATTTCGTTTTGGAAACAGCGCTGGGCTTTATTGAGAAAAATTTAGGATACGCGTTAGATGTAGGACAATTAATATTAGTGGGGCATTATTATTACATTCACATATATATATGGAGGGTGGTTCAAGTTAAAGTATCCCTGTTTGAGACGCCCTGGCGAGAAAAGCAGTGTACGTAACGTCTTCATATTTGGAAGGTAAACATATCAGGCCATGGGGAATTGATTGGTGGGAGAAAACAATTGGTTTCATAAAAACCGCTAGGGGCAAATCAGGCACTGCGATCGGTTGAAGGTAAGGACAGTGAAACATGACTGTACGAAAAAAGGAAAGAATACGAGGTGTCGGTAATTAACTTTATTTGTACAGTTCGTTACACAAGAACTGTCGATCTTACAAAAATGTTAGTGAAGGTGCAAACGAAAGTCATGCGCGTGGTAACAAAAGCAGACAAAGATTTCACAGGTGATTTTCAATGTGTCCACTGTACTTCAGGGCCAACGCGTGACACCATGTTATATCATGATCCACAGCGGCGTGTAACTGGTCGGGACCGATGTTGCGTAGGTTAAAGGGGATGTTGTTCTTCAAATCCGCCAGATTTCCTGTTTCCTCGATAAACTTTATCTTTGGGGTAACCCCAAAGTCAAAAATCGCACGGGGTTAAGTCGGGTGAACGTGGAGGCCCTCTGGTAGGAAATGCACGGCTGATAATGCGATCCCCCGTAAAATGACGTCGCAGCAATTGTTGAACCTCACGTCCAATGTAAAGAGGGGCACCATCTTGTTGGAATACCGTTGTAGCGAGACATCCACGCTGCTGGATTTCTGAAATGACCACACCTTTCAACATAGCCCGATAACGTGCTGCAGTCATGGAACAGGCCTTTAGTCCCTGCGGGTTGATTTTCTCGAAGAAAAATGTCCCAATAATAAAGGTTGCAGTGAAGCCGATCGATACAGTCATGCGGTGAATGCAGGGGCATTTGGTGAACCGAGTTAGGATTTTCAGTGGACCATATACGGCAGTTATGTTCGTTCACTGTTCCGCACACGGAAAGTGAGCCTCATTGGTCCATAGGATGTTCCACGGCCAATTCTGCTCCACCTCCATATGTGCCAAGAACTTTGTTAAAGCGAACGTTTCATGCAGATCGTAATCGCCATGTTTTAACTCTTCTAAGCGATGGAGCTTATACGGATAGGCTTTGAGTGTTTTCCGTATGCACCTCTATACCGTAGTGTGTGACAATCCGAGTTGCCTTGATACGTCGCGAGCACTGCATGTTCCTGCTGTGTTCGAATTCGCCTGTTCAACGATAGCGGTTGCCACATCAACCATCACCTGCGGTATCCGTTTTTTTCTCTCTCGGCCTGCTTGAACGGCAAAGCTACCTGTTTTCTCGAAAAGTTTCACCATTCACCGCAGGGCACATGATGTTACCAGACCCGTACGCAAAGCTTTCGGTACTCGGTACAAACGAAGCGCTTTGGCGTCGTTATCGCCGTTTTGGTAAAATAACTTTAGCAGCAAAGCACGCTCCTGCAACGAAAGAACCATCATGGCGGTCGAAGAATGTTCCGAACCTCTGAGCCCTCTTTTTTAACACTCCGTCGGACGCGTCTCGAAACTTACGTCATCGAGCGCGGTGTATCTGTCAGATACATCTCTGTTTTATGTGTTTTCTGTTGATTTGTATTACTCTAAATCTTCGATTTTTATTTTTTTTAGGTCCAGGCTTTTACACCCGGATCATTTTTTATTTATTTTTTATTTTCACAAAACACCAGCTAATAGAAGTAAACCGATAGGCTTTTATTTCATATTATCTGTTGAGTCTTGCATCTTTTTCTCTACTACATAGATTAGAAACTGTAGAAATGTATTCTTTAGTGCTTTTCACAATTATTTCCAATATTTCGTCAGAAAAAAGCAGTTCCAAGAGCTGTGTATGGATTTTATACCTTTCGCACTTCCGATTACTCAGTTAATTTTGTGATAATATTCTGCGATCTATCTTTGACGTTTTTCCTCTGATCCAGTTTGACCATTTAATACTATTGTCTTTTCCTACATAAAAATCATCATTATTAGCATCATCATCATCAAGTTCTGAGTCATTATAATCACTTTCACTGCTATCAGAATCAACTTCGCATGTTTCTAAAATATATTCTTCGTCATCACCACTTTCATCAAATTCTTCAGCATTTAATTCCTCATTTCCATCACTAATTATAATACTATGAACTAGGTCAAGGTCTTTGTGATTATTCAAATCTAAAAAGCGTTTAGCACTCATCATGGGAAAAGATAAATGAAAAACGTACAGGGAATCTGGATACTTCCGTAAAGCTTCAAGAGACAAACGCTATCGGGCGCGTGTATCTAACAGATACAAAACTTCAAACAATTTTCAAAACGGGAAATATTCCTACACGGAACTGGTCGTTACTGCATTCCAAAGGAGCAGGTGGTCAGATGGACAGATACTGATAATGTCAAGGTCGTAAGATAAGAACAAGTTTTAGTGGACAAAAGCAGAGATATTGGTACGCGTGTATATGTCAGATCAACGCTCCCGATGGAGTGTTAATGTGTTACGACGGCTCTTTTGCCCAGTTCGTATGTAAATTTTGTTCTCCGGTATTGCGCGCACAGTCGACTATTCAAATTCTCCCTTAACTACAGCACGGTGAAATAGGCTGGAACTTTAGTTGTGCTGCTCCTACTCAGCTAACATAACGCGTACGATGCACGCTTGCAAACATACAACTTAGTCAGCGTAGTTTAGTTCCTGCATGTGTAACGAACTGTACTAATAAAGTTAATTACCGACACCTCGTATTCTTTCCTTTCTTCGTATAGTCATGTTTCATTTTCCTTACCTTCAACCGATCGCAGTGCCTCATTTTCACATAGCGGTCTTTGTTGTAACTAATTTTTTTTCCCACCTATCAATTCCCGATGGCCTGATATTTATACCCTGCAAATATGAAGACGTTACGTCCACTGCTTTTCTCGCCAGGGCGTCCCAAACAGGGATACTTTAATTTGAACCACCCTGTATATATATATATATATATATATATATATATATATATATACATCAATTATGCTTAACTTTTGGACAGCAGTGTATGTTCCCAGATATAATCATTTTCCCGCATTTATCGTTTAGTTCAGTCGGTCCCTTGAAAAACGATAGATCAAGATTGCAAATTATGAAATTAAATATTACTATCAAATTATAAAATTACAAATTATGAAATTAAATATTGCTGCCTCGTTAATTTATTTTTATCGTTTTTTCCAATGCACTTTCAGTAAAAAAATATTCAATAGAAAGAAACAACATTTTCTGATTACTTTCTAGTAAATTATACAGATAAATTTGACTTTGCAATGTATATATATTAGTAGAACCTATAAAAGAAATGAAGAGCTTTAAAAGAAAATTCCTTTGAAAGGAAAATTTAAGGAAGGAGTATTCACATCTGTGCTTTAAATGTTCCATTCCTTCCCTTCTATTCCACCATCGCGAGGAAAATTAATTTATTTTTAATTAGTACATTTCTTTGATGTTGATGTTTTTATTGTAAACGGATGTTCTTTATTGGATTAGATGATGATTAACAAAAGAGTAATTAATGTAATTTGGCATGTTTAAAGGATAAACGTAAAATTATGAAAGAAGACTTTTCCTTACGTTTTCTTTTAAAACGCCGCGCTAGTTTAATTGAGAATTATTCTAATTGGGTATTATTCATTATGCAATTAGAATGAAAATTAATTTGAGATGACTTTCAGCAGGAAGTTTGAACAATTTCAAGAAGATAAAATATCTGAAAATAGCACGTGAAGAGTTAATTGTTTAAATCGGGGGTATTAACTTATAACCTTATATGATTAGATTTCTAGGAGTCGTAAATGAAAGAAACAGATTGTCATAAATTATAACTGTATAAGAAGAAATTTTTCACTAGCTGGCGATTTAGATTAATTTCTTACTAACATCATTGTATTTACCAAATTCATATTAGAGATTTACGAATAATTTTTTTAACGAAATTAATCCAAAAACAGGGCGTAGAGATATATAAGAAAAGGGCTTAAAACTAAAGCCAAACAAATTCACATATGGGCATGTAGGTATCTCTGCGTAACTACTTACTAGCTCATTTATAAGATTAAAAAAATGACATTACGTCAAGAAAAATTAGAAAGAATAGTTTGTTGTATTTAAAACATTCGCATTGTCTTTTAGAAATTAAGGCAACAAGGGACCTTCAATCTCGTTCTTCTTTAATTTTCAATATTTTTCTCTCTATACATGAGTATAATTAATATTCTTTTCTACTACACTGATGATACTTAGAATTCACAAATAAGTATTTTTTAGAGGAATTAGACCTGTTTATCAAAAAATTCTTCAAAAAGGCTAGAATTTTTCAAAACGCTCTATGCCTATTCATTTTCTTCTGATATCTTCAAAATTTCTCAGAATTCTTAATTGAAGTGTTTGTCACAAAACTGTGTATAATTCTATGAAATTGAAACTATTTTTCAAATTTATAGACCACAAAATATTGTAAAAACACAAAAAAAATAACAGGCAGAAGAGAGAAAAAATGTTCAAGGCTTTAGTTTCATACAAAAATAATTAAATGCACATTTATATATATATATATATATATATATATATATATATATATATATATATATATATATATATATATATATATATATATATATGGTAAACTTATAATAAAAAATTTAAAGATTTTAATCAATATAGAATGCGCATAGGGCATTTAGAAAAAGTTAGCATTTTTGAAAAAAAATTGCAAAACAGGCATTATTCTGCAAACAAATTCCTTATTTTGAATTCTGAGTTTTTCCAATGTAGTAAAACAGAAAATTAATTAATCTCATTTTGTATATAGAGTTAACGATTGAAAATTTAAAAAATCGAGTTTGAAGGTCCCTTTTCCCCTTAAATATATATACAAGGCAGCTTTATATTTTGAACGCCACCATACTGTGGCATCCGAATCGCACGATTCTGCTGGTTTCCTTTTCTCCGATTGCAAAACTGTAGTTACGACCAGCCCTCTTGTATGTCTACTCTGTACCTCAGACACAAAGAAAATGTTCACAATGCCACTAGAGCAGGGGTCGGAAACCTTTTTTACTAGTAGGGCATATTTCAGAAATGCGGGAGTTCGGTGAGCACCACTGGATGAAGAGGAGAAGGGCTGGGGTTGATGTTTAAACATGAAAATTTTAATGCGACATAAAATTTCATTCATAAATGCAAATTTTAATTTAAACGAAATAATCTTAAAATTTATAATTAATGCGATACTAGACATTTCACATCTGCGGCCAACTCATCCTAATGTGGCACATGAGTTGAATTCCCTGTTCTCAGACATTGGTCCAAATAAGTGTCAGTGAGGGTTGATTGGTACTTTGAATTTAAGTTTTTCATACTGGGAAACAAAAATTCACAAGCATGTGTCGACGCGCAAATAGAGTTCAATTTCAGAGTATTTTTTATCAACAATGGGGAGCTATTCATTCACTAAATTCCAGAATTTTCTTCGTTATGATGTGATTTTAAATCAATGTTATTTCATATATTTATAATTTCCAATTCTAAGTCCTCCTTATTGGAAATACCAAAATATGTTGCGATTTTATGAGTCACAGCCTCCTCTGTATGAGAGAAAAGATTAATAAAAAAAGTCAAAAATGCCTACAATGCGTAGAACTCTTCAATTCTGGTATTAAATTCTTCCTATAAAGAATCAAAATGTTTAGCAAACAGATAGGTTGTAGCATTTCCAACGCAATAATTTTGTATCACCATTTTAAAATTTCGGAAATAAAATAAATTATCTTTCTCCATATGCGATTTCCAGAGCACCAATTTAGCTTTAAATGCATTTATCATACTTACCCTAAAAGCAAGGGGAGAGCGACACTGTCAGGAGATCAGGCTGGTCAATTTTTAATTTTTACGGTTTCACGATTTTTATTTTTTTTTTACTAAAATTATTCATTGCAACTACTAGCGTTTTTTGTTCAAATATCTAAAATTTGTCGATATTTGAAAGGCGGGCAGTTTAAAATCGTCTCGCGGGCACCGCGTTGCCAACTCCTGAACTAGAACCTTCGTGGACCCTTCACGGAATCCCATTGTGAGTGGGGTGGGCCAATATTTTCATTCTTGGAGGGGGGGGGGCTGTGAAAATTGACACAAGGATTATCTCTTTCTTTATCCTATTTTTAGGCTCCTAGTGGGGTTAACACTAAACCTTCTGCTGGATTACGCCTCGGATATTTCTCTATTGCCCGTCTCCTCAAAAATCTCAGATTTTATTTGGCCAGGGTGAGCTCTGGCAGAGCTTTTCACTTCACTTGACTCTTCAGTTTTAATCGGCTATCAAACCCACGGTGAATTTGGGTTCAGTTACAATTCAGTGTATTTAGACAACTTGAGTGAAAAACTCTATCATGAATCATCCATCAATCAATTCAATCCATCATTAAATTTTATCATCTCAAACGTCTCTAAACATGTCTAACTTCTAAAAAAATCAATGAATCACAAAAAACGTCATAAATTACTTCTCTGGCTATCACAAGATGAAAAACTGCACTATTCATGCCATGCAAACAACAAATCCATTGAAAATTTGTCCCTCTAATTAAGTATATTCAATCCCAAATTCAGGCTTTAAAATTAGTCAGCTTAATGTCAGTATTTTGTTAAGTACTATAATAATTTTGCGCATTTTTTTGCGTCAAAAATCCATGTATCAGTTACAATTATGTGTATTCATACAACTTGAGTGAAAAAAAGCAGCATAGAATCTTCATTCAAATCTATCGTGGCGCCAATCTGTTTAAAAAAAATAGACAGAGAGAGATCTCACGAAACGTCATAAATAAATTCGCCGTCAATCTGAAGCAGATGAAAAATTGTGGTATTCCTGCAATGTCAAGAACAATTCCATTTAAAATGTGTCACTTTATTTACGAATATCCAGTCAGAAATTTATCTTCTAAGAAAAGCCAGCTTAATGTTAATGTCCTGTTATATTATCTAATCATTTTACGCATTTTTAGTTTCAAAAATCCATGTATCAGTTACAATTCTAAGTATTCAAACAACTTGAGTGAAAAATATCTAACATAGATTCTTAAAGCTAATGCCTATTGGAGCGTTTAACTGTAAAAAGGAAACAGATCTCACGAAATGTCATGAACTACATCTCCGTCTGTGTCAAGCAGATGAAAAGATATTGTATTCATGCCATGTTAAGAACAATTCCATTTAAAATTTGTGTCTCTATTTCCGTATATCCAATCCCTAATTTATTTTCTAAGATAAGCCATCTTAATGTCAATGTCCTGTTATGTTATCTAATCATTTTACGCATTTTTTGCTTCAAAAATCAATGTATCAGTTACAATTATGAGTATTCAAACAACTTGAGTGAAAAAAATCCAACATAGATTCTTAAAGCAAATGTCTATTGGAGCGTCTAACTGTAAAAGAAAACAGATCTCCGGAAACGTCATAAATTACATCTCCGTCTGTCTCAAGCAGATGGAAAACTATTGTATTCATGCCATGTCAAGAACAATTCCATTTAAAATTTGTCACTATATTTACGAATATCCAGTCAGAAATTTGTCCTCTGAAAAAAGCCAGCTTAATGCCAATGTTCTGTTATGTTATCAAATCCTTTTAAGCATTTTTTGTTTAAAAAACCCATGTATCAGTTACAATTCTGAGTATTCAAGCAACTTGAGTGAAAAAAATCGAACATAGATTCTTAAAGCAAATGTCTATTGGAGCGTCTAACTGTAAAAGAAAACAGAACTCACGAAACGTCATAAATTACATCTCCGTCTATCTCATGCAGATGAAAAACTATTGTATTCATGCCATGTCAAGAACAATTTCATTTAAAATTTGTCACTCTGTTTACGTATATCCTGTCAGAATTTTATCCTCTATGAAAAGCCAGCTTAATGGCAATGTCCTGTTATGTTGTCGAATCATTTTAAGCATTTTTTGTTTAAAAAATCCATGTATCATGGTTTACAATTCTGAGTATTTAAACAACTTGAGTGAAAAAAATCCAACATAAGCAAATGTCTATTGGAGCGTCTAACTGTAAAAGAAAACAGATCTACCGAAACGTCATAAATTACATCTACGTCTGTCTCAAGCAGATGAAAAACTATTGTATTCATGCCATGTCAAGAACAATTCCATTTAAAATTTGTCACTCTATTTACGAATATCCAGTCAGAAATTTATCCGCTAAGAAAAGCCAGCTTAATGTCAATGTTCTATTATGTTATCTAAGCATATTTTGTTTCAAAAATCCATGTATCAGTTACGATTCTGAGCATTTAAGCAACTTGAGTGAAAAAAAATTCGATGTAGATTCATAAATCAAATGTCTAATGGAGGGTCTAACCGTAAAGAAAAACAAATCTCAAGAAACGCCATAAATTACATCTCCGTCTGTCTCAAGCAAGATGAAAAAATATGGCATTCATGCCATGTCAAGAACAATTCCATTTAAAATTTGTTCCCGTATTTAAGTAAATCCAAGCCCATATACGTGGACTAAATAAAGGAAGCCTAATGCACAGTCCCATTCCGATCATCAAATGCTGCAATCCCTAAACAAGACCATAAATTTAAAACTTTCATTTTAGACGAATCATTCACTTCAACCGTTGACTGTAAAGAAACAATAAAAAGGAAAAGTAGACTCGGTATATTTTCTTAGCGGGTGGCAACAGAATATTTCGAAGTCTATATAAAGGAGGGTCTTATGGGTTAAAAATGTTATTTACGAAGAATGGAATGATGGTTTCCGATAAAGAATACGCGGCACGTTTATCCGAGTTGGCGAGCAGATTTTGTGAGCTGTAAAACAGTGGATTAAAACATAGGTAGCGTGATTGGAATAAAACTAGTATTTTATTGTGTTTTCGTCCGAAACGGCACATGAATAAAACAAATGTTAAAATTCCATTCGGCTTTCAATTATTAGAAAAATATTTTTTTTTTCGATTTTTTATTACTTTTCACTGATGATTCCTAGCAGCTATGGGTTGTTTTGTACTTAGTGGACTATAGTGTAATTTTTCTTAAAACAAAACGGAAATCAAACAGAAACATAATAGCTGTCATATTCCTTTTAGATCTATTAATCATTTGGCATGATCTTTGAATCTGCTGTGTTAGTTTTTTAAAATATAATCAAAATGTATTCGCACACTACAAGGTGTCTGCTTTTGGCAAAAATATCGAAGGCCTTTTTCTGCAGTAGTATTAAGGCTGATGCGTACTTACCCTGTTGGATTCGCTCACCTCAATGTTAACCAAGGATTACCGACTTGCATTAATGTAGGATTACGTTCCTCCATAACGGTCCTCCGGAAAGCAAAATTTCAGATGTCTTGCGTCTATATATATATATATATATATATATATATATATATATATATTTAAAATTAAGATGACTAAAAGGGCAGATGCGACCATTTAATACTCCTATAACCTGGAATAACATACATATAAAAATAAGCAAAAAACGGAAGTGGAGGTGGTATAGTTGATGACTGGGGGGGGGGGGTTGTGACCCCCCCCCAACCCCGGTTAAACATGTTTTAAGCCTGGCAGCACTCCCGGAGGTCGGCTATAACACCAAGACAGTAATAAACAATTATGAAGAAGAAAAAATATTTTAGATGAAATAGATAAGTTAAACCAGATGTCTTTACTAATATAGTCAACTAAAACATAATTACAAGATGAATAGTGTTTTAACTTTTTAATAAAGAAAAAGTTCTTTTTCTTTTTCTTTATTAAAAAGTTAAAACACTATTCATCTTGTAATTATGTTTTAGTTGACTATATTAGTAAAGAAATCTGGTTTAACTTATCTATTTCCTCTAAAATATTTTTTCTTATTCATAATTGTTTATTACTGTCTTGGTGTTATAACCGACCTCCGGCAGTGTTGCCAGGCTTAAAACGTGTTTAACCGGGGTTGGGGGGTCACAACCTCCCCCCCCCCCAGTCATCAACTATACCACCTCCACATCCGTTTTTTGCTTATTTTTATATGTATCTTATTTCAGGTTATACGAGTATTAAATGGTCGCATCTGCCCTTTTAGTCATCTTAATTTTAAATATCTATATATCGTAAATATTTTTGTGAGAAGCTTAGCGCCTAAAATTTATTTACTCATTTTTGCTTCCTTTTAAGTAATTTACATTTGTAAACTATATATATATATATATAGATATAGATATAGATATAGATATGTGTGTGTGTTTACATATATATATATATATATGTGTGTATACATATATATATATATATATATATATATAAGAGATAAAAATACAGTATAAATAGGATACGGAATGAAAAATCAAAACTGCACGGAGCTGAGCTGAAAGCAAGAGCAGATAGAATATCCAATAACAACAGATTATGAAGGCATTGCAGTTAAAGACCGGGGAAGTTGTGACCCCCTACTCCGGTCCCTAACTCCCCCGGACTTTAACTGCAATGCCTTCATAATCTGTTGTTATTGGATATTCTATCTGCTCTTGCTTTCAGCTCAGCTCCGTGCAGTTTTGATTTTTCATTCCGTATCCTATTTATACTGTATTTTTATCTCTTATATGGTACATTTTTGCGAGCAGCTAGGCGCCGTGGATAATGTATACCAATCTTCTTATTTATTTTGTACTAATTCAGCATTTGCAACTTATATATATATGTATATGTATATATATATACAGGGTGTCCCAAAACGGCCGCATAAGCTCTGCACAGCTAGATTCCTCGTTGGGAGTACATAAAAACTGCCCAAAGAAGCGTTCCTGTACAATCCATAGTTTACGAGAAAAATACGAAAAACAAAGTATGAAGTCACTGCCGGTGCAAGAAAAAAACACTTTATTGGACATATCAACAACAATATTTGCATATCTTTCCAGACGATAATGTTTAAAACGTTCGCCGAGCATATCGCGTCATGCTTACGCGCGCGCCATGGAATGACGTTAAGCCGCCGTATTTAAAAGGCTGCACCTTGCAGCTACCGGTAGTCTTCGTATGGTGACCATGTACTCCGTTCGTGACTACTGCGACATGTACTTGATGTACGGCCGATATAATGGAAATGCCTTACGAACTGCTAGGGAGTATGCCGTCGATATCCGTCCCGCCGTCCTCCCGATGTCAACCTCATCCGTAGGCTGGACGACAGACTGCGAAATACGGGAAGCGTCTTGCCAACAGCCAATCTTCACGATACTGGAAGACCGCGGAGCGGCCTGACGGTAGCACAGGCGGATGCAATACTGCAGCGGGTAGAAGAGACGCCCGAGGAAAGCACACGTGCATTAGCCCGTGAGATGACTTCGAGTAAAAGTACTGTGCACAGGCTTTTACGGTCTGAGAGGCTACACCCATTTCGGTACACAACCGTGCAAGGTCTGAAACCAGATGACTTTCAGAAACGCGTGGCCTTCTGTGAATGGCTGTTGCAGCAACAGAAAATTATAATGGTTTCATTGCACATATCCTGTGGACTGATGAATCATGTTTCACTCGTGATGGGGTAATCAACCATCACAACAGCCATATGTGGTCCCAGGTCTATCCGCATGCAATCCGACCGTAGAAACATCAGGAACGTTGGTCTCTTAACGTGTGGACCGGCATACTCGGGGATCGCCTGCTTGGACCATATCTGGTGCCTGAACAGCTCTCGGGACAGTCGTACTTGGTGTTTCTCAATGAGGTCTTAACCGAGTTCCTCGATGACATACCATTAGCGGCAATACAGGGACTTTGGTTCCAGCATGATGGGGCTCCGGTGCATTTCTGTGCTCCTGTACGTGGTTGGCTGGATATGGAATACTCCGGCCGCTGGATCGGACGTGGGGGTCCGGTTCTATGGCAGCCACGTTCGCCAGATCTTACACCGTTGGATATTTCCTATGGGGCCATCTCAAGGAACTGGTGTATCGAGACGTAGTACCAACACAAATGGACTAAGTTGCTCGTCTGCATGCTGCTTGTACTTCGGTGGACCCCATGATGCTGCAACGTGTGATGGCAGCCATTCCACGGCGTGCTCGACATGCACGGCGGACACTTTGAACATCTGCTTTAAATTGTGCATGGTGTTGATATGTTCAATAAAGTATTTTTTCTTGCACTGGCAGTGACGTCATACTTTGTTTTTCGCATTTTTCTCGTAAACTATGGATCGTACAGAAACGCTTCTTTGGGCAGTTTTTATGTACTCCCAACGAGGAATCTAGCTGTATATATATGTATGTATACATATGTAAGCAATTTTCTATGTTAATAGATGGCAGCATGTGACAGACCGCACAAAGAATGTTAGCGCATGTGCACTGCGATACTGTAAGAGAGAGAGAGCGATGTGCAATGAATGGCGGCGCACGTTTACGACCAGCCGCTAAGTGTTTTCTATATGTTTGAAATAAAACTTTTGTTATTGTTTTAAGAAGTATAATGTCATGTTGATATTCTACTCTCCAATATCCAGAAGTATGCCTTGTTAGCAAAAGAAGAGCTAACAATTATCAGAAGTGCGATAGATGAACTCCCTGACAACGTGAACGAACAAGGTAATCTTGAATTTTTGTTTTACTCAAAAATGGCGTACTTAGGTAGATATAAAAGATGTGATTTAGTTCAGTTAGCTGTTGATTTGGGCGATAGTGTCCCTGAAATTACTACGATAGTTATTTTGAAGGATATTATAACCAAAAGTAAAAACTATGATGAACCGTTTGTTAAAGAAGTGTTAGCAGGATTAGTTGACGAAAGAGTGAAACAGGAAACAGAAAAATTTGAATTTGAACGAGCTTTGCAAGTAGAGAAACTAAATATTGAAAATCAGAATAAGATAGATGAACAGAAATTACATAAAATTGAACAACAATATGCTTTTGAATTGGAAAAATTAAAAATCCAGAATCTGAATAAGATAATTTCTCAGGCTGAAAGTAATGTTAATGTACCAGAAGTAAAGAAAAACACTATAGATTTGAGGAATTTAATGCAGAAATTTGACTTAAAAGACAGAGATATAGCTTCATTTTTGGTATTATTTGAAAGGCAAGCTAAACGAGTAGGAGTTATGGAGAGTGACTATGTAATACACTTATTAGGGCTATTGCCTCTTGAAATTACTCAGCTAATTGCGAGAGAATCAGAACAGGAATGAATATACATTACAATGAAACTAATGAATATACATTAGGAAGAATTTATTGTTAAAGAGATATAAACTTAGCCCCGAAAGTTTTAGACAGAAATTTGTCAACCGTGTTAAAGATGCAAACGGCACGTGGATTGATTTTGTTTTTGAATTACGTACCTATTTTAATGAGTGGTTAACAGGATTAAATATAAATGACTTTGAATCTCTAAAAAAACTTATGATTACAGATCAATTAAAAAAGCGAGTCCCAAATACGATGCGTGAACATTTCATTGATTCTTGGCCAAAGTTTGTTAAAGCGAATGATGTAGCCCAAATACTGGACGAGTATGAAAACGTTCGATAAGGAATTAAAACTAATAGCGAAAGCAGAAATACGAAGTCTACTAACTATCGTGATGATTTTAAATACTACCCGCTTTCAAATTACAGGATGAGTAATCGTAATACGAATAGGTTCGATTCGACCAAGTTTGAGAACAAAAACACGAACGTCAGCAGAAGTAAAATAAATGAAAAAGAAACCGCAACTCATAAAGTATTTAGTTCTTCGATACGCGATGACAGAGTATGTTTTGCTTGTGGAGGGCGAAACCACATTGCTAAGTTTTGCAGAAAAACGAATGAGGCGAGGAGCGAAAATCTGAATGTTTATGGGAATCGTGAAATGACGGCGCTAGACAAATATCTACGCCAGGCAAAGATAAACAATCAAAGCATTAGTATTTTACTTGACACGGGAAGTAGCTGTTTTCTGATGAAAATGTCAATTGCTAAAAAGTTAGGATTAAATATTACTCCCTGTAGAAAGGATCTTTATTCGTTTGGAAACCAAACTAACCCAGTTTCGCAAAGCCTAGGTGTTGCAGTTACGGATATAGAGATAGACGATGTTTTGGCTAAGGACGTTACTATTTTGATCGTGTCAGACAATACACAACCAGTTGATTTATTAGTTGGAAGAACATTGCTCGATTTACCGTACATAGCATATGCTAGGGTTGGAGAAAACTTACATATCGGATACGCGAAAGATTACCCATTCGTTAATTTAGAATTTATTGAGGAAAACCCAACGGTTAAATTGAAAGTAACTGAAACAGTACAAATTGTGAATAATAGTATAAATTTTATCAAAGCTAAGACTGAAGATTTAAATGATGGTTTAATTATGATTAGGGGAGAAGGTAAAAATTTAGACTCATTATTGTAAGTCAAGGAAGGGGAAACAATTGTACCAGTTATTAATACCAGAGATAGGAATATTATATTGAATAGAAATCAAAATGTTGGTAAAGCGGAATTAGTGGACGATGTCATTTTAAAGTCGTATAAGGACAATATAAGTTTTGTTAATGAAGCACAATCATTAGAACCTCTAGACATGAGTACTAACGTAGAACGAGAACCTATAACTTTAGAACAAATTAAATTTGACGAGACGTTACTTGAAGACCAAAAGCAAGATATAGTTCGTTTGTTGAATGAATATAGAGACTGCTTTGCATTTAATTTAAATGAATTAGGCTGCACAGATTTAACTTAAATGGATATTAAAGAGATAGACGGTAGTAAGCCGGTATGTTCCCGACCTTATAAGACGAAGGCTTCTGAGCGTAATATTATCAAACAGATAGTAAATAAATGGAAAGATAGCAAGATTGTTTCGGAAACACGATCACTATACGCAAGTCCAGTTTTGTTAGTGAAAAAGAAAACAGGTGAACACAGATTAGTTATTGATTTTCGCCGTCTTAATAATCAAACGGTAAAGGATAAATTCCCCCTGTCAAAAATAGATGATTTATTGAAAAGTTTGAGTGGTGCTAAATTATTTACCACCTTGGATTTAGCTCATGGTTACTTGCAGATTCCATTGTCGGAGGAAGCGAAGAAAAAAACAGTCTTTATTACACCTGACGAAACCGGACAATTCGAGCGAATGATTTTTGGAATGGTTAATGCTCCCTCAGAGTTTCAAAGATTAATGTATCAAGTACTAGGACCGTTATTTCTTACTAAAGCTGTTTGTTACTTAGATGATATCCTCATACCTGCTTTCTCTTGGGAGGACATGCTTGAAAGATTAATATTAGTTTTGGAACGTCTACGATTAGCGAAACTTACTCTTAAACTTGCTAAGTGAGAATTTGGTAAAAGGGAAGTACAATTTTTAGGGGAAGTACAATTTGTAATAAATGCCGATGGTTTAAAGCCAGGTCTAAGGAAAATAAAAGCTATTGAAGAATACGTTGAACCTAAGAATATTTATGAAGTAAAAAGATTTCTAGGACTTAGGTTTTCTTAGGCGTTTTGTTTCTAAGTATGCGGAGAAGGCCGAACCATTGAGTAGATTAACTAAGAAAAATAAATATTTTGAGTGGAAAGAAGAACAGAAGAATGCTTTTAAAGGTTTGAAAGAAATTCTTAGTAATCAACCAGTTTTAGCTCACTATAACCCCACATTAGAGACGGAAGTACACACAGATGCGAGTTCAGACAGATTAAGCGGAATGCTACTTCAACGTGGAGACGATGGAAAATGGCATTTGGTGTATTGCGTAAGTAAGAAGACAACTGATGTAGAAAAGAATTACCACTCAAGTAAGCTAGAATTAATGGCCATTGTATGGACGCTTGACAGATTAAGACAGTATCTCCTTGGAATTAAGTTTACAACTGTTACTGACTGCCAAGCATTGATTTACATGAATTCAAAGAAAACGACGAATCCCCAGATAGCTCGATGGTATGATCTGATTCAGGAATTTGATATAGAGGTAAAACATAGACCGGGTACGAAGATGAGTCACATCGATGCGATGAGCAGAGCTCCAGTTTTAGAGGCAGAAGATACTATGACAAGCATAATAGAACGAAATTTAGAAGTTTGTCTTACACTTAGTGAAGAAGAACAAGTTTTAATAATTCAACATGCAGATCCAGAGTTAAGGAAATTAATAGACATTTTTCGAAAAGATGAGTATGAAAGGACAACTGACGACAAACAAAAAAATATGCAATTATGTTTTTAAAGGAAATAAGCTATATAGAAAAGTTAAGAGAAAGGAAAAGAAAAACTTTACGTAATCCCCAAAAGCATGAGGAAAAGTACCGCAGTGAAGTTCCATGATCTTATGGGACACTTTTCAGTCGACAGAACTGCCAACAAAATTGAAGAATTATATTGGTTCCCTTATATGAAGCGTTACTTACGAAGACATATATCTATGTGCTTTGAATGCCTGATGAACAAAGTACCAGGAGGAAAACTGTTGAACTTGCATAAAAGCCATAGAAAAGATATGGTAAATATATATAGCAGAATGTAGCAGTGGGCTGAAGCAGGAAAAAAAATAAGAAGCAGTAGTTTAAAAACAAGAAACGTAGGTTTATTTATCATCACAAAAGTAAACTCGAGCTAACATTTTAGCGTTGGCGATAGCATTCGGTCTAATACAATGCTCCGACTGACCTCGGCGAGAGCTAAGTAAAGCCAGCACGTTATATACATTCAAACCACGTGGGTATCTGGCTGATTTGCATATTCAGGAAAATTTACGCCAAATAAACATCAAAATAATTGTCACGAAAAGTAATATTTCACTTATAATAAATAACAAAAATTACTACACATACAATAACAAATATTACAAAAACATATAAACACTGGAAAAAGAAATGTTAAATTAAAACATCGCAACCAGCGTTCAGGAATGATGTCCGAACATCGCAACTTGCGATCACAAAGAAACAGTTTCATCACGTCATACCCGAAGCATGCACGTCACTCGCTGTACGGGAAAAACATGACGTTTAACTTCCAAATTGGGAAGACAGTGTGGGGAGTATCCCAACAAAATCAACAAGGCTATTTGCACCCCATTAAGTCAGGAAAACGACCATTCTCTCTTATACACATGGATCATCTGGGTCCATTTGTGAAAAGTTCTCGAAGAAATCAAGACTTGCTAGTAATAATTGATAACTTCACTGGATTCACACGACTTTTTCCAGTCAAGAATACTTCATCGCTACATGTCTTAAAAGCTCTCAAAAATTTTTTTGAAGAATCTGGATTACCAGATAGAATTGTCAGCGACGGAGGCACTTGCTTCATCTCTCGTCAGTTCGAACAATACTGCCAAGATAAAGGAATTCATTATACCTTAAATTCTACGCAACATTCACAAGGAAATGGTATGGTAGAGCGAGTTAATAGAACCATCTTATCAACAATAACGACATTAATGAAGGACCAACGTCATAAAGACTGGGACTTACGAATTAAAGAAACTGAAAAAATTTAAACAACGTAGTTAACAAAACCACAGATAAAACTCCCTTCGAGATGCTACATGGCTACTTGACCAGATTCAATGATGGTATCCTCAGGAAAGTAGCAGACGCAGACGCAGAAAAATGGGAAGACCCGAAAGAAATTCAAGAGAAAACACGTAAAGAGATTGAAAAGAGGCAGCAAAAAATGAAGGAAGATTATGGCAAGAAAAGGTGTCGACCTATAACATACGAACCAGGAGAAATAGTAGTTGTCAGACGACCACCAAAACCAACAGGAGAACCTACGAAGACGCAAGCGAAATATAGAGGACCACTGATAATTACAGAAACACTGCTGAATGACACATACAGAGTTACTCAGCTGGAGGAAAAACAGAAAGGACGATTTTACACCACCACAGCTCACGTCAGTCAATTCAAGCCATGGCCTAAACCTCGATATGATGAGGATGACGATTCTGACAACAAGACTTCAAGTGCAGAACCTCCTGAACCACCTTAAATTAGTCCAAATCATCACCAGGTAACAACCTCCGAAGATCAGGTAAAATAGTTTTTTTATTCTTTTTTAAGTTTTACCCAAGAACTCTTGAACTCTAAGAACTCTAAGACTCAATTAGGACATTATCCAAAAGACTTTGAATACCATATATTATTTTAGTTTTCTTGCACATTGTTTTTATTTTTAAATGTTTAAGTTGTATTTTTAGTAGTGTTATAAGTACGAATTGAGGGCAATTCTCAGTCAGGATGCCCGAATGTAAGCAATATTCTATGTTAATAGATGGTAGCATGTGACAGACCGCACAAAGAATGTTAGCTCATGTGCACTGCTATACTGTAAGAGAGAGAGGGCGATGTGCAATGAATGGAGGCGCAAGTTTAAAATCAGCCGCTAAGTGTTTTCTATATGTTTCAAATAAAAGTTTTGTTATTGTTTTAATAAGTATAATGTCATGTTAATATTCCACTCTCCAATATCCAAAAGTTTGCCTTGTTAGCAAAAGAAGAGCTAACACATATATCTATCTATCTATATATATATATATATATATATATATATATATATATATATATATATATATATATATATATATATATATATATATATATATACCGGGTGGCCATAATTAAACTGACACTGCTCACAGTGTTCTGTAGCGCGATCTATTTGCGAGAATGACGCCACATTTTGTAGGAAGATTAAACAAGACGGGGGACCAAGGATTCCGCGAAAAAATAAATTAGTTCCAAAAGTCACCGCTAGGGGAATATTTGGCGCTGTTTAATAGAAAATAGAGAGTTAACAATTGCAAATTAAAAGGAATAAAATTACCTTTTATTATGCACATTTTCTTATTTAGTTCAAGTGCAATATGGCAAAACTTTTAAAAAAGCGTAAAATCTACATAAACACCGATAAAGTCTCGTGATCTGCAATATCACGTACGCTGAGCAGAAGAAGAAGTTCTTTATTCCAATTTCACGTTACATCCATTGGCACGGTGCCAGCTGCTTGGGTTTTAAAAGGCAATGTGTTACGTTTCGAATCAATCGGATTGAAAGTTTATGTGCAATGTCTCCTTCTTTAGTCGAGCGTCCGTTACTGCTCAAATTCTTTTACCTCAACCAGTGCAACGCGTCAGCCGCTCTTCGTGCTTTTAGAACGCACAAAAAATGCGTAATGGTAACGGTCCTGTGTCAGTTAATGGGCTAAAAGCAATGGTTGCGACGTTTGAGAAAACAGGTTCTCTGAAGGTTCAGGCAGGCAGAGGACGAAAACCTGTACCACAGGATACAATCGAAGCAGTTGCTACGGCGATTGTCGACAGAGGACCAGACAATATTGCTACCACCTCTAGCGCTCGTGGATTAGCTCGGAATATGGATATGCCTTACAGTACGGTATGGAAAATCTTAGGCAAGATTATCAACTTCTCTCCGTACAAGATCAGCCGTGTACAGGAGATACTGTACCCCGACCATGATAAGCGATTGACTTTTGCTCTCACCTTTCTTGCCAGAATGGAGGTGGATGATGCTTGGCCGTGGAAAATCTTATGGGGAGACGAGACCCACTTTAACCTGCATGGAACTGTGAATACCCAGAACTGCCGAATTTGGGATGACAAATCACCACATGCAGTCACAGAAATTCCCTTACATTCACCAAAGGTAAGTGTTTGGTGTGGGTTCACAGCGGACTTTATCGTAGGTCCATTCTTCTATGAGAACATTACCCCGACAGGACCGGAAACCTGTTCTGTTACCGGAGAGAAATATCGCCACATGTTGAACAGCTTTGTCATTCCGGCACTTCAGCAAAGACATTGCCTGGGGGAAATCATTCTCATGCAAGATGGAGCCCCTCCACACGTTGCTGTACGTGTGCAACAGCTTCTACGACAGAAATACACAACAGAAAGAGCCATTAGCCGCTACTTTCCAACTGCATGGCCACCTCGGTCGCCTGATCTTACCCCATGCGACTTCTGGCTATGGTGTTACCTTAAGTCCAAGGTCTATGAAGGAGTGGTCCAGGACCTGGCTACGTTGAAGGATAATATATCACGGACTGTACGGGAGATTCCTGCAGACATGTTACTTTCTGCTGTTGTGCATACTGTGCACAGAATGCAATATGTGGTCCACAACAACGGCAGCCACATTGAACCTCATTTGAATGCAAAATAAAAGATAATTTCCGTATTGATTTGCATTTGTTAACACTCTATTTTCTATTACACAGCGCCAAATATTCCCCTAGCGGTGACTTTTGGAACTAATTTATTTTTTCGCAAAATCCTTCGTCCCCCGTCTTGTTTAATCTTCCTACAAAATGTGGCGTCATTCTCGCAAAGAGATCGCGCTACAGAACACTGTGAGCACTGTCAGTTTAATTATGGCCACCCGGTATATATATATATATATATATATATATATATATATATATATGTACATATATTTAAATATATATATATGTATATATTTATATATATATGTATGTATATATATATATATATATATATATATATATATATATATATATATATATATATATATGTATATATATATATATATATATATGTATATATTTCTATATATACGTATATATATATATTTGTACATATATATATATATATGTATATATATATATATATATATATGTACATATATATATATGTATATATATATATATATATATGTACATATATATATACATATACATATATATATATATATATATATATATATATATGTGTGTGTGTATATATATATATATATGTGTATATATATATATATATATATATATATATATATATATATATATATATATATATATATATATATATATATATATATATATATATATATATATACAGAGGCTGTTCGCATATTTTTAGACGATTTTGGTAAGCGGTAATAAAAAACCGTTTGCTGCAAAAGAAATAATTGCAATTGAACTATGTTTTTAAAAGTCAAAATTATCGTCTACGGCTTGAAAGTTTTGTTTTTATTCAAAAAGGCTTTTTTAACAAAGCAGTGGTTCGAAGGCTAGATTTATGCTCTTTCCGAAGAGAAATATGCATACTCCGTTATCCAAAAACGATGTGAGAGTCATGGTTTTGTGATATCTAAAGCGTCGATAGGTAATATCGTCAACAAGAAAGGAAAAAACGTCAAATTAGAGCCTCAAGTGGGACAAAAATTCCAAACAAGTATCCAAGGAAAAAACGGATATCTTCGACTATTGCAAAGGTACGTTGTTAAATGTTAAAAGAAAATCCTCCTAGTCAAAGGACAGTTGCAAAATCATTAAAATGCTCGGTGTCCACTGTAAACAAAATGATAAACGTTGATTTAAATCTTAAGAAAGCGAAAAAACGCAATGTTCATCGTCTTCTTCCAAATCATATCGCTGAACGCAGGACACGCTGCAGAATTCTATATGAGAAACACTTATCCAAAGAAAAATGGAAAACAATTGTCACAATAGATGAATCATGGGTGTATTTAAATAGTTGCAATAAAAAAAGAGTCATTTATTATCATAAAAGGGGAGAAAAAAATTTAAGTACATGGTTCAAAGAATCGAAAGAAAGTTTTTCTAACTGATTCATGATTGCTGCTGGTTTTTCTTATAATGGCAAGTTAAAAATAAAGCGAGTGGAAATTAATGTCAAGATTAACTCTAAATACTATCAGGAACATATTTTATCGCCAATTTTTCTGAATGAAATAACATCGCTTTACCCACAGTGCCATCAATCTGTGAGACTCCATCAGGACAAAGCTAGCAGTCACACATCAAAATCCACTGTAAATTTCCTAAAAGAAATGGAACAAAAAACTGGTATCAAGGCCATACCCTTCACTACTAAATCGCCCGATGTATCACCTACGGATTTTCGTGCTTTCGGACTTTTAAAATCTGCATTATCCAAACGTCGTCCCAAAACCCTTATAGGACTCTGGAAAGCTGTTCAGGAGGAATGCGATAGAATACCTCTTCTGACACTTCAAAAGGCATTATTATCCTGGAAATTGCGGTGTCGAAAGATAGTTCAGAATAAGGAATGTCAAATAGAACATGTAAAACACAAGAATTTTATGTAATTTAGTTTTGTGAATACAATATACATCGTCTAAAAAATGTGTGAACAGCCTCTGTATATATATATATATATATATATATATATATATGTGTGTGTGTGTGTGTGTGTGTGTGTGTATAAGAAAAAGATGAAAGAGAATACCAGTAATAGCACTAAAGCTACTTGCAGCCAGGAACATCTAACATGAAAAGAAAAGTATGAAAGAGGTTTTAGACAGTATCTCTTCATCAGCGCTGTCAATACTGTCTAAAAACCAATGGATTGTTTCCGATGAGTATGATCTATACAGTAAACACACTCAGACACAGTACAATCCATGAAAAACAGAAGAATTGATTAAATATTGAATTAAGAGTTACTTAACCAAATAACACCAAGCCTGGAGCTAGACAGAGTGGAAGTTAAGAACATGTAACAGTGGTACCTCCGAAACAGTGGTACATCCGGTACAGTGGTACCTCCGAAAAGCGGACCGTCACGGGACCGAGAGTTTTGTCCGTTATTAGGAGGTGTCCGCTAATGGGTAGGTCAACCTTTTTATAAAAAAGGTTTTTGCACTTCTTTTTGACATTTGATTTAAAATTACGGCTGCAATTTTAATTAAAAAGGAAAAATTAATTAGGGAAGAAAAGATTAACTATTTACTTCTTTACCTTTTAATTGTGGCTAATCCTTGTATCTTGCATTAAATAATTCCAAAATTCAATGTATGGGAGCTAAATTGTTTTAATTACTACTGAAAAAATCTGTTAACAAAGTTTGATTTCTCTATTTTACACAGCAAACTTGTTTTTCAAGGTGAATCTTCATAAGATTTAACCTTGCTCGTCCCTCCGAATCTTCATTATTCAGAAATAACTGATTTAATTGTTCACTGTGTTTCAGTGCTTCCGCATAATCTTTGATTTTGCAGTCTGCCATTGGCGATTCTTCATCATCATCCTCAGAAAGTACAGTGATTCAGTGGTGTCCCGATGAATGACATTGGAAACATGCAGGTTTTCTTCCTCAATGGATAAATCGTCGTCGATCTTGACATACTCTTCAACGCTGACATTTGAATCCAAATTGGCTACTAGATCCGCAAGTTCTTTTTCACTTTTTTTTAGTAGTACTGTCATTTGCCACTTCGTTTGTACTCAAAAATCCTCGTTTGTACTTAAAACAATTTTGAATGCCCCCAGGCTCCACCTTTTTAAGGACTGACGTAGTCCAAGAAATTGCATTCAAAATAGATGCCGATTTTGCCAGTTCTTCGCTGGAATTGTAGGAGATAATCCGTGAAAACACATGTCTCAGAAGCAGCTTTCTGTATCGTACTTTAAAGCGATGGATAATTCCCAAATCAAGTGGCTGTAGCATCGAAGTGGTGTTTGGAGGCAAGAAAACTAAATTATCATTTTTGAGCTTTAGATCATCAGAATGGGAAGTAGCTTTGTCCATGAACAGAATGATTTTTCTCTTTTGTTTGTTCATTTTGTTGTCTAACTCCTCCAGCCAATCGCTCATTATCTCAGCGGTCATACACGTTTTTTTATTTGACTTCTATGAAACACTAAGTTTTCGCACATCCATGTTCTTCAGATATCCAGGCTTCTAAGGAAACGTCTAGGCTTTGTAAAGACGCATAAGTATATATTTTTAGCTTGCTTGTTAGAATAAATTTGAAATGTTTGCCAAAATAATTGAAAATTTTCCAAAATTACCTGTCCGCTATCTAGAGGGAATAACATGGATTGTCCTATATGAAAGGACTGGGACTCGTAAAAATGTCTGTTAATTAGAGGTGTTTGCTATTCGGGAGTGTCCGTTAACTGAGGTACCACTCTTTCTCTCTCTCTCTCTCTCTCTCTCTCTATATATATATATATATATATATATATATATATATATATATATATATAAATAAAAAATATATATATGTATGTATATATATATACAGGGTGTCCATAATTGAAGTCCCACTTTCAAAAGGCTGCAGAAAAAGAACCACTGGTCAGAATGACTTCAAATTTGAACTGAATATACTGGAAGAAGGCGGAAACGATTTGCATAATAAAAAAAAGTTCCAAAATGTTACAGCGCCATCTATTGATACATTTTGAAACTTTTTTTATTATGCGAAATAGTTTCCCCCTTCTTCCAGTAATATCAGTTCAAATTTGAAGTCATTCTGACCAGTGGTTCTTTTTTGCTGCCTTTTGAAAGTGGGACTTTAATTATGGACACCCTGAATATATATATATATATATATATATATATATATACAGTGGAATCTCGATCGATCGTTTTCGGATCCATCGTTTTTCCGTATGTACCGTTCTTTTTATCCAGTCCCAACGATCATATTGCTTTGTTATGTTTCCGCATCTATCGTTTTACCACATTTATAGTACATTTCAATAAGGTCCCTTGAAAATCGATAGATCGAGATTCCACTGTATATATATATATATATATATATATATATATATATATATATATATATATATATATATATATATATATATATATATATATAGATAGATATATATATATATATATATATATAGTTTACAAATGGAAATTACTTAATAAGAAACAAAAATGAGTAAATAAATTTTTGGCGCTAAGCTGCTCACAAATATATTTACGATATAAAAGATATTTAAAATTAAGATGACTAAATGGGGCAGATGTGACCATTTAATACTCCTATAACCTAAATCAAGATAGACATATAAAAATAAGCAAAACAGAAATGGAGGTGGTATAGATTATGACTGAGGGGGGGGGGGGGGTTGTGACCCCCCAACCCCGGTTAAACATGTTTTTTGCCTGGCAACACTCCCGGAGGTCGTCTATAACACCAAGACTGTTAGAAACAATTATGAAAAAGAAAAAAAATTTAGATGAAACAGATAAGTTAAACCATATATTTTTACTTATATAGTAAACTAAAACATAATTACAAGATGAATAGTGTTTAAACCTTTTAATATAGAAAAAATCTTAATACTAAGATACAGAAGTACAATAATACTAATCAACTAAATAATTACACATTAACAAATAGACTACAAAAATTAAGATACAAAATACTGAACTCCAAACCAAGCAAGAGTCACGAATCTCATGAACACTCACTTTTATAGACATAGTAGGGATAAATATTGCTGTATTAGGGAAATTTTTGGTGTTGCCAACTTATGTTAAAACGATTCTCGCAAACTTTATTATCTAAATTAAAAAACTGGGTTAGAATTGATACGAGGAAATTGACAGGAAAACCCTGGTCAATAGCTATAGTTAAGAATTTATTTATACTGACGTCCATAGTTTTTGTGTTTGAATTTAAACGTTGGCAACGTATTAACTGGTTAGTAACTATATTTCGTTTACTATTTAACTGTAGAGCATTATTCCAATTCATAATCCTAACTGTTTTAAAGTTGTAAAATTCGCATTTATCATATAGACTGTATGATATTAGATTTAGATTAACATTTAAACTCAAGTCCAAAAATACCAAATTGCGTTCGTTATCTTTATCAGTCTCCACCAATTTAAGATTTTTATTTTAAAAATTAATATCTATTGCATTTAAGTTTTCATTAAAACATATGAGTATATCATCTACATAACGGAAAAACATAAGTTCATTAAGAATCATAACTCCTCTTTCGTAAAAGTGAAGGTATATATCTGCTAAAGCAGATGAGCATCCTCTACCCATTGGTATTCCATGTATTTGCTTAAAGAAGTTTCTACCATTATATAGTATTGTTTCATTAAGTACAAGGTCTAGTATCGCACGATATTTATTTTCAGTTATATATGTCTTTAAATCATAATTTTCGGGGGAAACATCTGGTATAATGTGTTTTAATTGCTAATCAATTCCTTTGACAGATGAAATTTATAAAACGAATCCTTCTGCAAGATGCAGAAAAGTTCAGGCTATCTGAAAATATCATTTTTATTTGATTATCAGCATTTGTGTAGCTGATAATCAAACTAGTAGTCAAATGTTCTCCGTAGGTTAACATAGAGGTGAGTGAATCCAATAAGGTTAGTACACAGCATCATTAAGTATCACTCTTCTAATTTTGTTTGAATGTTGTTTCTTTATCATCTACAGTAAAGACAATCTCCTAGTATCACGAATAAACCCTTAAAAATTTTCCATGCTAAATTCAAGAGCTACTGACATGACCGTCTGTCTGTAATGGGAACCGAACACCTTATATGAATCCAATGTCCACACTGAAAAAGGGAAATGCTTATCATATTACAAAATGGAAGTATGACTAGAAGGTTTAGAAAATATGTTTTAAATACGTGTATCTGATGGTCTTTCACTCGTTAGAACAACTGTTTCTTTCTTGATCGTCACCTAAAGGCATTTTTTTTCTTTGCTTATTTTATGTGTTTCTAAGTCTTTTTATTTAATCAAAACAAATAAAATATAAAATTAAACATTGAATAAAAATAATAAAATAAAAATCAAGAAAAAGATTATGAAAAATCAAAAATAATGTAGAATTGAAAAAAAATGTTAAAATTAAATTAAAATATTTACTGTGTTTTCTAACTTTTTATGTTTCTCTAACTTTTAATTAACTACTCCTAGTTAATAGTTGGTTTAAATTTAACTTCTCTTAACTCAGTACAATAATACATTGTAAAGTAATTTTATCTTAAAACCTGTACTAACAATTTTTATGAACACCCTTATTTGAATTTTTCATAGTCATCACTGGAGTTAAAGTCTTGACGGCGACGATAGAACGTCTCGAAACGTCTCGAAAAGAGTCATAACGGCGGTGACTCTCTCTCGTTAACCATCAAATGGCACAGTGGTTTGAGAGGAAACAGATGGTACGGTATGGTTTGTATGAGGTTTTTGGTAGAAATAAGTACACAATAAGCATGTTTGTTGTATAATAACATTTATTGATAGTATTTTACATAAAATAAAAACCTTTTTGTAGTAAAAATGACCAAAGAATTGTAATTTTGCTAAACAAAGCAAATCTCTCTGGTATTTACATAGAATGTTGTATATATTTGGTCAAATATGTAATTTAGTCTTGTACCTAGTTTTAGAAGTTAGTGAAACCACTTTCCGGAGCACAGAAACGTAAAAAATAATATATACTGACATTTGTGGCCTTCAATATCGAAATAAAAAATTAAAAATTCTGAAAAAAATTGACTAGTGATCATGAATACCGTTTTTCAACAAATGCACTCCTGTTTACTGCAAACGCATGACTGCAAACGCTCCAACACCTGTTGCAAGACTGACTGGTAGGGTTCCTTGTCAACTCGATCTCTTGCAAGGAGAGCGGAGAGTACAGGAGGGGGAAGACACACCCCTGGGTCAGATCCGACCCCCCCCCATACCGTTTCAGGTTTTAAATACAAAAGTGGGGTACCCAAAACTGCTAAACATGCTACCTAGGAACATTACAAGCTGACACAGGTAGCTTTATTGACCTGAAGTAGCTTTTCGTTTTTACAGGTCACTCACCCATTCCAACAGTGTGAAAAAGACTTTTAATTTTTAACTCCATTCCTTACACCAGGGTTTCAGAAAGTTTTTCTGCGATGGAACACTTCGTTAATCCTGAAATTTTATCGAAACACCTTGTTTAGTTTGTGGGGTATGTAATAACACATAAACAATAAAAAAAAATTTAAATGGAGAAAAAACAATTATTCATTCAGTATTTAATTTTTTAGACATTTTATAGCATTAATCGGTCATACATATTTGAATTTCTTGCAACGTTGCAGGATATAAAACAATGCCAGGTTTTCGTGGAACACCTATTAACTTTCCTTAGAATACCAGTGTTCCGCGTAACATAGTTTGGGAAACCCTACCTTACACCAATGTTTCTCAACCCTTTTTGAGTCAACACTCATCAATGGTTTCCCCGCATCCTGCACCCCGCCCCCCCCCCCCCCCCCTCGCCCTGCATATTTTCAATAAAAAACCTTTTAAAACAGATATAAAATAAACTAAAATGCATTTTCCGTAACTATTTCCAACCAAATGTTTAATTTAGCAAAAATAAAATTTGCAAAAAGGGGAGATTATTTAGAAACATTCATCCCTCAATGAAAGGTGAGTAAAAGCAAGACCAGAAACACAAAAAAAACCTTAAGAAAATAATTATACAGATACCCTACGGATTCAGAAGTATGTAATAATAAAAACAGAAAATCTCTTACCTAAGGAAAATTACTTTATTATGTTGGAGAAAAAACAATAGTAGTAATACCAAAAGGGACAACGCAGTGTGATGAAAGACAAACTAGTGTTTAAAATTTGTATACTGTACGTAATAAGTAACCGCAATTTTCATTTACCACCAAATAAAGTTAATAGATTTATGACAAACTCAGTTTGCGCTTTGAATGAGACTTTGAAAAACCCGCACAGCTTCATAGTAAATAAAATTGACATTTTTTTCGGGGAAATACGATAAAAAAGTTTTTTTACTGGAATAAAACCGTAGTAATCCAACCCCCCCCCCCCCCCCCCCCCAAAAAAAAAAAAAAACACCGTGACTCATTTAGGGGTCGCGACACATGTTGAGAACTCCTGCCTAACGCACATTTCCTTTTATATATCAACCACGCAGAATGTGTGACTGCAGAATGTTTATTTTATTTTCAACGGCACTGGATATAGTAAGTCTGTATACATTTTAATTACTTATCTAGTTTTTAAATGCTGCAGTATGTGAGACTGTACATAGTTTTATTTATATTTTAAAGATTCTAGATTTTAGCCTTATATATATATATATATATATATATATATATATACAGTCAAACCTCGATATCTCGAACTTGAAGGGAGAGACAAAAAAATTCGAAATATCGAAAATTCGAATTATCGAAAAATCACATGTTATCAGTAGTAGAATAGAGAAAAAAAGCTTTTTTACATACCTTTTTAAAAAGTAATCCATTTTTTTATTTTAATAAACACTATTTACAAAATTATTTGAAAAAAGATCCAATTGTTTGCTTCAGAGGAAAGTATGAAATTTTATCAATTACACTTCCTAAGTAGACAATGGCTTTACATGTGTCCTCAAATGTCCGATGCAAATAGTGCTTCTTTGTTTGTTACATTTAGTGGCAAATGGCAGATTTCTTCCTCCTCTTCTTCTGATAATACACAAGAAGCTTTCGTCTGACCGATGATGTCATTGTCCTCCCACTGACCACACACTATTACTGCATCAGCTACGACAAAAGACTCAATGAATTCCATGTTATCGAGGTCCATGAGTTTGGTTAATCAGCTTCAATCACTTTCGGCGCAGTTTTCAGCAGGATAGTAGATGTTAATTATCTGAGTGCTTTCGTGGTCTTTTATGAATCAAGCCTTTTTAAAGTTATTCATTATCGTAGAGGAAGACACAATGTTCCAAGCTTTGTCTTCCATTCGCATAGCTTGTAGAATATTTACACCAGATGGTGAAACACCTTATTTAATTTCGGACAGCATTTTTTTAACCACTTGATGACGATACTTGACTTTGAAACTTCGGATGATGCCCTGGTCAAGTGGTTGAAGTTTTGATGTAGTATTCTGGGGGAGGGATTCAATTCTTATGTTTTCCACTCTAGGTATGTTACTGTGCTCGTTAAAACCACCCCAACCCCTCTAGAAAGTAACCTTGAAGAATAAAGGGACAAAAAAATGAAAGAAAGGATGAATGGTCACTGCATATGCATGGCAACTGACTGAAAAGACATAAGGAAACAATAAACAAGTGTTTCAACTCCCATCTTGGGGGGGGTCAAAGAGAGGTTGTGATTGCATTGTTTTATCTTCCGTGTATATACCCCTCCATTTTAAAGTTCATGTAGGGTTTTACCACTGTAATTTTTGAATAGATGTTCTATTCTTTGGAAATTTCTATATTATTTTTTTATTTTTAGAAAACTTTTTCTTCTCCATTTATGGAAAAAATTCAAGTTATCGAGGGATGAGCCAAAAAAATTCGTCAAATCAAGGTTTTTTTAACATTGAGTGTATAGGAAATTTGAAGGGAATTTTTTTTTCTTCGAGATATCGAAAAATTCGCGAAATCGAGGTTCGAGTTAGCGAGGTTTGACTGTATATATATATATATATATATATATATATATATATACACTGAAGTGCCACTGAATTAGGGATACCTACCTAGTAACGAGTTGGGCCTCCTCTGGCATTGATAACGGCTACCACACGACGAGGCATAGATTCAACAAGTTTCTGGAAACGTTCCACGGGAATGGCTTGCCAAATATTGGCTAAAGCTGTCCATAATTCAGTAAGGTTCTTCGGTGCTGTGTGATGGCCTTTCACGCCTTGTTCCAAAACATCCCAAAGATGCTCAATAGGATTTAAGTCTGGACTTCTAGGGGGCCAATTCATGACAGAGAAGTCAGAGGAATGCTCATCCAACCAGCCAGTAGCCAACCGGGACTTGTGAGAGGTACAGTTGTCTTGCTGGAAAACTCCATTACCGTGCGGATAACAGAACAGCATAAACGGATGGAGGTGATCACCCAGCAACTTTACGTACCGAATTGCATTGAGGGAGGTTGGTACACGCACCAAAGATCCCAAACTGTGCCACGAAAAAACACGCCAGACCATGATTGAGCCACCATGCCCTTGTACATTTCCAGCCAGGCATGCAGGATCCATGGCTTCATGAGCCTGATGCCATATTCTCAGCCTCCCGTCGGCTTTAAGTAGTCGAAATCGAGACTCATCACTCCATGCTACTCGTTTCCAGTCCTCTACACACCAGTCTCTGTGCTCTCTTGCCCAGGCAAGACGTACGGCCCGATGGCGAGTATAGAGCAATGGTACTCTCGTAGGTCGACGGCTCCCGAAACCCATACGGTGAAGCGAGCGTTGCACAGTCCGTTTACTGACTATACGTCTGGCACCGTCATTAAACTGGGTGGTAATTTGAGCTAATGTTTGGCTTCGCTGGCTACGTGCAATACGCCTGAGCCGTCTCTCACCACGCACTGTCAAGGCTAATTGTCCTTTGCAGTTTGACCGATCGCTAGTTTTTTTTTTCACCATCCATATATTCTTGGTATACTCTTGACACTGTCGACCTTGAAAATCCTAGCTGTCTGAAGATTTCGGAAATTGAATGGCCCATGCGTCGCGCACCTACGATTTGTCCGCGATCGAAGGCGTCTAAATCAGGCAGTTTACCCATACTGGCAATTCCAACAACTAATTCAGAACAACCACAGAACGCGCTATATATGCAGTTACCACAGCGCCCTCACTTGCGCATACATGATGCGCAGCGCTACACAATTTGCATAGGCTTTGCTATCCCTAATTAAGTGGCACTTCGGTGTATATATATATATATATTTTTATGATAATTTAAGACTCAGGGTAGCTAAAAATATTCAGAGTCAGTCTACTACATTAAAATACAAGTTTATTAAATTTAAGTCGGAGAATTTTTACAAGTATTTACAAATTGGTTGATCTACATCTTGACATAAAGGGAACTGGCCTTCTTAATAGCCAAATAATTTCGCTGATAAGAGGTCGTCAAGTACAGTCACGAACTGAAAACTATAAGGTCGGTACGCAACCTCTAGAGCATACAGCTCTGAAAATAAAGTAAATTCGTAGGGAAGTATCGTGGGCGAGAAGCCTATAGAGCATCTAGCTATGAAATATAATTATAACTTCGTGAGGAAATGTTCTAGCTGCCGAGAAGCTTGTAGAGGCTTTGAAATATGAATATAACTTCTTGATGAAGTATCGGGCTAACAAGAAGCCTGTAGAGCGGGAAGCTCTGAAATAGATATACTTCATGGTGAATTATTCTAGCTGACGAGAAGTTTAAAGCGGCTGCTGTGAAAAGATAAGACTTCATGATGAATTCAGTCGCTCAAGGACCTCTGAGACGAACGGTGCTGTCTGGATGAGAGTCTCGACTAAGTCTGCTAAAAAACTGGATTTTCTCTCTCGGTTCCAGAACTCTCGCTTTCGGTCACGTGACTGCAAATTTTTAGGTTGGCTGGCCGAATTTGTGACCTCATGTTCGTTGGCTATGATTCGCTTCTGTGACATAATGTCCCTATGTAGAAAATTAATTACCTTTTCAGTTGTTAAATATAAAATATAATTATCAATATCAACTTTAATTAACCACTATAGTTAACTTCATTAATTTATATCATCTCTTAAATTAATAATTCGCTAGCTGTATTAATATTAACTTTTCTTGGTTAACTTAATGATTAAAATATAACTGATAATTTTCCAGGTACAGTTTGAATTCTTAAAGCAATTACATTCATATTATCTACAATAATCAAATATATCAACAACAGAATCGATTCTCATATTCGAAATCGCATGGCGATTCGAATCCTTCACTTAACTGTAACTTGACTGATAAACACGTGCAGAATAGTGAATGTATTTATACGCAGAGTTTTCCTTAATAATAATAACAATGTAATCGCAGTTTTTAGTATTTAGTTTTTAATATAGTCTTATGCTACAGCTAGCATTTGTAAATTATTTAATTATCCCTTCCTACAAGTTTGATTTGATTAATATGTGCAAAAGGAGATGCGATCTATTTATCAGAGCGGAAGCATACTAGTGCTTACGAGCTCCAGTCTGTGAGCAGGCTATGCTTCGATATAAGAAAACACGCTTGCAGTGACGTTTTGGCATTTTTTACGAGTACTTTTTATGAGTGCATTTTTTATAAGAGCAGTTTTTTTTCAGTAAGAGCATTTTCTTGTGTGTGATTTTACCTTGTGTGTGACAGATAGTGAACAGGGCAAGTTCCCTCAGTTAGTCTGGTCTCCGGACAACTTTTTCGATACTGGCTGGCATAAGTCTGTATAAATTATCACCATATCATCGATGAATAAAATATAATTAAATTTTAACGTATGCCAGTGTTATTTCTGCGTGTCGATACAACATTCGAAAGACATCATCCAGCAATGCTCCTGTATTAGCCAGAGCTTTGGGTCCTTCAACTTCATCACCAAACTGCATCATAGGTGTATCCAGCTTTCAGTTTCATCATGAAATTCGATGCATCGACTCGTGGACAATGATTCTGCGCAGCAGGCCTAACTCCACCTTTCCCCGTAGCCATATCCTCGTTTTTTTAAGCGGATGTAGATCGTCTCCACGTGATACTGATATCACGAAAGGGACACTGTGTTTTTTCAGGTGTTAATAATCCCGAGCATAGATAAGTATCTCACTTTGACTATATCTTACGAACTTAAAATTACACAACGCATTCTACCACTATACTTTACTCTAACTATAATTTTCTTATCATTGGTGCATATTCTGTATCATTTATATCAATATCACACCTTTTTTATCATCATAAACCCCCATTGTATCAGCTTCATGACGACGCCACGTTGCCGGCTCTTATAATTTAAGGGAGCACCGTATAGGCGGACCAGCGTTATCACCTACGAACCGGTCATGTAATCTTGAGCCGATTCAAGTGACAAGATCAGAACATTTGACCCCGCATCTCCAGAGGTATTTGGGGAACTTTGAGGACATTGCAGCTACGACACAGATTTTTTCCGTGAATCAGCCTCCATTTGTGTAGACGTCGATGGTTTTAGAATGAATGAAAAAGTCAATTGGAAATTTGAATCTGTGAAATCATCAATAAGCATGTCTTAATAGGATGATGATTTGTTTCTGCCTTTTCTAACTGTTTGCCAACTTTAAAAAATTGTATACCAAAGCCCTCTTCTAGAGATACTTTCAGGGGACTTCGGATACTGATTTAACAATGAGAGATTTCAGGAAGAATCACTTCAATATCCTCCACTGTCCCAGTCTGGCATGTAAGGCCTGGCATGCAGTCTCTTACAAAACCATGATCTTTTCTATCTGCACCATCCAAGTGCGATGTCCGGCAGGACACCCCGAAGCACATTTTGAAGTGTCTGGACCTTACCTGAGAAGATCTTATGACAAACCGTCTTCTTGACAAACCCTCTAATACTTGATTTTTCTAGAGTCAACAACCTTATGGATCTCATGTGAATTTATATTCGAATGCCAGAGGATTAGCAACAACAACAACAACAACAAGACCACGAATTGTGCCTAGAGGAAATTGGGGACAGAAGCTGTGACTCCAACAGAACGTGAAGTATTTGAGGCTGAACCTAGCCCAGTAGTAGATGACATTGTCCATAGACATGGAGTTCAGTGATGGAGATATCGAAGAGTAGGGGAGGAGCACACAGATGACCTCAGCGCTGAGGATCTGCAGGAACTTCAGATGAAACAGCAACAGATAGTGGCTGAGGAACATTCTTCAGGTCACGAGAAGGGATAAGAGGAAGCCCTTTCTGCATTGATAAAAGAAATGTGTTCTAAATGAGTTGACTTACAAAATTTTATTCAAAAGTATTACCCTGACAAAGCTCTAGCAAGCTGAAATGTTGCTTTTACTCGTATAATGATCAAACAATGTCTAACATCAGAAACATTTTGAAACGTAGGTAGAAGAAAGTTTCTCTTGATAATTTTGTAGTGAAACTCCCTATCTGAGTCTACAACAGGAATGGGTGGTGTTAAGAAACAGTAAAGATACGTATATATGAATATATATATATATATATATATATATATATATATATATATATATATATATATATATTTATAATATTATATTATATTTATTTATTTATTTACGTATATGTGTGTGAGCGTATCTATGTGTGCATTTTTAATACACAACCAGTTTCTCACACACACAGATGTTTCCTAAATAAATACCTCTAAGTTATCTTCAACTGTATTTGGCATCTTAATTTAAGGATGAGTTGCCATACAATTTTAAGAATTAATGTAACCTAATTAAAAGCAAAATTTTCATTTAATCGCAGACAATATAGTATCAAAATATTATTCGGCTATTTAAACGCAATTTAAATTTTAGACACCAAATAAAGTATTAAATTACCATCATATTTTCTTCGAGATTAGTTTTAGGAACAATCGAACAATTTAGCAAATTTAGTTAATCCTATAGCTTCATTCTATTTCAAGTATGATGGCTTTTTCTGAAACTGAATAAAATTTAGATAATCGAATTTACAGTGAAGATTTCAAATATGGTAACTATATTCAGCTAAAAATATTACACTTCCAGGTGTCTTGTTAGTTTTCAAGGGTGAAATTATATTTTTTATATATTAATTTTCAGTAATTCAGTGTTTACCACTACTAATTTTTATACAGTTGTTCAATAATTTACGTCAATGTAGATTACATTACTTGAAAATAGTCTTACGCAATATAGAATATAAAAGAATATATAATACAAAAGATTTTTTCGTATAAAAATGATTTTATATCATATAACATTATCATGGTGTTATATTTCCTATTTCATTTTAGTCTAAAAGAGTTGTAAGGTATACATAAGATTCGATTCACAAGAATCAAACTTTTGAGTGAATGAATTAAAGAAGCTGCTTGAGATATGCTAATTTCGGCATACGTGCTTGGTATAAATACCAAGCAGCTTGATTAAGTGAGGAGGGAGTTAAAAGTGGATAGATAAGCGAAGTAAGGGAGCTACGAGGTAAGCAGCTCCAGGTGTTAACCGGCGCTTGTGCTTAGGGGGCCCAAAGTTTACGTGGCAGAACTGCTGGTTTGACTCTCTAGTTTGTGAGTATTGCAAAGTGTATTTTTATTGAATGCTAATATATATTCCGTACAAGTAGTACGTATGCTTATTGCTGTAAAAGCAAAATATATATGTGCAACGAATTCAATAAACATTGTTTCATGTATAAACTGTGTTTGTATCAAATTCATTTAGAGTGCCACTTCAAATTGTATACACCCAAGTGCGGGTAGAAGTGAGCTATTCTCTATAGAGTGCTTTTTAATTAATGACGTTTTATATGCTTTGTTAGAAGCTTAGCTTTAATTCTTACCTGAATAAAATACTTACATCCTCATCAATTTCTAATTTGTTTCTCGTGCATTCAAATGTAGCATAATTCAATTAAACTGTAACTCTGATGAAGTTCCCATCCACTACATTTATCTGTTTAATTTAAGGATAGAGTCCTACTACATAGCAAGTTCAGTATATTGTGTACTTTTTGTTTTTATTATTTACCATGATAAAAGGCATGCTATCTTAAAAGATCTGTCATACGTTACTCACAAATATAGATGTAACATTTCCTAATTTAACGCGAAGTTCTCATGTACTACACTTGACATTTTATTTGAATAATAAGTCGTACCAAATTTTAATAATTGTATCATGATAAAATATACTATATTGTCCCTCTAATCTATAATAATCTTATTTTCACTCAGGTTCGATCAATCTATTAAAAGCAACTTTACATGTTTCTTTACAGATATCCTTGACAACTTTTTAATGATGAATCATGCGATACTTCATGTTTTGTTAAAAGTAGTGTTTTATTTTTTGCAGGTACTCTGATTAAGTTCCCATCTACAACCTTTGTCTGTTTAATTTAAAGATTAAGTTACATTACATAGCAAGTTTAGGAGATTGTGTACTTTTTATTTTTATTAATTGTCATTATAAAAAACATGTTATCTTTCTGTCAGATTTTTCTCACACACATAGACGTAACATGTCTAAATTAAACGCGAAGTTTTCTATTATACTTGACATTTTAATTCTTACCAAATGTTAATAATCGTATCATGATAAAATATACACTGTCCCTCTAATCTCTAACATTCTTACTTTGATGAGGTTTGATAAACCCATTAAAAACTATTTTTCATGTACTTGACAGATATTCTTGACAATTTTTTAATCCCCGGTCGTGCAATGCATCATATTTTGTTGAACGTGGTGTTTTAAATTTTGCCGTTAATTGTGACATTTTCGGTAATAGAATACTATGTTCATAATCACTCTACCATACTTGACATTTTATTAAAATGATAAGTCATACCAAATTTTAATGATCGTATCATGGTAAAGTATACATTGCCCCTCTAATCTGTAATAATCTAATTTTCACTGAGTTTCGATCAACCCATTAAAAGCTATCTTACATGTACTTGACAGATATCCTTGACAAATTTTTAATGATTAGTTGTGCAAATGCATCATGTTTTGTTGAACGTAGTGTTTTATTTTTGCAGTTACATGTCTGACATTTTCTATAAAAGAATACGATGCTCATAATCACTCTATTATACTTATTTTTTTTAAATGATAGGTCGTACCAAATTTCACTGACCGTATGACGATAAAGTATACATTGCCCCCCTAATCTGTAATAATCTCTTTTCACTAATTTTCGATCAACCAATTAAAAGCTATTTTATATGTCCTTGACATATATCCTTGACAAATTTTTAATGATTGTCTTGCAAATGCATCATGTTTTGTTGAACGTAGTGTTTTATTTTTTGCTGCTACGTCCGAGATTTCCTATAACAGAATACGATGCTCATAATCCCCCTATTATACTTGACATTTTATTAAAATGATAGGTCGTACCAAATTTTAATGACCGTATCATGAAAACAGTATTACATTTCCCCTCTAATCTATAATAATCTCATTTTCCCCGATATTTGATCAACCTATTAAAAGCTAATTTACATGTTTTTAACAGATGTCTTTGAAAACTTTGTAATGATTAGTCGAGCAGTGCATCGTGTTTTGTTGAACGTAGTGCTTTATTCTCTGCTGTTAAATCTGAGATTTTCTATTACAGATTACAATGCTCATAATCACCCTATTATACTTGACATTTTATTGAAATGATAGGTCGTACCAAATTTTAATGGCCATGTTATGAAATGTATACATTTCCCCTCAAATCTATAATAATCTCATTTTTGATAAACCCATTAAAGGCTATTTTACATGTACTTGACAGATATCCTGGACACTTTTTAATGATGAGTCGTGTTTTGTTGAACATGGTGTTTTATTTTTTGCAGTTACAAGTCTGACATTTTCTGTAATAGAATGCGATGCTCATAATCACATTTTGAATACAGATTTCGGATTTGGGAAATATATTTAGCTTTAACTTTTATATCTGCCAGCCTTTGCTAGATTTAAATTACGGATTTTTTTTTTTCCCCACTTGAAGCAGAAGTTCTCCGACGTTGACTTGCTATGCAAAATAAAATATGAGAGGACTTCGCTGTGACAGGAAATCAAATCATTTCGTATATTCTTTGCGTTTTTCTCTCCTCTGTGATTTCTACTTTCTCGCCGGCGTCGTAATCCGTTTAGAGATTTGACTGCTGCTGAAAAAGTGTCTGCAGTTTAAGAGAATCTAAACCGAAAATACAATAAATGGATTGTTTTTTAATCCCCGACAGATGGCTCTGACATCAGTTGTGCATTTAGGGCAAGTGGCAAGAAAGCGTGGTGGAAATAGCGTATTTACAATTAACGCATATAAGGTGGCAACAAATTAAAAAACTTTTAAGACGGTGTCAGTTCCAATTATTTCTTAAAGTTTCTTGACAAAATGCGGATAACGAAAGAATCCAAAAGAATTATTGACTTTTAAATCGAGTGTGATATGCTAAAACAGGATTAGGAAAATGGCAGAGGCATCAAATTAAATAATAAATTAGAAAACAATAAATAGCAACTATAAAAATTATGAAAAGCAAAAAAAAAATTATTTTTATAGCACTCAACTCTGACGTTTTTGTCTTTAGTTTAATATAGACGAAAAAACAATAGCGGGAAATTCATAAAAGAACGGAAACTCCAGATTATTTAATAAAATGCATTTTGATAAAAGACGAGTACAGGTTACCGAGTTGCAAGTATTTTAAATTACATTTTACAATTAATTCTTTGTTAAGTAATAAATAGGGGTTTTAAAGCTGCTGTGTACTAACACAACTGTATTCACTAACTCCAATTTTAATCAATGGAGAAAATTTGGCTACTATTTACAACTACGCAAATGCTGATATAATTAATCCAATAAAAATGGTATCTTCAGATAGCCTGAACTTTTCTGCACCTTGCAACAGGATTCGTTTTATAAATTTCGTCCACCAAAGGAATTTATCAGGGTTAAAAACACACTATACCAGGTTTTTTTCACCGAATAAATTAAATTTTAAAATATTTGCATTTTTTAAATACGTAAAATGCCCCAAGGTGTAAAATTTCTTTCTCTATTACAGAGTACAATTATTTTGGAAAAATTCATTAAATCCAAGTCTGCAATTCTTGGAAAAATTTTCTCCATAGGTTAACATTGAGGTGAGCGATTTCAAAAGGGTTAGTACTCAGCATCTTAAGCGTTTCAGACAATAAATAACAAATAATTCAAACAATAATTAGAAAGTATTAAAAATATAAAACAGACTGCAACAAAAAATTCTCCTTATAATACTCGATTTCGACGTTTTTGACTTGAAAATTACACATTAGTGGGAAATTTATGAGAACGGTATACCGAATTCTAAGTATATAATAAAACTCATTCAAATAAAAGATGAGTACAGGTTACATAGTTGCAAGTATTTTAAATTACATTTTAGGGTTTATTCATTGTTAAGTTATAAATAGTCTTCAGTTTTTCACCATCGATGATCCCAACTACTAATTTCATGAGCCATACCATTTAATTCGTAAGTTTGCTCGGACGGAATGTCAGTTTAATGAATTCCTGGAAGTATTAGAAGGAGAGAAAAAAAAGCAGTATTTGTGTATTGCTATACTACAAGTCAAATTTATTGTCTGTATGATTTTAAGCAAGACAGTAGCGTTTATCAGTGCTTGTCATTTTTTTTTTCAAATTTAAGTGAAGTTACATAAAATGGTGTAATACACAATTCGAAAAGTTTCCACCTACTACGACGTCGTTTAAAGATATTTTTGGCTGCTTTTTTCACATTTTTTTTCCTTTCAGCTTTGTGGAAAGCGGCGATATTTAATTCTAAGTGCGGTTGACATATCGAAGGTAAGCGTCAAACGTTGACATAATTTGCTAAAAAATTGCTAAGGTAGTGATTTATTTGATAAGGGAATTTGAAGAAAATTGTAGACAAAAGCCAATACTCGACTGCAATCATAATTGCAAAACATACTGGCAATTCTTCGATGATCAGAAATTAAATGACTGATGAAACGGATATCGCATAGTTACTAATGCAACATCTTCGGAACTTCATGAACGTGGATCTGAATGCGGGAAGAAAAAAACTTTTTGGCAAGCAGAATGTACATCGGTGCTAGAGACTGCAACTACATTGAAGAACAGCAACCGAAATAATCACCAGCTGAAGAGAAAGATAGCATCAGATGAAGCGTGCTTTGATGTATTTCTATGCTCTTTGACTAAGAAAACTCTCAATAGATTTTTGTCACAAACAAAGCGTTGCAAACCAAGTTTCATATTCTGATTTACATTAAAAAACTTTTAATGGCAACCACTGGTATTTTTATTCTACTAATAGACGCTATTAATTATATCTAAGATGTGCTCCATACACTTTTTGTCAATTTAAATGAATGAAAGAATTGGTTTCAGTTCCCGGATTGGACTTTTCTACGTCACATTCTCAAATTATAGTCGGACTCAAACAAATTAAGTTTTCTAGATCTTAAAAACTTTCGATCATTTAAAGGCTTATCAATGGCTAGTTAGCTCGTTTCGGAATTTAAGTCAACGTTTTAATTTATTTAATATAAAACAGTATAGCTTCTTAACACGTGTAAACATACTTCATTAAATAGTAATATTAGTAAATTTTAAAAAAATATTAAAAACATAATTTTAGATTTTTATGACACGTTTTGCAAAGATTTTTTTTCATCGAATGTGTCTCAATATAAAGGTCGTTATGTATATATAACATGTTGATAATTACATATTTGGCTTAAAAAAAATTTTTAATACAAAATTTTAAGCATGTTTTATTATTTGCCTATCTTCCGAATCAATATCCTTTTGGCTTAATCTTCCTATTAGTTTAATTTAGCTGAATTTATCCCTATCAGCTTAATCTAGCTTAAAATTAGGGAAAAAAGTCACATTAATGTCTTCAAGTTTGGTAAAAATTTTCTTTAAGATATTTTAATCGCTTTGAAGGTACAAAAAAATTAAGTTCAAGTTTTCCACAGGTTAAAAATTCCTAAAAATAGTAAATTAACAATAGAGGAAAAGGGATGCTATATAAAGTTTCGTTCAAATACTTTGCAAAGATATTTTTATATACTTTTAAACATGGCTTATCATAAAATATATAATCCCAAGATTAACAAATTTACATTGGAGCACATATAGAGTGTACAGCATGAAAAATGCATCCAGCAAAGTAAACATCGTAGAAACACGGAGTTTAGGTAATTTAATTTTGAATGCTTTATTGTATGTTTTAAGCCAAAGACAAAAAAATTGTGATTTATATACACTACCCTACAATGATGGACCACACGCCAGCGGATTTGTATAAAATCCGACTGCATGTTGGATTTTATGCAAATCCAGTGCTTGCATGTATGTGATCTGTTAAGAACCCTTTCAGGGACACTATATCAAAATATTTTTGGGGGAGGACAAAACTTTATATTTGAAGAAACATTACCATTATGAACATATTCTGTAAAAAAATTTTTAAAAATGTAGCTTTAGTTTAGGTAAGGGGTGATCCATTTTTGAACCACCGCGCACCTAGAGCACTGTATATTAGAATGTCAGTTCTGATTAGCTAAGCCATTATAACTCTATAAAATTAATAATAATATAGAGCAAACATATAAAAATATGTCCATTGCAATCAGTTTACAATATATATACATATATATATGCATTCATTTATTTATATTTATACACAATATTTATCAAATAATTTTCTCTTAAAAAATAAATAAATAAATAAAGTAGAAAGTATATAATGAAAGTAAAAAGTATATAAAAAAGTATAAAAGTATGTAAAAATATATAAATTGAAAATTTCAAATGCCTCAGAAACAGTAATATTTTTTCTAGTCATCCTGACACATTACAAAGTCAAAGGAAAGTAATGATTTCTCTCACAGTCAAACTATAGAAAAAAGAAAGGGCAAATAGACTAACCAAAACCAAGGTTTCCCGAATCAAAACCAAACTTTCAAGAACTAAAATCAAACTCTCATCAACTTAGAAAAACTACTTCGATAGTGCTGCCTGGGGGTTCGAGTCCCACTGTTGGCATGGATGTATGTAGCTGTTCCGAATCGGCTTTAAAATGCAGGTCCCGGTGTAATTAGCCCTCGTGTAGCAAAAAATTGACCGTAGCGCCCCCCCCCCCCAACAAAAATAAAATAAAATAAAATTTATACGAAATCGATACTGCCATCTAGTGACAGTAAAGACTATAGGCGCAGTGGTTCATATTTGAACCGCCAGGAATGAAATTGCTTAAAAAGATAAGAAATTATGCAGATACATTAAACTTTTCTGTTTAAAATAAATAAGTAATAACCGTAAAGTGAAATTTCAGAACTTCGGGGCATCTATAAACTCACAACTTAGAAAAACTGGAAAATCTTCACACTACAAATTACTGGCTTGCAAAAAAAAATTGTCCTCTCAGAAAATATAGACCCGTAGAGTGCTGCCATTTGTTCATTCTCAAGCGCACTAATAAGTACACAGTTTACTGGAATTTACAGAAAAATTCAGCTAAGGATTTAGTTGTTATAAAATACTAAAAATAGGTGATCCAAAAATGGACTTCCGCCCCTGAAGGGGTTAAGGTAAAAAACGGAGTGGCAGCGCCATTAGTTCTGTATGAAAGTGCGACAATATGTCGAAACGAAAGGAACTTAGTGACTTTGAAAGAGGTGTTATAGTTGGTTGTCACATTAGTGGCAGGTCTATTCGTGCAAGTGCGGTAGAATTATCACAGCAATGGTCAACTGATGGTAATGCCGTGAAGAAGTGGAAGACAAAGGGAGTTGGAACACGAACTGTACACGTTGGTCGGCCCCGTAAACTGACCGAATAGGATCGGCATGTCCTGAAACGTGAGGCTCGTAAGAGCCATACGAAACCACTCCAAATCATCAATAGTGAGTTTCAACAGGCAGTAGGGGTTACTGCACCCCAGTACTTTGCGGAAAGAACTGCACGACCTCAATATCCACGGATGTGTTGCTGCCCACAAACCAAACATCACCCCAATCGAACAAAGCGGCAGACTCGCTTCGTGTTTGCGACGTCACATCTGGACTGTATAGACCAGGGATTCTCAACCTTTCAGGCTCTACGCCCCCCCCCCCTTTGAACACTGATGCGAGGTTACGCCTCCCCACCACCACCACCATATGTGGTCAATACAAGTATAGTACAATCGGAATTTAAAACTGAAGTTGGTTATTAAATGAAAATATAGAATAGATAATTTCATACACAAAATTTATTACTGCTCATATCTTAATTTGGAACATATTATTATTAGAACATATGAAATCAAAGAATTAAATACAGATCAAATATATTTGAGGTAATGAAGGATCTAGGTGAGGTTGGCATGTAATACCAGTCACTTTCACAACATTAATGAGGGGGCTGGCACTATTTGTCCTTGACATGTTTTTGAATATTAGGTTGTAACTGTGACAAAGCACACCTCAGGTCACTTTCAACATCCAGACGTACGAAAATTATCGTATTTTTACAATTGCGAGAACTATCGTGTACGACAATTATTGTATTCGTATTCGTATGTCGAAAATACGTTACGGTTACATTGTGACCGCAAAATTGAGTACAATAAATGACAGTTAGTTTTACTTTCTATTTTACTTTCTTTTTAACTCACGCCTCCCTTGAAATTCTTCTACGCCCCCCTAGGGGGGCGCGCCCCCCAGGTTGAGAACCGCTGGTATAGACCACTGGAAAACTGTTTTATAGAGCGACGAGTCACGCTACATGCTCTACCAATCGGACGTCTGTTACCCGAGTGGATAGTTCCAACTTTCAAGCTTGGTGGTGGTGGTGGTGGTAGTGAACTTGTTTGGGAGTGTTTTTTCGTGGTATGGTCTGGGACCTTTGCTTGTTGTTCCTGGTAAATTGAACGCCTACAGGAACATTTTTGACAATCAGGTTCTTCCTACACTCTGGCAATTTTATGGAATGGACGAATATTATTTCCAGGATGACAACGCTCCATGTCATGATGCAGCCTCTGTCAAGCAGTGGTATCAAAATATGGATGTAAAACGTCTTCCCTGGCCAGCTCAGAGTCCTGACATTAACCCCATAGAACAATTGTAGGACGTGTTACAGCGACGGTTACGGACCAGGGAACCATGTCCGAAATCTACAGCTGAGCTGCGACATTCTTGCAGCAGTAATGTACACAAATACTTATAGCTGTGTATCAAAACCTTGTTGAAAGTATGGCCAGAAGGGTTGCTAGTGTAATTGCAGTACCTGGGGGGCCATCCCCCCATTAAAGAATGTATTCTTTCTCTTATACTATCACACCTTGCTGTCCCGTTCGTTATTGTAGGGTAGTATGAATGGAAATACCGAACTCCCTTAATAAGAATCATTTCGGAAACAACTTCTATTGGCTTTTATCTGTGTTGGAGTATTATTTGAGTCCCCGATCAACAAAGTTGTATAACAAATTAAATGAAAAAGAAAAAAGAAAAAGAAAAATATCTTAAATTTCTATTGATAATTTAAGCGATTCATATGAGGGGATAAATTCCGATTAAATGGTCAAATTGTTTTCAAGTCATTTTAAAACAGTGAGTTGTTTATGTTGAACATATTCCTCCTTTCATAATTTGTTCGTAAAAGATATGAGGCAATTGGGAAAACATCAAATAACTCACGACCGTAATTTAAAGACTTTAGTGCTGCCATCTATCATTGTGTAATCAAAATACAAATCTGCTTTGGTAGATGCTCTGTTCATTCAGTTTTTTTGTGACACAAAAATTTCCCAAACTCACATCTCTGTCTTATATCCAGAGAGGCATAGTAAATTATTTCCAAGGTAACTCCAACAACTGTCATCTTTACAGGGAAATTCTAAGTGATACTGACTGCAACATTCCAAACATGTTTTCATCATTAAGCATCAAAAAGTCATGTTGCTTCATTGGAGAAAGTATAAAATAAAACAATCATATGTATTTTCAAAACAGTCTTCAAACTTGTTTAAATAATATTGAATAACTCGCCTTTTCAATATTATTTAAACGTGAATATATTTTTTAATTTGTGTATTTTAGATTTTCTTAAAAGTCTCAAAAATATTATTTAAGTATGCGGATAACATTACGAGAATTATAGAAATTCGTAACAGTTCAGTGCTGCCATCTATTGTATATAAGAGAAAACGTTTTCTTACCGATAACTTCTTCTAAAATCAGACAAATTTAATTAAAAAGAAATATTTAAATGGAATGCAGATTTTTGTAAATTAAATCATTATTAATTTAGTTTAATTTTTCATTGCGAAGTCACAGTATTGTAATCTGATTTTTATTTATTTCGAACGAATGAAATTTTCGTTTTCAGTTGTTTTTTAAACTGCCCTAGACACAAGTTACTATAATTTACAGATTTTATGTATTTATTTTTGTATTATCATTAGCTCTCTTTTGTATCAAACTAATTATGAACCTAAACATGTGATATGAAATTAACTTTCATTATTATTATTTTTTTTTAATTTCATCATAATTATCATAATTGTTCTCTGGTCTGCGAATGTGTGCATATGCAAAATTACTAGTTCCCTAAGTAAACTACCTTTGTCTGTTACTTAATACCATTATTATTAAGAAAACCCTTTCTTTTTGTGGTATAGGAATGTTGGCCAATTTAATATTAATGTAATATAAATAGTATCTATTAATCAATTTGAAAAATGTTTACTGAACTGTGACAAATAAGTTCTTACTGGTATTGCATTTTATGAGAACATTAAATATGCTCACAATGGAAGATTACAGATAACTGACCCCACAAACTTATGTTAAAAAATTGAATGATGAAATTCAACGAAGAAGTATTTTGAAATAAAAAATAGGTCCATGCATCTTTCCACACCTAGAGAAAAAAATGTCTTTATTAGAATTTAAAAATTGTTCTAAATGATTATAAATGTTAAATATAAAATTCAAAATTTTTTCTAGTTAAAAATTATATAGAATTGATTCAACAAGCTATATTTGATTAAGTAACGATATTTCAACGTCATTTGTAAAAACTCCATTTCTAAAGATCCAAACCTGGAAGAATTCGCGATCAGAGGAAATTAGTTAGGTGTTTTCATCAATGATGCCATTTAATTTCATTCGTAGATATTAGAAATTTAGTTCTGTTATACAATAGTTGCATAATTAAAGACAAAATTTTTTAATTCTGCCATGAAGAAAAATCATTTTGGGTTGTAACTGAATTACTAAGGATTATTAAGAAATTTTATATCCATACTGGCAACCTAAACTATCTATCATTTAAGTTTCATGTTTTTTCAATTTAATTTCTTTTGTTTTCAATGTTCTGTTTGAAGCAAGTTACTTTAAAATGTCTTTAAGGGAAAATTACAGCATACTTTTAAAACAAAATTTAATGTCCCTATTCATTTTAAATAGCATGAAGCATGATCGAAATCATTTTAGTGAGTACAGATTCAGGAAAGACATGAAATATAAACGTTTTGCTTGTACCAAAGACAAACTTCATTAATTCATACAGTTATGTTGCATAGCTTCATTAACAGTTATATCAGTAAAAGATCTTAGTTATAACATACCTTGACATAAATATTATAAAAAACCTCATTTATTACTTCGGGTTTAAGATCCGAAATTTTTTTAAATATTTGTAAATAGCAAAAAAGTAGTTTAATTGTTATGCCAAGTACTTATTTCTGAAATTTTTGTTTAATTTAAAGAGCAACAGTTAAGATTTTTGATACCCGGCACAAAAACTAAGATTTTGAACATGACACAAGAATTGATATTTTTTGTTGTTTACAAATATTTTTTTTAAATTAATCTGAAACCGAAAGTAATAAATACGGTTTTAATAATATTTACGTCTAAGTACTTAGCAATCGTATCTTTTACTGATATTACTCCTAATAAATCCATGCAGCATGACTTTCGGAATTAAATAAATTTGCCTTTTGGCACAAGTAAAACATTAATTTATAAAGAACAAAGTTGTTGGCTTGATGATGGCCGAATGGCAAGGGCACTGGCATGCAACACCAGAGTCTGTGGGTTCGAGTCCCACTCTAAGCATGTACCCTTTCGGATTCGGCTTAAAGCAGTAAGTCACGGTCTAATTAACCCTTATGTAGTTAAAATTTGCGGTAGCGCTCCAAACCGAACCAAAGAAAATTATGGCTCGAAGGCTTTTGTTTGTTCATAAAGATTGTCAAATCTTTCCTCAGTACAATAAACAGCCTGTGTAAGAGAGAAGATATATTTAAAAAGAGTCAAAGATATGTTAAACAGAGCCAACAGGTGACATGCAGAGCTGAAAATTGAAGGTTTTTATGAGCATACTTTGGTCTATAATAGGGGTTCTTAACCTGTTGTTGATCAAGGACCACTTATCAAAAAGTTTCTCGGGGACCATCTTTGATAAACAAACTAAACCAAACAAAATTATTTCTCGAATGCTTTTTGTTCGTTCATAAAGATTGTCAAATCTTTAATCAGTACAATAAACAGCCTGTGGTATAGGGAAGATATTTTTCAAAAGAATCAAAGTTATGTTAAACAGAGCCAACAGGTGAGATGCAGAGCTAAATTTGAAGGTTTATATGAGCATGCCTTTAAAAAACTTTGGTCTATATTAGAGGTTCGTAACCTGTTGTTGATCAAGGACCACTTTTCAAAAAATTCGTCGGGGACCATCTTTGATAAACAAACTAAACCAAACAAAATTATTGCTCGAACGCTTTTGTTCGTTCATAAAGATTGTCAAATCTTTAATCAGTACAATAAACAGCCTGTGGTATAGGGAAGATATTTTTCAAAAGAATCAAAGTTATGTTAAACAGAGCCAACAGGTGAGATGCAGAGCTAAATTTGAAGGTTTATATGAGCATGCCTTTAAAAAACTTTGGTCTATATTAGAGGTTCGTAACCTGTTGTTGATCAAGGACCACTTTTCAAAAAATTCGTCGGGGACCATCTTTGATAAACAAACTAAACCAAACAAAATTATTGCTCGAACGCTTTTGTTCGTTCATAAAGATTGTCAAATCTTTAATCAGTACAATAAACAGACTGTCTTATAGGGAAGATATTTTTCAAAAGAATCAAAGTTATGTTAAACAGAGCCAACAGGTGAGATGCAGAGCTAAATTTGAAGGTTTATATGAGCATGCCTTTAAAAAACTTTGGTCTATATTAGAGGTTCGTAACCTGTTGTTGATCAAGGACCACTTTTCAAAAAATTCGTCGGGGACCATCTTTGATAAACAAACTAAACCAAACAAAATTATTGCTCGAACGCTTTTGTTCGTTCATAAAGATTGTCAAATCTTTAATCAGTACAATAAACAGACTGTGGTATAGGGAAGATATTTTTCAAAAGAATCAAAGTTATGTTAAACAGAGCCAACAGGTGAGATGCAGAGCTAAATTTGAAGGTTTATATGAGCATGCCTTTAAAAAACTTTGGTCTATATTAGAGGTTCGTAACCTGTTGTTGATCAAGGACCACTTTTCAAAAAATTCGTCGGGGACCATCTTTGATAAACAAACTAAACCAAACAAAATTATTGCTCGAACGCTTTTGTTCGTTCATAAAGATTGTCAAATCTTTAATCAGTACAATAAACAGACTGTGGTATAGGGAAGATATTTTTCAAAAGAATCAAAGTTGTGCTAAACAGAGCCAACGGGTGAGATGCAGAGCTGAAAATTGAAGATTTTTATGAGCATGATTGCAAAACTTTGGTCTATATTAGTAGTTCTTAACCTGCTGTTGATCAAGGACCACTTCTCAAAAAATGCGTTGTTGACCATCTTTGATAAACAACATTAATAAAAAATTACAAAAAAAAGCAATGATAAATTTAATGTAAAACTTAATAGCAAACATTAATTCCCGGGAAAACTTAAATTTAATGACTTTTTTTTCTTGTATTTGCTTTACTAGCTATTAAATTGCTCCGACGTTGTGAAAATCATGTGACGCTGTGACTACGCATCACAGGAAATATATTAAGGTTTTTTTTTAAAGAAAACATATATTTTTCCGTTGTCAAAAGTTCATGAAACGGAAACAATAAAGGAATTTTTCTAATTTGAAAAAAAAAAAATTTCGTTCCTAATTTTTATAAAATTATTGATTTGTGGTGGTTTTCTTGGTCTTCTTGGGTTGTCCCGGGACACCTCTGGTCCGCGGACTACTGGTTAAGAACCAGTGGATTAAAATATAAGCGCGCCGACCTCAAAGTGACCAGCGTGACCGTGCGTTCGAATTCCTGTAGTCTCATGTTAAAGTAGAACTCGAGATGTGGTTGGAGGAATGTACTCAGGACAAGTTCTTGCACACAGGGGAATGTATTAAGGACAAAATGCTGAATTTTATACTATTATATCCATGTGAGAACAGTCAGCCAGTCCAAATAAATGTTCAGTTTCTCAAAGTAAGTCTTTATTTATGCGCACAAATTGATTACAAATTTCCCATTGATGAATTATCAAAATGTCGGATTTCAATAACAAGAGTGATAACGTCAAGTGATAACGATATTTTTATCAACAAGACCTTGATGAATGTAAACGATTTTTTATAATGGCAAGTATTCCTCTCGTAAAATCTGCCTAAACTTCTTTTGGAGTAATAAATCGAATTACTTTATAGAGCACATACAGAGGCTATTCACACATTTTTTAGACGATGTATATTGTATTCACAAAACTAAATTACATAAAATTCTTGTGTTTTAAATGTTCTATTTGACATCCCTTATTCTGAACTATCTTTCGACACCGCAATTTCCAGGATAATAATGCCTTTTGAAGTGTCAGAAGAGGTATTCTATCCTATTCCTCCTGAACAGCTTTCCAGTATTTGGAGTTAATCTTGATATTTTTTTCCACTCTCTTTATTTTTAACTTGCCATTATAAGAAAAACCAGCAACAATCATGAATCCCTCAGAAAAACTTTCTTTCGATTCTTTGAACCATGTACTTAAATTTTTTTCTCCCCTTTTATGATAATAAATGGCTCTTTTTTTGTTGCAATCATTTAAATACACCCATGATTCATCTATTGTGACAGTTGTTTTCCATTTTTCTTTGGATAAGTGTTTCTCATGTAGAATTCTGTAGCGTGTCCTGCGTTCAGCGATATGATTTGGAAGAAGACGATGAACATTGCATTTTTTCGCTTTCTTAAGATTTAAATTAACGTTTATCATTTTGTTTACAGTGGACACCGAGCATTTTATTGATTTTGCAACTGTCCTTTGACGGGGGGATTTTCTTTTAACATTAAACAATGTACCTTTGCAATAGTCGAAAATGTCCGTTTTTTCCTTGGATACTTGTTTGGAATTTTTGTCCCACTTGAGGCTCCAATTTGACGGTTTTTTTTCCCTTTCTTGTTGACGATATTACCTATCGACGCTTTAGATGTCACCATGTAGGGTAGTATGAGAAAACCATGACTCTCACATCGTTTTTGGATAACGGAGTATGCATATTTCTCTTCGGAAAGAGCATAAATGTAGCCTTCGAACCACTGCTTTGTTAAAAACGCCATTTTGAATAAAAACAAAACTTTCAAGCCGCAGACGATAATTTTGACTTTTAAAAACATAGTACAATTGCAATTATTTCTTTTGCAGCAAACGATTTTTTTATTACCGCTTACCAAAATCGTCTAAAAAATGTGCGAACAGCCTCTGTATTACAAAACTGCAGTAGGCTTTCTGCGTAACTTTTGCTACTTTATTAATTTGTCTTGTTTCCTTTTGTGTGTTTTTAAGAATAGATTATTAGTTTTGAAGCTTATATTATAACTATAACACACATAAACTACCACTGTAAATATAAATTTTTATAATTGCTTTGACTCAGTATTTAAAACACATTGTTTCGCCATGGAATCTCTACATTACAAAATTCTTTTTTTTTTCCTGATTGGCAGTCTGCAAACTACTAAAATAATCCAGACATAAATTTCACAAACTTTAAAATTTTCGGATCTTATCATAAGAGACATAAGTAGAACAGGAAACCAGCAACCTCTGCAGAGTGTCTGAACATAGTTGAACGAATTCTTAAACTGAGAGGAGGGGGGAAGAGATATTTGGCGAGAATCTTCCTTTATAGATGCTTTCTGATTTGCTGTTCAAAATAACGTCAGAACTAAAAAAACCGATATGATTATATTCTTTCATAATTTTTTTGGCTCAAATCATCATCTAAATGCTGTAAAATCATAAATTAGACATGAGTATCGTATTGAACATCTTGTCTAATTGGATCGCAACTAGTTTTTACTATGCGGCAAAATCCAGCCACTTGTATATTTTGCCACTCCATGACGTCAGCAACCCATGCTTTATACAGGGTGCGGCAGAAAGAATGTTCTGATTTGGAACGTCAATAACAAAAATACAAAGCAAGATAGAGAAAGAAATCTTTTATACCTGAGAAATTCACAGTATGCCATTGTCATCCATCAAGTTTTAAAGATTATATCAGTTAAATGGCGACCGTCATTTTCGATGCAGTTTTGAAGTCTCTTTCTGAAATTTTGCGTGGATCTGCGGACCATGTCCCACGGAATCGCCTTGATTTCTTTTGTAATTGGTCCCTCTGTGTGCCTTTTTTTTCTGTGGGGCTATCTCAAATCAAATGTGTACCAACACCGACCAACAAATTTGCAAGCACTCAAGGCAGCAATTACGCAAGAAATCACGACGATTCCGCGGGACATGGTCCTCAGATCCATGCAAAGTTTCCAAAAGAGACTTCAAAACTGCATCGAAAATGACGGTCGCCATTTAACTGATGTAATCTTTAAAACTTGATGGATGACAATGGCATACTGTGTACTTCTCAGGTATAAAAGATTTCTTTCTCTATCTTGCTTTGTATTTTTTGTTATTGACGTTCCAAATCAGAACGTTCTTTCTGCCGCATCCATTCGTTTTCAATCATTTTGTCGTCAGTGATTTAGTGGCTAATTGACTCCAGAAATTTTTGTCGATTTTCAAACCCCCCTATCCACATTCCCGAAAAATCAGCAAAGTAATTGCTGACTCTTAGTTTTGGGTAATATGGAAATTTCATCGGACGGAATGACGTCATTATATATTGGTACTCCATAGCAATATCCATTGGTAACTATAAATACTAAATGTAAAGATGTCATTTTCATACGACAAAAATTTCATTTTGGAGTAAGGAATATCTCGACCTATAATATCTACAACTTGGCAATGGTGCCGAATGGTCTAGCTACCAAGAGAGGGCGACGGATTAACTAAACTAAACTATATCTACAAATTATGATTAAAGTTGAATAAAAATTTTCGTCGCGATGACGTAAGTTTTGTTCTCTCCAAATTTTCTAATGCCTCGAGGGTTATGAAATGGACTCTTCAATAGCCGAACGATATTGTAAACATCCCGAAGAATAAAAAAACGTATAAACCCTTACACGCAATGCATGAAAAAAATTATCTGTATGAAATGACGTTATATTTCTTGCATCTACCAATGCACGTTGCTGCCCTGTAAAATTATACGGCACAATGAATTCGTTTACGTGCGATGAAAGTTTTGTATACCCTGAGAAAAAGATATAAGCTCTTATTACCTAAATATCTTAATGTTTGACTTGATTTTTAAAAAAATTATCAGTCTGTTAGGGGGCTTGGGGTGCCTTGAGTGAATTGCAGATCTGTACTGTATATCCGGCATCCTCGGGCCCTACATGAATGCATAATGGCCCCGAACCTGGGAAATTAACCCTCGGCTGCGAGTACGGGTATTCTACGTAGCTTCCGGTTGTCAGTTTGATCAAGGTGCATAAGCGAAAGCTGAGGTCGACGTAATTTTTGAATACTTATCAGTCTGTTAAGGTTGCCTTTGTGGATGGCGGATCTGTACTGTCCATCCGGCCCTCGTGGGCCCAACAATAATGAAAAATGTCACCGAACTTAGGAAATTAACCCTCGGCTGCGTATACAGGTATTGCTACGTAGCGACTGGTCCTCAGGTGATTCATGGGAGGATATGCGCAAGCGGGGGAGCCGGGGGTGTCAAAACGATTATCAGTCTGTTAAGCCATTAACCGCTGGTGCGTTGACGCAAAGGTCAAAATAAATGCGTATAAAAATTTAGCTATCAAATGATTTTTATATTAACAGTAGTTTTTGAGTAGGGTTAATAATCGAATAGAAAAATATTTGCCTCCAACTGTTATTTTAATTTAATAACGAGTTCCAAACTTAGACAGTTAGTTAAGCTTTTTTGAACGAGAACTTTCTCCTGGTCTTTTTCAGAGAAGAAATATAGGGAGACAAACGTGAGCTTTAGGGGAGATCTATTTTTAGCCAAGGTGAAAGTTTATCAGAACATTCCATCAATCGGTTGCTTTTGTTTGGGTGGGGGTGGAAGAGAAAACAGGTGTTGCGTTGGCGCAACGTCAGCGGGAATAGGATAGTTCCCTTATTCACATGCGACGTTTGACTCCGTGGAACTTTTCCCCATTCTGTGCTTATAGAAACACCTAAAACTAGATACTTTACGTTTAAAGAAGGTCTTCAAAGAATTTTCGATGAAGCTTCAGAAAATGATGACGAGAACGAAACTGATATTGATGTTATTCTACCAGAAACAGCAGAAGCTAGTGATAAAGAAGAAGGAAATGATAATATTTTGAATAATGACAATGGTGATTTACCATGCGATACTGCTGTCGAAACTGAAGTGTGAGTAAAAAAGACGTTTTTGCCTCCTAAAAGCAGTACAAGTCTTTCGTATAAATAAAAAAAACAAAAACTGGAGATTTGAAATGGATAAAGGGACCATTGAATATGTCTCAGCCGAAAAATGAAGAAAAAGGTCAAATCGGAACTATCAAAAATATAATATAGGATAAAACTAGTGCAGAGATTTTTGATCTTCTCTTTGGCTCAGAGGTTTCTTCCCTTCTCGTCGAATAGACAAACGCATGTGCTCAACAAAAGAACCCCCCCCCCCATTTTTCAGTATCTGAAGCCTACATGAGACGGACCATTGGAATATTGTTGCCGACGGGATATTATTCTTTACCTCAGGAAGAAATTTACTGGTCTCTCGATAAGGACATTTCTGTTCATATTTTGCGAGAATCGATGTCACGTTTTCAGTACAGGAACATGAAACAGCATTTGCATTTGGCTGATAACAGTCGAATCGATAGCAAAGAAAAATTATATAAGGTGAGACCGTACCTAAACTTGCTAAATAGGAGGTTTCAACAATTTGGTTTGGATACGATTCGGGAAACCGCATCCAAATGTGCCCATTTCAATCGGTGAAATATGTTCGAAAGAAAGAGAGGGGTTATTACAATTTTCACTTCGAAGGAGAAAACAAGATATTTGTTGTCCAATGGAACCACGATTGTGTTGTGACTCTTGGTTCAACGTTTGGAAAAATTCCTCCTGTAAAAAATGTTTCCCTTATTCAAGAACGCAAAAGAAAAAAGTGTTTGTCCCTCAACCTCATCTTATTGAACAGTACAATGACAAAATGAGAGGAGTCGATTTATGAGACAATTTAGTATCGAATTACAGAATAAGAATTCGTGGGAAAAATAGTGGTGGCCAATATTTACCAACTACATTGATGGAACCTTGACAAATGTGTGTAAAATATCAAGATTGTCTCCTGAAAATAGTCTATCTTAGACGCGAAGTTGTATTCTCACTTTTCCAAACACTTTTCTTTAAGTGAAGAGTTAGCAGGAAATAGATTAGCAACAGGAAGGACTAGTAAGTTCAGCATGCAAAAGCCATTACGTGGAGAACGTGGACATTTTATTGTCAAGTCCGAAAGCAGTAGAATACTGCGTAGTAAACAATGCCATAGCCAGACAATTTATCCGTGCAAAGTTTGTGACGTTGCTCTACATCGTGATTGTAGTGAAACTTTTTGATGATTGAAGCTGTTGTCTGGATATAATCAGTAATTTTGTAAAGGAAAAATAAGTTAAATCTTTATAATAAATTAATTACCTGTGAAGTGATAATTTTCTTTCTAAAGCGTAACAAAGCTAAAAAAAAATTCCCAGTGCTCAAATCGAAGAAAACCCTGCAGAAGTTCAGTTGAACTCCCTTAATACCAATACTCTTATTCCGCTGACGTTGCGCGAACATAACACTCGATTTTTCGAAAGTTAAGACCAGTTTTGCCATTTTCCCCATGAATTAATGTTGTATATGTTCAAATGAATAGCCAATATTATTTGTATTAAAAAAAATCACCCCTTATAGTTTTGGCGGTTAATGGGTTGACAACATTTTTATTTCCCGCCACAGAGGAATTTTCTTTGTCATTCATTAGGCATAACACAGCTGTATTTTCTGTGCTTATTTTCTTTATTATGTTCTTACCTCAAGGTATAACTGCAATCGCTTTTCTTAGGTGCCGTTAAGTGGACTTATTATACAACTTTCGTTTAGTGTATTAGATATAGCTGGTAATTTCTTTTTCATTTTGTGCTGCAAGAAGGCTTACAGTACATGCTTCGTCTTACCTCTAGACTTAGGCGCTGTGTTTGCATACAAAAGGAAAAAAAATTATTTTTATTCAAATGTCGAATGTGCCGAAAATTTTCAGTCTAGATCAGGCGTGCCCGACCCGCGACTCTAGACAGTTACCAATGCTTCCCCACTTGACTGTAAAATTTATACCTATCTTCCTGCAGAAAAATAATCCATCGCTTCAAAATCACTCTCTATTTATGACATCACTTTTTAGTACCACGTTACACGTACATTTGTGAACATCAATTTGCTGTTGTTTCTAAACCCTTTGGATCTAGACCAAGTTCGAAAGACCATTCTGTGAAAATCGCAGGGTGACCAAATCTTGTTTACAGAATGATCCACAGCATAGGGAAAGAACTGCAGCTTCATTTTTACAAATTTTCCCCATTTTTGTACGGAAATTACTGTCACCCTCATTTACGTAAGATTAAAAAAAATTATCTCTGAAAAGCCGAAAGATTCAGAAATGGCGCGCATTATTTCATATTGCATTATTATTTGATATCGAGAACTTATAAGAGTTTAAAACAAAAGTACCGCTTATTTCTTCAGTTCAGAAACTTGACAGTCATTTAAAATTAAATTTTAAGAGAAAACCAAAAACTAATAAACGGGCGCCATTTGTTAAGTTGTCAGGTATCTTATACAGAAAAAAATTCTCAAAATATTGAAATGCAAATTTTCAATTCCCAGGAAACTTCCTTTTTGGATTAACATTGACTTCGAAACATCAGTGGTTCATTCCAGCGCCTCCTTAAAGGCTGAAATCCGATTTTACCTCTGGATGTGTCACCTGATAGCAATAATGTGAGAAAAATGGGCTGGCCTTCATCTCGCCCTGAGTGGACCTACCAGGAGATAAAAACTCCCGAAGTGCGAACATCTATTTTCACAGATGAAGCACACGAAGGGTATCATTAGTTAAACATTTTCTATGAGCGCATTAAGAACTCAATAAACATTACCACCGCTTCCATCGAACCAGACATTAATGTTTCACGAAAACAAGGTCCCTTACTCATTCAGATTTCTGCTTGTTTCATTCTTTTTTAATGTTACGAAAAAGTAATAATAAAGGAAACTGGGTTATCTATACGCATTTACTATGTTATACATATTTTACACTCAGCCCAAGGCAATTCCTCTTCATTCAATGCAGCCCAGGCAAGCCAAAAGGTTGGGCACCCATGGTCTAGAATCTAGGACATTGGTCTAGACTATTAGAATCTAGACCACCGATCTAGACTCTAGATCAGTGGTTCTCAACTCTGAACCTCAGGGCGGACGTACGCTCACGAAGGTGTTGGAATGCGCCCGACATCATTTTGAAATTTATTTTTCATATTTAATTATTTACTGTGTTGAGTAAAAATGTGTAAAACACGAACAACCCGCCACCAACAGCAGACTGCTCTTCATTCGGCGAGATGATCACGTCACCAAGAGATCGTTACTCTCTGATGTCACATACAAAAACAAAATCGTTTTGGCATATCCCATGTATGAATAAAATGGCAAGTGATAGTGAATTTGATTCGTCCCCATTTGTTATTTACAAGTATACTAAAAATAATTCTGGAACAATTGGAAATAGACTTCTGAAATTTAATACGATTGAGTACTTTTATGCAAACCCTTTTAATCGTCAAATAGAGATAATGGAAACAGCTTCATCTATTTCCATCAGTCTTGTACAAGCAAATGTAGAAGAAATAGAATTGGAAATTTTGGATCTACTAAACGATATTCTTCTCATAGTTAATGCATCTGATGAGAACTTTTGGAATCTCGTTGGCCGTGAAAAATTTCCTAACCGTAAAAATGCTTCCTATAAAATAAAATCTTACTTTGGTTTAACATATCTATGCGAAAGCTTATTTTAAGCATTGAATTTTGTAAAATCTAAACGCAGATCTCAACTTACTGATGAACATATGGACGATTGTTTAATAACGGGAATATCATCTTATATTTCCGATAACGAAAAATTAGCTAACTCAGTTCAGAGTCAAAAATCTTATTAAATTTTAAATAAACTATTTTTAAGTTAATATTTAGAAGTAAGTATTTATAAGTAAAGCATTCATAGGCTTTTTATTTCCATATGGGTTAGGTAAAAGTACCACTAGTTGACCATTTAAGGGAAGTGCTCCATGTAAACTGTAATTCAACTAATGGACTACACTGAATCACAAACATGTATTAACCTTATCTTAGACCCTTTCTGAATGAGCAGATAAACTGTAATTTTTTGTAAATGAAGCTTTTAAATTTGCTTTATTCATTTTTGTAAACTCGTTAGATGTTGACCATAAAAATTTAGTCGTTGACCTGCAGTGTTTTAGTAGTTGACCACGATTAAAAAGCAACAATTAAAAAATTTGCGTAGTTAATACTACAGTACTTAAATAGTATTATTATTTTATTTTAATAATTAATTTAAAAAAAACAGATACAGTTCACAATAAAATTTAAATGTGTATCAAAACTTTTAGTTATTAAGATGTATTCCAGATTAAATATATTTCAGGCACAGCATATATAGAAGGTGCGCCCATAAAGTAACCGTACAATTTTTTATAAATAAGAAAAATATTACTCACCTTCAAATTAATATAAAAATATTATCTCCTTCAAAATAATCGCCAAAGGAGTCTACACAATTTTTCCAACATTTCTTCAAGTCATCGAAATACTGTTTATAGGCGATGGAACTAACCGTTCGCAAAATGCGCGTAACATTTGATTTAATATCCGAAACGTTTTCAAATCTCTGCCATTTCATGGACTTTGCCTTTTTTGATTACAAAGGACATATTCACCACGAATTTGTTCCTGAAAATCAAACAGTTAATCAGTATTTTTACAAGGAGGTGCTTTTTCGATTAAGAAACAGGATAAGGCGAGTTAGGAAGGAACTGTATGATTGCGGGCAATGGTTTCTTTTACACGATAATGCTAGGCCCCATAAAGCAATTTCTGTACAACAACATCTTGCTAAGCATTCAATTACAGTGATAAATTATCCACCATATTCTCCCAACTTATCGCCAGCTGATTTTTTCCTTTTTCCGAAGCTTAAGATGGCCATGAAAGGACAGATATTTGAAAACGTTTCGGATATTAAATCAAATGCTACGCGCATTTTGCGAACGGTTATTTCCAACGCCTATAAACAGTGTTTCGATGACTTGAAGAAACGTTGGAAAAATTGCATAGACTTCTTTGGCGATTATTTTGAAGGAGATAAATTTATTTGAAGGTGGGTAATATTTTTCTTATTTATAAAAAATTGTCCGGTTACTTTATGGGCTCACCTTGTATTTCGAGTTTATATTTTGCATATATATTTTTATCTTCTTGATTGCCTGTCCAGATGTAGGATGAGGATCAAAATGTGTTCAGTTTTTTTTTTTTTTTTTTTTTTGGGGGGGGGGGGGGGAATAGGAATTTGTTCATTAAGGGTCTGCTATCCCCGAAAAATTCCTTTCGATGCAATTCATTAATTCCAGGCAAATTCATTAATTCATTATTTTTCAGGTTTGGTTACTTCTTTTCCTGATATTTTAACTGCTTGTGGATTCAACGGAAATAATCCAGATTTTCTAAATCCGTTGTTTAGAACAGAATGGGTTAGACGTTTGTCAATTACTTCTTTGAGCAACTTTGAGAAAAATTCTGTTTCTTTAAAATTGGAGCATCGAGTTTCTCAATCCTCGAATCATGAACTTTCTTTTTTCCAGCCTTCCTTTAATGTTCTGAATACCGCAACATCCATCGGCTGTAGAATATGAGTCGCGTTTGGGTAGAGGGCAACCAACACGATCCCATTACTTTCACAAAATTTGCTTGTCTCAAAACTTAGGTGAGACGCATGGCCGTCTGTCTATAAAGAGTATCACTGGTAAAGTCAATTTATTTCTTACTAGCCATTGGTGAAAGATATAGGCTATGAACTAATAAGAAAAAAGCTTCACACGTTATCCACCTTGAAAATTAACCCTATTAATAACACTGGTCGACAAAAAAAAATTTTTTTTAGCCCTGACACCATTCCTGCTGATTCTTATGTAAAATGATCTCCTGAATCCGAATATGACCCCGTTTCCCACCCCCCATCACCCACTGTTTTCGGGGGAGGCCTCCCACCTATTTTTATCACTTTTCGATAATTTGGAGGGATAAAAAGAATTATTTTAGCCTTTACATTTCTTCTGAGGGGCCAGAGAGGTGAAAAGTTCTAAAACATGAACATTTGTAGCAAGGAGTTAGATCTGAGGGGGGAGATTTGCCCCCTTAAATAGTAAAAAAATCATTAAAAATGATCGATTTTTCCAGATTTTTTCGCCTTATTTTCTACATATTCCAGCTTCCAGCCTCCCTCATCCTCCTCCAAACACCCCTAAATAATAAAAATATATAGCAACAATAATAAAAATGTATAGCAGCACTAATAAAAATATATAGCAATATTTCGGAAGATTCCCTGTACCACGCTAGCTCTCTCAATACCTCGCGCGCACAGGTTTGCACAGGAATTTTTATCCTTTGACAAATTTTACCTTGCATTTCTCTTGTAACTATATTCCTGAACTGTAATCCTTATCCTTCATCAGTACATCTCTACAGCGATCGTAGAGTCAACTTGTCGGTGTTCTAGACGGGGATTCTGTGTTTTCAAGTTGTTTAAATTGTGTAAAACGGTGGAATTTTTTTTCCGGCGTTTTCCAAGAGAATTACGATACGTGTGAGTTGTGATTAATATCGAACATTGATTTATTGTTTAATTATGCCCCGCAAGTGTAAATATCATACGGATAGCTTCTGCTATGTTTGCGGAGAACTGACTTTAAAAGCGCAACGAAAACTCCTTTATCCGCTTCTTAAAACTAGTTGTAAATTTTACTTTGATTGCCAAGTTGGCGATCAGGACAAGAATTGGGCTCCAACAGTTTGCTGCACTACTTGTTACAGTAGCTTGACCAAATGACTCAAAGGTACCAGTAAATCAATGTCATTTGTTGTGCCCATGGTTTGGCGAGAAATTCTCTGTCATCTCACAGATTGTTACTTTTGTATAACTTCCCCTTCGGGTTCTCTAGCAAAAGTAAGCATACAATTCAGTATAATAATATCCCTTCAGCTTTAAGACCAGTTACTCAGAACGAATATTTGGCGATCCCAGTGCCCCCAAAAACCTATACTCAAGAGCCAGAAATGGATTTGAAAGACTTTCAGCTATAGCCTGGACCATCAAATGATACGTCCACCGATGATGAAGAGTTTTCAGATGATTCAGCTCATCGACAACCTCACCTCGTTACTCAGTAGGAATTGAATGATCTCGTCAGCGATTTGGAGTTACCTAAGAGTAAATCTGAATTTCTTGGATCTCGACTTCATCAGTGAAATCTCTTAGAAAAGATTGTAAAAATCTCTTCGTACAGGACCAGGCAGTCAACCCTGATGAAATTACTTTTTTCGGAAGATGAAGACTTAGTGTTACGCCCTAATTTAAATGCATTGATTATAGAACTGAAGATGCTATGTGACCCAGACAAGTGTAGGACTATAGTGACTAGAGCAATGCAAGTTTAAACTTGTAAAAACATGAAAATTCCTGTGCACACCTGTGCTCGCGAGGTATTGCTTGGTACGCTAGCTTGGTACAGGGAATTTTCCTAACTGTTGCTACATATTTTTATTATTGTTTCTATATATTGTTATTATATATTTTTACTATTTGGGGGTGTTTGGAGGAAGATGAGGGGGTCTGGAAGATGGAATATGAAGAAAATAAATGGAAAAATTGTAAAAAAACTGGAAAAATCAATAATTTTTCAGGATATTTTTACAATTTAAGGGGGCAAATCCCCTCCAAATCTACTTCCTTGCTACAAATGTTCATGTTTGAGAACTTTTCACCTCTTTAACCCCTCAGAAGAAATGTTAAGGCTAAAATAATCCTTTTCATCCCTCAACATTATCGAAAAGGGAAAAAAATAGGTGAGGGGCCTCCCCCGAAAACGGTGGGTGATGGGGGAGAACGGGGGTCATATTCTGATTCAGGAGGTCATTTTACATAAGAATAAGTATGAATGGTGTCAGGGTTGATTTTCCTGCAAACCAGTGTAATTAATTATTATTCATTCAATAAAGAAATTTGAATTTTGTTCCAGGCGTACATTCTTTTCTTGTTGACATTTTGTATAGTTCACACAACTGCCATTCTTGCTTAGTTGCCTTTACAACAATAACCCTACGATTAGACTTACATTGCAATTGAACACGGTCGACTTTAAAAGCTGACCATCTAAAGTGTCATAGTTGACCAGGCGTCATCCACTAAAAAAGTGGTTTACTTATGAATCTAAATAAAACTACTTTGTCCCTTAGTATTACAATCAAATAAATGGAATGTAGATAGTTTAAAAAAATAACCCCATGAAGTTAGCAATTGACCACCGCGGTCAACTATTGGAATTTATGTCGTAACCAGGTTTCAGTAATTGAGTCCCCAACAAACAACGGATTTTAGCATTATGAAATAAAACAAACCTATTTAACGGACTTATTTGAATAGTGGTCCAACTCCATTCTTGTTCATTTTGAGAAAGTCTAATGAGTGCTGAGAAATAACTGCTGAAGTATGATTTGTAATACCCTCTGTTGGCAGCAGAAATAAGCTGGAGGTGTACCAATTTAAAAATAAGATAGAAATGACTTGTGTGAACATGAAAGTGAGGTTAACTACAATTTCTAAACAGTGGAGTTGGACCATTATTCAAATAAGGCCTTCATTTATAACAAACTATTTACTGAAAAAAAGTTTAAAAAAAGCGACTTACCAAAATTTAACACGTGATAATAATTGTTACAAAAAGTGTTTCTTTAAACATGCATATGAAGAAAATAAAAGAATACTGATTTACGCGTGTATTAGTTCCAGAGTAACTGCCGCCATTTCTACCCATGATGCAATGCAAATACGAGAGTTTCACAGTTTTGATCATAGATATTACTACCTGTCAGATATATCTGTTTAAAAACATTAATATTGATACAATCCTTATTTTTTGCATTTCTTAAAGCAAACGGTCAACTTCTGACTCATGGTCAATTACCGGTAACTTTGCCTTACCTACCTATAAAATAAAATATTTTTAATGTTATTTATGTTTCTTCATTTTTTATTATTTTTCAAAACATAATCATTGTAATAATACTAGAAGGTTGGTAACATACTGTCGAATAAAAAATATTTCTGTTATGTAAATAATGATCATCGGTGATACAAAAACCATTGATTGTGCGCGACATGCTCTCTGAAAACTTCGATATGGTCTCGACCACGGGAAGGTTGAGAACCAACGGTCTAGTACCTAGACCATAATTAAATCTCAAAATTGATTATCTAGATTTCTAGGTCATGAATTTTAAACTGTACTTATTATCGATCACTTTCTGGTGAACATTAATTGATTATACCTGCCATGCTCTCTGAAAACCTCGATGTGCTCTCGACCCCGGGAAGGTTGAGAACAACCATTCTAGAATATAGACCATAATTAAATCTCAAAATTGATTATCTAGATTTCTAGATCATTAATTTTAAGTTGTAGTTATTATCGATCACTTTCTGGTGAACATCAATTGATTGTGAAAGCCATGCTCTCTGAAAACTTCGATGTGCTCTCGACCACGGGAAGGTTTAGAACGCCCGGTCTAGAATCTAGACCATAATTAAATCTTAAAATTGATTATCGACATTTCTAGATCATGAAATTTAAGATGTATTTATTATCTATCACTTTCAGGTGAACATTAAAAATACTTTCAGTGGAATGCATGCTAAAATAAGAGTTAATATTTAATTGTTAGCTACAGAACTAGACTTATTTGTAATGGTGGAATAAAAATGAAAGACCTAACACAAAAGTCTCAATCGAAGTATTTGAAAAATTGAATTCTTATAAGAAACGCATAATTACTCGTGATGAAAGATTATAGAAAACGAATTTTTTATGATTGAATAGAGTGATATTTGATTAATATTTCTGACACATTATAACCTTATTTTTAACATTTACTTACCAAAGAACTTAAACTGTAACACACTTCGGTGTCAAACTTTGATCGCAGTGAGCATTTATACGTTAATGACTCATGTTTTAAATGAGTTGCAAAGAGAGGTTGCTTGTCCTTTTTTATATTTCATGTTTTTAAAAAGACAGAGGTAAAGTAGATTGTTTGTTTTCAAGTTTTATACGTAAAGCAAAATTCTTCTGTTGGAGTTAATTTGAGTTTTTAAATGAAATAACATAGCGTTGAAAAGGTCGCATTAAGATACCAATGAATAGTCATGAACGTAAAAAAATAAGTCATTGGGAAATTTTTGCACATATTTTTCCATTTAAGGGTTAGGTATTTTATCAACGGGTATGGCGGAAGCCAATATTCCCATCTTCTGATTAATATTAAGGGAAATTAAAAAATCAACGTCTGTAAATAATCATACAAGACGTGACAACACAAAGACAAGGTATTTTATTTCCATACACATATAGACAGTTCAAACAATCATAACAGCATCGCAATGCTATTCTTAGTACGAAGCTAAAACAGACACGACCATCTTATTTGATCCCAAACTTAAGGGAGCACAGGACCTTGAATCTCGACGAAATGACTGTAAATAGGGTCTAATTCTAACCACAAAAACTAAAATAATATTAGAAAAATAAATTTTCTTTCATGATGCACGTAAAATACATATATATATTTAAACTAGCGGACCCGGCAGACGTTGTCCTGTTCAAACGTTGTAACCCGGCGATGCCCGGGATTTTAAGAATGTTTGTTAACCAAAATCAATTTAAAAATTAACTCAGTATAAATAACATAGAAAAAAAAGCATACGAAATGTTATACATATTAATAATATGAAAACCCAATTAAAAATGTATAAATGTATAATAAACTCCTCAGATTTCAGCTATATTCGGTATTTCATCATAAAAAAGCTGAAAAAAATAAAAATAAATAAAAATAATAATTTAAAAAAATTAAAAGAAAAAATAATAAAAGAAAATAAAATAATAATTAAATAATTAACAAAATAATAAAATGAAAGCTGAAATAAAAAAGCCTTTAAAAAAAAGCTGAAATAACAGGTCTAGCAAAATTCACACAACTCTGGATTCGAACCCGGGTCGAGCGCACAGTACTTTCCAAATTGGCGACCTTCCGAATGCGACACGATGACACGGTGTTCTAGTGGGTAAAGTGAAACATATTCGCTATTGGAAAGTTGTTGTGGGCTGGTGATTATACATGTCAGAGGAGTTTTTAGTCAGAAATAAGTTAGCTGGATAGAAGCTTAGTCTTTAGCTCTTCAATAGACACAAAGATATAGGCGAGGAGGATTGCAGTAGCGATTAAAAAAGATCTCGTGTCACTTAACGTGGTTGATTCGAATTTTCCATCGCGTGTCGAGACTATCAATATGCCGTTGGATCTGATCCATTTTAGAGTATAAAATCTGACTTAAAAGATTATTATTTTCATTTATTATTCTGGTTTAATATATGACTTGAAACTTTTTGATTTTATTTATTTTTATTTTTTCGCTCGCTGTTTGCTAACTAAACCTAACGTGGACGCCATTATCTAGAGGGGTGATTTCACAAACTGTAACAGCTTCCATTTACCGGACGCAACCCCTTATTAATTGTTGGTTTTTTATTAATTAATTAAAAATATAAAAACATATTCTATCGGATCAAATTGTAAATCTACACCATTCTCGAATCAACTAAATTGCACACACAAAATTTCATAAAAATCAGTCCAGTCGTTTAGGAGGAGTTCAGTTACATACACACGGACAGAAGAAATATATATATAAGATATGTTATATATAAAAATGAAAATTAAAAATCTATAAATAATTTTCAAATTAGCAGTTTAGAATTTTAAATGATTAACTACTAATTTGAGTTTCCAAGCATCATTACTTTTAAACTATCAATAGGAAACTGAAAAAACTACACTTATATGTATATTTCGTAGTACCCTACATTTTAAAACCCCCAAAAATGTAATTATGGAATATTTTTTTTATGTGGGAAAGTTATGCAAATAATCATGATAATTTTTGAAGTTTTCCAATTTTATCCTCACTTTTTATTTTAAATAATATTTATTACAATTTATTTGGTTTACATTACAGGTAACTATATTAAAAGTGTATTCTGACCATTAATTATTTTCTGTAAGAATATGTCTCAATTTTATGATGCGCGCAGCACTTTATGATTTTTAATCACTAGTGAATCATATAAAATTCTAAACTGCTAATTTGAAAATTATTTATAGATTTATAATTTCCATTTCTGAATATGACATATTTAAAGATATGTACTTTATATGTATAAAGAAAGAAAATTTATTTTTCTAATATTATTTGAGTTTTTGTAGTTAGAATTATACCATATATTTAGTCATTTCGTCAAGCTTCAAGGTCGTGTGCCCCTTTAAATACAAAACATTACTACGAGTTGCCATTCCATGAATACAAAACTAACAAAATTTTAAATACATTGTGATTAGGCTGACATCTAGGGGCGAAAGAATAAAACTATAAGTACTTTCAAACGGGGCATTATCTTCTGATTTCTTTGTGTGAGATTCATTTTTAACTTTCTTTTTATTTCTAATGCATGAAATATGCAGCACGTATTTTAAAAAGTTTTTAGCGATATATCCATTATTTCACAAAAAAATCGTTAGCAAATGTTTTATTCATTTGAAATTAATATACTTGAAAAATCAATGTTTTATTATACTGTAAATTGTAGCTAAGTTCAGATCTTTTCAGCCTCTTTTGATTTTGTGAGATTACGTTTTTAAATAATACATTAGATTCAATTAAATGAATATTCTTTACAACTAAAATCTTAGTTCAAACTTATGGACTTTGATAAACAGACTCAACTATGTTTCTAACTTCGCACTACAGTTGGAATCACAGTGAATTTTGCTTCATCCGTTAATGGTACGTTACTTTTATCATCCCTAGTAATACATTTTCATTAGAGGTGCATTCATCATGAACCCATCTACATCATAAACACGAGTAGATATCAGATATCTAATGCGTATGCATTGAATGAGTAACAGATTCAAGAGCATTTTGTTGTTTACCATATTTCTTTTGTGATGTGATCGGGCGAACTTGTAAGGAAGCGTGGAGAAGCTCTTAATATCAGTATCTTTATGATCTTAAAAGTTCAGTATTTGGCATAGTACGGGGTTGTTCAGGGAGTATAAATTTTATCTGACTTCAGTGAACTAAAAACAGTTACCGGAAAAGAGCTAATCCTATAAGGTTCGATAATCGTGAGGACATTATGTTTGCGTGCAGCCCAGAGTTCAAACTGTCAGAAACAAATGCAAGTATCATAGCATACATTTCATCCTCAACTTATTGCTTCGTTGAGCAGTGGTATAAGCTGATAAACAGTTTGTCCCGAAGTTGATACTTTTGTAAACCTACACAGAATTGTAGGACAGGATGTTGCGCTTCAACCTACGTATTTAATGGTATATATTATCAACCCGGGTAAGCTGAATGAGAACCATACATACTGAATTCTAAGTACACTCTTCTTGTATGGAAAAGGAAGTATGACTAAAAAAAGATCAAACATTTTGAGAATTTTTATGACAAGTTAAAAGCAATATCTATTTGGGCTATTTCAGCAGAGTGCAACTGTTTGGCAGCAATTGAGTCATATATAAGTATGCAAAGCTCTTTTCTAATCCATATCTATTAATGGATTTATGACCAGATTCGAAACATTCGAAAAATTGCAAAAGAAATTGTTGTCCAAGGTAAATAGTTAGATTATCAGTCGAAAATGTTATTATTTTAAGGTTTTTCCTTTTTTATTTGTACTCAGAGTTGTTTCAGAAAAGCCTTCGGAACGTTTTTAGGTAAGACTTTATGTAGTTTAAATATCTCTGAAGAAAAGCAGTTAAGTTCAAAGCCGACTTATGCTGGAATTATGCAATATTAATTATTTTAATCGTAAGTTAATTATACAAGAACGCTCTATTTATACTTCTTACTGTTGCAAGAGTTACATCTTTATTACAGTCAAACAAGGGGGCATTTAAAGAAAAAAATAAATTCCCTATTCTAGCTAGTTGTCCAGTGTAGGGACAACGATCCCACAATCTCGGAAACAGTAACATCTTTCAAGAAAAAATCTATTATGTTCGTCAGATATCCTTTTTTATAAATAGTGTTTGAGGGCAGTTAAGTAAGTTTTGCATCCGAGTTCATAAATGTAATTCCAATACTTCTGTTATATATTAGTTTAAAATATGAACATACAGTTTTTATTTTAAGCAACACTCTAAAAAAATACTCAGCCGCAAGCAGAAATCAGAGGATGCTAACAGCATTTTCTCATCTGCCTTAAAAGTTGTACCAAAATTCATAATAAACAACGGTTCTCCCAAAAATGGGCTGGATAACTAACTGCCATTCACCAGTAAAACTTCAGAGAAATTCCGTATTTGGAATTCCTTTCCCTCCACAGTGTTTGCTCATCGGTTATGCCTTGCAGAGGAAGCCATAGCAAGCGTGAAACCTAGATCTAAGACGACCCGTGCGCTGGAGATTTATTTATATTTATAGCACTAAAATTTCCTTCCAATGGGTACCAGCACATTGAGGCATTGTGAGAAACGAACATGATGACCTACTTGCCAAGAAAGGAAACTTGGTGGCCAAGAGACCCACGAAAGCATTGACATTCCATTCTTTTTAAGGTTTTTAACAAATATGACTTTCAAACACAACTTTAAATTAGAAGCTGTGGAAGCGTCTAAAGACAAGAACTGGACGATTCTTATGAGAACACCACTTGTGTTCCTGATGCCCCAAGAAAAGCTGCTGTTGCATGATGTAGACCATGGATGAGCATTAAGTCGATCGCGATCGACCGGTGGACCACCAAGACATTTTGGGGTGACCGCCTTTACTAAGACCTAAGACGCGCATACTAAAAGAAGCATATTTATGGAACACCGACTCCATAGACACCGACAAAGAGTAAGTTTTTTATTGTAGTTATGTAGGTAAGTACATATTCCGTATTTATTATTAAGTTATAATAAATATTGTCGACCTTTTTTTTAGCTCACCACACCTACGCCACTGGGTGGACAGCAACACCTTGAAAAAATCAGAAGCAGCCCGTACCCTGAAAAAGTCTGCCCACCCCTGATGTAGACTGTTAACAAAACATGACTGTCTGAGGTCTCATCTCTTTCGTATTGGCGTTGCTAATTCTCCTGACTGTACTCTTTGTGACTCTCGACAACCTATGAAAGCCAAACATTTGGACCTTGTTCTCTGCACTAAGTGGTTTTAATTGTATTGTTGAAAAATACTAAACAGCTCGTGCACTGATGGCATAAGTGCTAATTTGTATGTGGCATTTGTTAAATAAAATAAATATTTATAGCACTCCAACATTAACCCATTAGTGCCTAGCGTCCTTTTAAAAGGACGCTTACATAATAAGCTCTAAATCACTGATTTTTATATTTTTTTTCGATCCAAATATCAGAATATCATGATAAAGTATTGTATTTGTTATTATTCAACAGTTGGCAGCACTACATTAATGTTTTATTTCTACTTTGAAGGTCTAAAGTCAGAATTTGTCGTTTTTTAGCTTTTCAAAAGAGCGTCACGCAAAAAGTATGTTTATTTTATTGTTTTTCAATGTTACGAAAATATTTTATGCTGTTATGAAAGTCAATACTCTTTTCTTAAATATGTATCTTTCAAAATTTTTAAAATTATTTTTTAACACTGTTATATTTTCTTTTACGTAGCGTTCTATATATAGGACGCTAGGTACGGATGGGTACATGTTTTTCTGAACTGTTCCGCTATACGAATGCGTCTTTTTTTCTCAATTTATGATGTTTTATTACCATAGAGAAAAGGAAATGCTATTTATTTTCAGAAAATTGATGTTATAAATTATTTTTATAAATAAAGATTATTGAGTATTCCTTATTTATGAAAATAATTTAAAAATAAATGTTCTGTTGATTAAGGAATTATTAAAAAAATTTCTTATTTAAGAGAAATATTAGCATCTTAATAATGTAATGAACGTATTAACAAATTAGCGTCTTAAATACAAAAATTTTAATCAAAGGATGTGTTCTGTATTTAGTGATTTAAAAAAATAAAGAAAAATTACGAAGTACATAAGTAATTGTCTGGATTTTTTAAAAATATGTGTATTTTAAATGTCTATAATTTAATAAATTTTAAGAATTTTTCTTTTAATCCAAATTATGTATGATCTAAATATACTGAAGTGAGCAATCGATAAGTTTTAAAGCTCTTATTTATATTTTTGATTTTATTTTAAGTTTGACTGTGAAGAGGCATTAGCTTTAATGGCAGAGTTATCTGATAATGATACATTCCATGAAGCGGATATTTATTTGGACCCACCATCTAATGAAGTTACCGATGACTGACACTATACGGGTTAATAGAACTAAAAAATGTCCACTTGGAGATGTTAAATCTGTAAAAAGAAGAGTAGGGGAAGTTTTGATTTTCATAACAGCAAAAATTTTAAAATGGTTCGGTGGAATGACAATAGTGTCGTTACTTTGGCGTCTAACCATTATGGTATTGAACCTGTAGCTCAGGCCAAACTGTGGTCGAATATTGATAAAAGATTTGTAGAGATTGACCAATCGTATATTGTGTCTCAATATAATAAATTTATGGGAGGCACCGATCAAATGGATCAAAATCTGGCACAATACCGGTGTTCCATACGGTCTAAAAAATGGTGGTGGCCACTGTTTTTGTTTAGCTTAGAAGCATCAATCCAAAATGCGTGGCTACTGTACAGATGATGCCCTGCTAATGACAGTAACAGAATGGATCTCCTCCAATTTAGAAGACAAATCTGTCAGACATATTTTTCTAAGTACAGTAAGAGACCAAATAACAGTCTGGCTTCAAGGAAACCAGAAAAAAACTTTCAAAAAGAGTGTCTGGGGATGTCCGGTATGGCGGAAAGATCATTTAATCGTTGTGAATCCAAAACAGATAAAATGCGCCTACTGTGGCAAAAAATCCACAAGAAAATGCAATAAATGTTTAGTTGGATTGCATGATAAATGCTTTGAAATCTTTCGCACAAAATAGCTTGTATATAAATTGTGTAAAAAAAAAATTACAAATAGCTTTTTTCATTATTTTGTATTTTAATAAGCCTTTTTTATAAGTAAATTTAAATATAAAAGTGTGTAAAATTTATCACAAGACATAATTTTAAAAATGTGGGCCTTTTAAGCTACTATTTTTGACATTTTCAGCTTTTTAAATTGTTTTGATTTCTTTTAAATGATTAAAATACAATTTAAATTCCTTGTGTTTATTTTATTATGCTTTTTTTCGCAGAGTTCCATTGGTTTCATGCGTTTATTTATCCAAAAACGACATTAAAAGGAATAGTTTTAGAAAATCTAAGGGTTGAAGTGTTTGTGTAAAACCTGTACCCTCCCGTGCCTAGCGTCCTTTTTATAGGACGGTAACATTATTTTGAATAAAAATTAAAATTTTAATGCAGGAATTTTTTTATTATTTTTCAGTTCATTTTGCACCTGTACGAATATAATTAGGTAAAGAAAATTAAAGAATTCGATGTTGGGCATTAATGGGTTAACGATGCTAATTTTGTTTGTGTGAAGATGGTGTCTGAAATTCGCCAGTTGTGTTACTTCAACTTTATCGTTCCTAGATGTCAAATTGAAGAAAAATATTTTTGCGTAGTTCTTTGTCATCGGGCATAGTTATTTCGATTACTTTAAAATAAAAACTGAAGGGACAAGCTCTTTAATGCTGTATTAGTATATTTATTTAAATGTTACTTGAAATTTACATGTTTTGTCGCATCAAATGTATCGTTTCATATAAATCGAAAAGAAATAAGTTTTTGTTTTATTTTGTTCTTCACCAAAGGTTTGTTGTTTCACATACATTAAATCAAAAGTGAAATGGATGAGCACTTTAATACTCATTTTTAGATGTTATTGTTTGGTTTTGAAATGATGTTTCAAATTAACGACTTTCAAATGATGTATCAAATTTATCGTTTCCCAGAAGCCTAATTGATGAGAGTTTTTGCATGGCTTCTTCACTGTAGGATTATTGTTATTTCATATATTAAACAGTGAAAGGGAAAAGAATGAGTACTTTAATACTGATTTGTATGGAATGCGTGGTTTTAAAGTGCAGACTGAAGTTTTCTCGTGTTATCATACCAAATTTATCGTTGTTTTGTAGTCAAAATAAATGGACTTTTCATAACAAGATTCTTGTTACTTTAAATACATTAACCTTTTCCTTACGGGGTGGGATAGCATATATCCCAAGAATACGAGTCCAAGAATGAATATATATATATATATATATATATATATATATGTGTGTGTGTGTGTTTGGGTGGGGGGGGGGGGTCCTGAGCCTACATCGGTCTGTGATACCTGCATATACCACCAGTGACACTATAATTCGTTTGCACCGCTCCCGCTCAACTAAAGAAGAGATCTGGCAACCCCAGTCAGTGAGTGTTTTGACGGAGACGAACTATGACGCGTTTGTCTGATAGCAGTAGACGATTTCTATGTAATATTCATCAGTCTATTGTGTTATTAATTAAAGAAGTAACCTTGTAAATAATTTTGTAAATAAGTAATATTCATTAAATATTAGTATAGATTATAATAGTTTTATTATTTAAATCACCGCACGGTTATCCTGACCCACACACACACACACACACACACACACACACACACACACACACACACACACACACACATATATATATATATATATATATATATATATTTATATATATATATATATATATGTAATATATCCATTACATATCGTTCTTAAAATGCAACCTGAAAAGGAAAACTAGCTCAAATTTACATGGCTGGAGCTAGACTCAGCCTGAAAGGAATTAAAATTTTGAAGCAGTCGTGTCGAATAGTTTTATTAGAGCGATAGTAACATCTGTCCATCTCAGACGACAGCTCGGAGCGAAGTGTAATATCACCTTTCAACCTTACGCGCTAGAAGCGAGGTACATGTGTCTGTTATTTTGAAGTATCAGCGGAATTTGGGGCTGGCGATGCGAACCCACGCCTTTCTGGAGACGTATACACGTGTAGAAATGCAACGTTTGCTGTTTTATGGGAAGTTCTGTTGCTATGGGTTTTTAAAGTGCTAAAGTAATGTTACTGGGGATTGGATTTCGGAAAGGGAATTTAAATGATAGAATGGAAGGCCTAATATATAATTTATTACACACACACATACATATATATATATATATTATATAACCCCTTTAATTGCCGTTCTTACAAAGGTGGTATGAAATTTCCTGTTCTAAAGAGGGAATCGGAAAAATGGGCCCCGTAAGCAGTACCCTTTGTCAAAATATTTTTTTGGAGACAGTTACATTAAAAATAATTAATGACTTTGTTCGAGATTATAAAATTAAACTGATTCTGGTAAAAAAAATTCATTTTAACCAGCACCATTTTTAAAATTTAGAAATTTTTGAAAATTTTGAAGTTTTTTAAAACTCTTATAACATTGTTAATTTTTAATATTTTTTAGTTATTTTAAGTGATTTATATTTATTGGATTATTGGGAACAAAATTTAGTATGGAATTAAAGATGTAACTTTTATTTAAATTTTTTTTAAAAATTTTCTAGCGAAACCTGAAAAAAAAAGGAAAATTTGGAAATATTAAGTTTGTCATTTAAAAATAAATAACTATAACCCTCAGACCTAAATCCTTACTAATTATTGTAGTACATATATATATAAGTGTCTACAAAAACTTTCAAGACTCTATCTACAATAGAAAAAAAAGCCTTAGGGAATAGCAAACACTAACATCAACAAAAATAAAAGTCTGAGAAAAATGCATTTAAAGTTTGTAAAGGCATAAAACAAAAACTAAAAATGTTTGTAGAGCTCAAATTTTTTTTATATGTTATTCCCCACTTATAAGCTGTACTAAAACATAATTTTAACTCAATATAATAGCATATATATTTTCTTATTCAAAATATGTTTCTGCACAATATCAATAACAATGGTAACGGCAATGACAGATTAGCTAATATTTAGCTAATATTTTAATAAAAGTTGTAAAGACAATACACTTATACAAAATAATGATAATAAATACACTAATAATAATAATAAATAATACAAATTAAAAATAACCAGCTTTGTACAAAGTTTCAAGATGCACTATAACAAGCGCTGCACAGCAAATTTGTAAATGAATTATTCAAGTTTTCAATATCAACAAAAATATATTTTGATGCAGCAGATATATCTTGAATGCTATCCACAATACCTGTTTTGAAAACATTTGTATTCTGAATTCTCACACTTGTATCTGCAGAAGGATGAGTTTTAGAATTACTGTTTACATTTGTCTGCCATCTCTTCAACACATGTTTCTTAGCAACGCGAGAACGTTTTAGTCGTGGCATTTTCTCATTGAAAAAATGAATAAAAGCAACAAAATATTACAACACAAAGCTTCTGAGTTGATAAAACTTTGTGTAAAATCTAATACTGGTCTTGTAAAAGTCCTTTTTATGTATATTAGATAGACAGTAATGAGCGCTCAAATAGAATCAAAACGTAAGCAAACAGAAACGATTTGAGTAGTAAAAGTTGCAATTAATTACCGATTCAGCCAAGGAGTTCATTCATTCCAAATTATTTTTATTTAATTAATTATAAGAATAATTATAAAAATTAATTATAAGAATATTCGCTTCAAAATCAAAATGGTCAAAATCAAAACAATCAAAACAAAACTAACCACGCCCCCTCAGCTGTCACATTTTGAGACTGACAACACTCAGAAAAGTTCAAATATCTTTAAAACATTTTGGATTTCAGATATACAATTTGGAGTCAAGATTCACAACAGTATGGACCATTGAAAAATGCAATTAAAAAAATGCGATATTTTTGTCATTTTTAGGGTACTGTGTAGCCTTAACAGTCAACATCAGTCGCGGAATATAAGGGTTTGGTTAACGATACTCAATATCAGATCGCTGCAATCGCTGATGTAATCGCTGATGCCTTCGTATCTTATAAACTATTACGCATAAAATTATGTATCTCTACTTAAAAATCACTCCAAATTTCGTTTCAAAGCTGTTTTTTTCGGTTGGAAGGTGCTACGTTAAAATCTAGGCTTGCTTACCCTTTTTACATAATATTTCTTCTCTAGTCACATTTACTGATATGCAGATTCCCAAGTAGCACGTGTACGTCGGATCACCCTACTGCCGACGTTTGACCGACGTGGGTAGGTCGGTCAAACGTCGGTGTCGGAATCCTACTTGAAACCGACTAGAGACCAACGGTTTTTATTTTGACTCTATACAGACGTCAGTTAGCCGCGTCGAATTTCTCTTCTACCCAAGAAGTTATTTTTCTCAAAATTTTAAAACGGTAAGTTTCATATATTCTGTTTTGGTTTTTGCTTTTGGTAATATTTTTATGCTTACAAAGTCAGTGTAAATAATGAGATACGAGGTTATGGATATTAACCATTACTGATCACTTTTATGAGTTTAAGATAGTATTTACATTTTATTGTGGTTGTATGATAAGTTTTTTTAGCTTTCCAGTTTTGTTTTGAAAAATTAAAACGTAATTTGTGGCATTAGAAATCACCCAACGCTGTTGTCTTCTGTCGTCGACGGTCCAGTTACGCATGGTGACGTCGGTCCGACGACGAATTCATTGGCTCGCCGTTGGTTGTCGCAAAGTTAGATTAGACCCCGATCGTAACTTGCGTCGTCCCAAGCGTTTGGGTCACGAACACAGAGTCGTTGGACAGCCTCCGTAAACTGATGTCGGTCCGACGTAGTTGTATTAACTAGGGTTAAAATTGTGACCTAAATATTTAAACTCGATGCATTGTAGTTTTTCTTTTTCTTGTTCTTTGAGGCTACTATTTCTGTTCATTTGTACTTTCGTTTGGCCCTCTTGTTCGGTTTTAGTAAATTCTGGTTTGTTAAGTTTTTAACTAGACTATAGTTTCAAATACGTATAATAATTAAAATATAAATTGATATTTTAGTTCATCCTTCCTTTAGTTTAACACTCAAGTTGAAAGAAATCAAATAATACCTTGTTGCTTGAATTGGAGTGTTAATTCCTTACCTGAGGAACATCGTCGCCGTAAAGTCACGAAGTGGTTAGGCTGGAATTTTAGATTTCGTTACATGCTAAAGTAGTATGATCTCTGATTAACGAGTAGCTTCGAACGAAAATGTTTGAATGATGATGAATTTATTAATCTTCTTTCGAAACGAATGTTTTTTTAGATAAATCACCCGCAGCATTTATAAATTACAGTAAAAACTGTTAAATTTATTTTCATAAATTTTTAGTATAAACTGAAGATTTGAAAACTGCAATTTGAAAATTGGAAATTTTAAGTGTTATTTGAATTACAGTTGTTATTTCTTACCTCGGGAACATTGTCACCATATGATCACCAAAAGGGTAGGGTTAAATTTTACATTTAGTTACATGCTAAACTAGTATAACCTTCAATTAATGAGTAGTTGTGGTTCATGAAAGTAGGATATTGGGATGAAAATGTTTGATTGGTGATGAATTTGGTAATCTTCCTTTGAAACGAATGTTTTTTGTTAGATAAATTCCCCGTAGCATTTATAAATTACAATAAAAAAAACTGTCATAGTTTATAAATAGAAAATTTGAAAGTTTAACAAATTTAACATTTCGTAAAGCTCTATTTATTTATTAATCGAGTGATTTCCAAATAGTGTGCTGTGTAATCGGCCAGGGGTGCAGCGAGATTTTTTGGGGATAAAAAGAAAAATATCAGTAGGGCCTACTTAAAATAAATACTAAGATGAATTAATTACTCGCATGCGCGACAAATTGTGACACTAATCGATGCACTCGTTCCTGAGGGTGAATTAGCTACTGCCGCCCGACAACTTTTAGGCTTAATATCAAAAATTTGTACTCTAAGCACCAATCGTAAGTCTCACATAAACAAAACAAAACTATTCTTAGTGTAGTATGTCTCCATTGTAGTCCTCTAGTGTAATACTATACTGAATCCCATGTCTATTTTTGAGACTGTTTTAACATACAGGGTAATTCCCAATTCATGGTACAGACTTTAAGGGTTGGTACGGCACAGTGTAACAATAATTTATTGTATAGGAATGTATGGGCTCAAGTGACATGTTGAGGTACAAACACAGCAAAGAGGCATGAAAGAAATGTAAAATGGATTGATTGGTTGGTCCCGTTGCCGGTAAAGAGAAGTAGGTGGCTTGCCGCCCATCAACATTATGCATTTGCGGGAACATTCCCAATTGTGCTGTCGTCCGTGGTGGGAGACTTCACGTATGCTGAAAAAGCAGACATGCATCTGATGTACGATCGTGCAAATCGTAACGACAGAGCTACGTACAAATGTATCAGGAGTTCTTGCCTCATAGACGACTGCAGGACCGATTGAGGTTTAAACATGATGGGGCGCCAGCCCCATTTCAGCCCAGTTGTGCGCAACTGCCTGGATGCCAGTTTGGAGCACGATGGATTGGGCGTGCTGGACCAGTCCCTGGGCTCTTCCGATTTATCGAGCCTCGATTACTTCTTATGAGGACATCTGAAGAGTCAGGTTGATGCGACTCCAGTTGTCTTTATTGAAAATCTCGTTCGAATAGCCGTTGCTGGTGCACGCGTGCGTGAAATACCTGACATCTTTGAAGCTGTACACCAATCTCTCCATCGACGCTGCCAAGCATGTATTACTGTTGGTGAACGCAATATTGAACAATTATTGTAAACATAGCATTTGTAAACAACACTGTCAATAAACAATTTTTCTTTCCATGTCTTTTCCTGTGTTTGTGCCTCAACTCGTCACTTTCACCCATACATTCCTATACAATAAATGATTGTTGTAATGTCCTTTACCAACCCTTAATGTTTGTACTATGAATTTGGAATCACCCTGTATTCTATTCTGGTGTATGTTACTTATATCTTTCAATAAATAAATAAAATCATTAGTGGAGTAAGTATTTATTTGAACTTAATTTTGACATGTTCCTGAAATAGATTCCGCTTTGATTTATTATTTTTTAAGGGGACAGAGGACCTTCAGTTTCAAAATATTTAATTATCAATTTTTAACTTTTTATAAAAAAATGAGAATATTTTTTATTCTATTTTACTATATTGAAGATCCTTAGAATTAACAATAAGGATTTTTTAGCGGAATAGTGCCTGTTTTCCGCAAAAAAATTTCAAAAATGCCAGCGTTTTCAAAATTCTCTGTGTGCATTCCAATTCATTTAAAAACTTTAAATTTTTTAGATGTACCATATATATATATATATATATATATTAGCATAATTGTTCATGGAATTATTTTGTATGAATCTAAAGACATAAAAATTAATTTTTTTAATCTGCCTGTTATTTTTTTATGTTTTTGCTTTATTTCGGGGTCTATAAATATGAAACATATTTGTGGTTTCAAAGAATTTTGTCCAGTTTTGTGACAAACGCTTCCATTGACAATCCCGAGAAATCTGGTAGAAATTAGAAAAAAAGGAATGCATGTGGAGCATTTTGAAAAATGCTAGCATTTTTGAAGAATTTTTTGTAAACCAGGTCTTATTCTTCCACAAAATACTCATTTGTGAATTTTAAAATCTCTTCAATGTAACAGAAAATAACATTACGTAGGGGAATCTCTTGTACCTAAGGCCATCATGTACCTAGGGCCAACATGCTTTATTTAAATAATTATTACTTTACAGCATTTTTACTCTTTGGTGTAAGTAACAAAACTGTTTCAATTCATAACAGCCATTTTTAATGAAAGCAACAAGAAGCTTTAGTTAAATAGAAAAGAAAGTCTTGATTTGATGATTTTTTCACATCAATTGAAGTCTTATTTTGTGAAAGTAAATGCAAACTTGTGTTTTTATGTATAGCAGATAATTTTTGTAATCAACAAAATATCATATACAAAAAACATATACAAAATTAAGTACATTAAATTTCCTACAAACAACCCCTCAACAAAGGAAGAAATGAAATACAAACAAAGTTTGGTTTCTGAAGGTCTTTGGCTATGGAAGCCATTTTCCCCAAAACAACAAAGTATTGTACCTAGGGTCATGGCCTCTCGCACTGCCAAAAGAGATACACGAAAACCCGGCAAGGATAGAATTCTCACTAATACCCCCGAGAAATATGAAATTGGAGCACAAAAATTGAAAAAAGTAATTTTTAACAAAAAGTTGCGAAATCTGTGTTTGAAACAGAAGATTTATGTGGAATCATTAAGAAGACAATGAAAAAAAAACATACATTAGAAAGTGATGATTAAGCAACTGAGGAATCACTTGAAGTGATGGACTCTTAAGATTCTGCAAGCAACGTAGGTTCTCCAATAGCTGATGAAAGGCCTATAGTCCAGTCAAATCGTCAAAGGTGCCTGTTTCAAAAAAAAAAAATATAGAAGTTGTTTATCACTCGTTCTAGATGTTTTTTGGGGTGCTGAATCCGAATTTCAACTTTGCCCCATCCCACGGATGTGGCTTCACAGCGAAAATCGCAAAAAACCTCAAAATTTTCGTCCTTTTTTCAGTTTTTTGCCAAAAAGTCATAAAACTATGTACTTTTCGAGGTAGACTCCAATATACAAAATTAAGTACATTAAATTTCCTACAAACAACCCCTCAATTTTATTTTTGGGTTGAACAGTTTGGCCGCTAGAGCGCGCTGAAAAAAGGCCAAAATTTCCTATTTTGTGGAAAACAGTTTTCTCGTTAGTTTTTCGCTTGTAACTCAAAAAACTATGCTTGTAATTACAAAAACCTCGGATTCTTCTAAAACTACATTAAATTCTATACAAATTTCCAACCTTAATGACTTATTTTGGCCAAACCATGCCGCCGCTAGAGCGTGTTGAAATTTATGTCATATTACGAGAAACCACTAAGTCAAGAGCCCTTCACCCTAAATTCAGCAGAGACCTATATTATCACTATTTACTTATTTAAAAGCTATTTATTTGGTTTTTATAATTAATAATTAATATAGTTACGTATTAATTATACATCAATTTAATTTAGTTCTAATTATTAATTATATATCAACTTAACCGTTATTGTAGAGGTTGGTCTGTGGTTTTTAAGGGGGAATGTCCTCCTTTAAATTTGGTATGTAGTTAAGACTTATTTCTGGACCGGGTAAGTCCCCTTCAGTCATTCCCTATTCATAATAATATCACTTCCGGTTCTCCAGACGGTTACTGGCGCCATTGACCCCCACATTCCTCTCTTTGTGCGGATCTGACACCAGGTGGCCTCCCTTCCCCACTACTGCTTCATACTTCCGTTAGGACCCTCTCATTCAGTTTACTTCGAATATCCGAGCGTGTTGTGTTAAAAATATTAAGCGTCTATGTTTTTTCAGTAATTTGAATGAGTAGCTATGTCCGATAAAAATTGTGCTATTTGTGATCAAGTGCTGGCAGATGGAACCCCGAAGGTAGTGGTGAAAGAAAAAGGGTTGAAGTCATTCGTTGAAGCCAGTAAGAGGAGAAACGATGGTAAGGCCATTTTATTCAAGAGGATATCCTCAACTGAAGTGCATGATAGATGTAGGAAGCAGTATGTGAGAGAAGCATGTGTTGTTGCTGCCAGCAAGAGGGCTGAGGAGGGTAGTTATAGTCAGGGTCAAGAACTTCGATCCTGCAAACCCATATTTGATTTAAAAAATAATTGCTTTTTGTGTGGGGTTGAGATACCTCCAAACTATCAAGTGAAACAAAAAAAGTTGTCCCCAGTTTCCTGCAACCCTGTGTTTTTAGTGAGGAATTTGAATGTGAGGGAAAATGTTTAAGACTGGCCACACAATGTAATGATGAATATTGTAAAGCCATCATACACCATTTACAATCATTTCCAGACTTGGTAGCTGCTGATGGACAGTACCACTTGTTTTGCATGGAAAACCTAAACATTCGTGGCCCCTCCCTAGAAGTCAGCAGGGATCGTGGTTGACCCAAAGATAAAGTAGATAGGCAGTTGCAGGTAGTATTCAATTACCTCGAAAGTAATGATGAATAGTGCCAATTCACCTCAGAGGAACTTTGAGCAAGATTGAAGGTGACAACCCTCCACAGTGAAAAACAGTTAGAACTCGCCTTATTGAGAAATATGGCAATGGCATATTTTCAGCGCACATGAACCTCATGTTGTGTGTTTCAAAAACACAGGTTATAAAATTCTCACCGATGCATGGTACACTGAACAGAAAAATGATTCCAATAAAGAGGAAAGACGTCGTATAGTCGAGACAGCTGCAGCAATTATTGTTGAGGACATACGATCTCAAGTCTACAATCTGACAAAGTACCCCCCACCAGAACAGTCTGTCGAAGAGAGCGACGACCTCATCCCTGAGACTCTCAAGGTTTTCACTGATAGCGTTATATTAAAAAAAGTGTGGCAATTTCCAAAAGTGGGAAAAAAATCTACAGCGATCGCTCATGCTTTAATTGCAGCTGTGAGGCCATCGTCGTTTGTATCCCCTGTGCAAGTTGATTTGGCAGCAGTATTGTACAAAAGTATGGATCCAGACAACTGATTGACATGTTGTCAGCTCTAGGGTTTTGTTCATCTTACACCGAAGCCACTCGTGTCGAAATTTCGTCGATCATGCGCCCAGCTCTAGCGGTTCATGGAACAACATTGTCCCAAATTGTGTACGACAATGCTGACTTCAACGTACAGACAATCAATGGGCACAACACTTTGCATGTCATGGGGGATATTGTTTGTATTACCCCAAAAAGTACAGTAATTAGAGGTGACAGTTTCCCTCGTTTGAAAAAAATACTTTCGGCAGAAGAGGTCGGGATGAAGGGAGCTATAGAAGTGAAAACATTTGAAAGAACAAATGATCTGGGGCTTGCTGAATTAAAGATTCAAGACTTTGGTGAGATTTTTCCACTAACATGTACTGTTGTTACTCCTTCTATACCAGATTTACTGTGGATTTATGGCAAACATAAAGACCTACCAGGTATTGGAGGGTGGAATGGCTTCATGGAAGAAGTAACAGGAAATAACCCATACTAAACCATTTTTCTTGGCTGCCAGCCTTTCATCAATTCCACTCCAGGTGAATACAACACTTATACACTGTTCTTTTGTGCGCTGTTGAAAAGACTAAATCATTAAACCAGATGACCACTATAGTTACATTTGATCATCCTCTATATTTGAAGGCACGAGAGGTTCTAGAGAGTCGTTCAGGAGACCCTGAACTGTGTAATGTCGTACTGCGGTTAGGGGGATTTCACTTGTTGATGTCATTCATGGGGACAGTAGATTACATCATGGAAGGGAGTGGGCTAAATGAACTGTTTCATACTGTGTATACTGTCAACAGTACTGAAAAAGTAATGACAGGGCATGCCTATGCAAGGGCTGTAAGAGCTCATTTCTTATCTCATACAACTCTGGCTAAAATTATCCTTGAATCAACCTCCATCTCCCCTGAAGTTTACCTTAAATTAGAGGAGATTTTGTACTGTGGAGACCGATCAGAGGTTCTGACAGCGCATAAAAGTGATTTAGTGAGAGAACTTGAAAAGGAGTTTGCAGCTGATATAAGTATTTTGTGTCTGAATACCCAAACATACTTTGGACAAAAAGTTGATATAATTAATAAGTAGTAATTAAATTGATATATAATTAATTAATAATTACATTAATTATTAATTATAAAGCCCAAATAAAAAGTTTTTAATAAGTAAATAGTGATAATATAGGTATCTGCTGAATTTAGGGAGAAAGGGCTCTTGACTAAGCGGTTTCACTTAATATGACATAAATTTCAACGCGCTCTAGTGGCTACACGGTTTGGCCAAAATAAGTGATTAAGGTGTGCAATTTGTAGAGAATTTAATGCAGTTTTAGCAGAATCCAAGATTTTTGTAATTACAAGCATAGTTTTTGAGTTACAAGCGAAAAATTAGCGAGAAAACTGGACTTTCCACAAGGTAGGGAATTTTGGCCTTTTTTCAGCACGCTCTAGCGGCCAAACCGTTCAACCAAAAAATAAAATTGAGGGGTGCTGTTTGTAGGAAATTTAATGTACTTTATTTTGTATACTGGAGTCTACCTCGAAAAGTATATAGTTTTATGACTTTTTGGCAAAAAACTGAAAAAAGGACGAAAATTTTGAGGTTTTTTACGATTTTCGTTGTGAAGCCATACCCGTGGGATGGGGCAAAGTTGAAATTCGGATTCAGCACTCCAAAATACATCTAGAACGAGTGAGAAAAAAACTTCTATATTTTTTTCATGGCCAAACCACCGTTTGACTGGACTACTAGTGATGAACTTGAAAAAGGTAGACTTCTGTTTGACAAAATTAGACGGGGAAAAACTAAAGTATTTTTACATTGCAAATGTAGTTGACGTTACAGATGATCAATATACCATTAAATGCCTGAAACTGCTCAGTAAGGATTCAGATAATTTTTTGTATCAGAATGATGCAACTTATGTTATCAACAGAGATGATGTTGTGTTTAAATCGCCTGAACCAAAAACTGTTGGAGGCTCAGAATGCCAATGCTTGTTACTTACTTTTGGTGTCAGTTTTTAGAATTACAATGTGGAATAATAAACATTTCTTCCTTTAAGGCATTGCCTGCAACTAATATTTCTTCCTTAAGAATATTTTAGAAATTGTGCATGAAAGAAATAATGCATACAAATTGTTTTTTTTTTTTATATTGTAAACAAGAATTTCAGTTTTTGGAAATAATTGGCCCCAGGTACAATAGTGTTGTTGTACCTAGGGCTATTTGTAATTTTTTTTTTAATTTTCAATATAATTTACAATTTTTTTCTATGCTTGAAGTGATTTTTATTTAAAGAGAATAAAGAACTTAATGCATGCAAACTATTTTTATTATTGTAAGTTAGTTATAAGTAAAGATACTTCCATTTGAAAATAGCCGGCCCTAGATACAAGAGTTTCCCATATTCTCAAAAATTTTAAAAATCCCATGTTGAAGGTCCTTTAGCCCCCTTAAAACACTGAAAAAAAACTAACATTCTAACAAGGGTGCCCTGAGTTTCTAATCACATTCCCAACCTGTAAGGGTGCCGTGAACGTAAAATGTGTGGGCACCCCTGTGTTATTTCGAAACGTTAATAAAAATTTTACTGTCAAGAACAAGTTAACATAATTCATTGGTTTGCTTGCTTTAATCTGTAAGAAAATAAAATATGAAAGTCTTATACATCTACAGCTTGATTTAGTAAAAAAAGAATTATTCAACACACATGTTTAAATTTTATTTATTTGAACACAAACACATACGAAATATTCCTTTACATATCATTATACATCGAAACCTGTACATAAAATATGCTGGAAAAAGAGTCATTGGTTTAATATTCATTTTTTTTACAACATTCAATTCGTCAGATGTATTTATTCACAAGATGTAATAAATACCAAAAGATGAAACATTTATCAGCTAAAAATATTAAAACATTAGGAGCACATAGCAAAATCTATTCAAGAGCCTTATCGCAAAGATGATTAAAAAGACTGAAACAATATTACAGTTTAATTTTTTTGCTGAAATTTGATTTGAAATTGACTATAATAATACTTTTTTGAGAAATGGGCTGCAAACATTTTATATCACGTATGAAAAAAATAATTGAGTCTCATGTAATTTTGTTTTTGTTAGAGATTTAAGCAACAACAGTTTCTTTTTATTAATATATTAAAAATAAATATACTAAAAATTCAACCTGAGAGATGTAAATCAGTTCTTAAGTTGTACTTAGAATGATCAGTGGAGTTCTGAAAGAGTAAAAGCAAATCAGTAATTTCAATTTTAGTTTAAATGTTCCATAAGAAAGCAAAGCAAAACATTAGATGAACTATAATACATGGCTTTACACAAAGGCTACGAAAGTAAATTTCACAGCTCGCATTTACAATTTATAAAATGTTGGAGATAGAATATCGTAAACATTTCACACAAAATTTTTTTTAAGTAAAAATATTTATATTAAGCTCATTTATTCGGACGTAACGTTAAATTTGTAACATTAGTTATACAACGAAAGAATATTAATCTATCACTGATGAATTTTAGAAAATTTACACTTTGTTATAAGATAATTGCACATTACTTTCAAGAATAAGGAAGGAGACATAACTTAATGTGGAGAGAAAATGAAATATTCAACATAATGTGCATATATCGACACAGAATGACAGTCTTATTACTCTCTGTTAGAGTTATAAACTTCAATTCAGTTTTATCATCCATTGCTCACGGAAAAGTTTATTGATATCAACACATCTCTAAGGCATGATGGACTGACTGTAATCACACCATCTTCCAATTGCATGCGCACTACACTAACGTGTCTAGTACATTAGCGCCATCATCACTACTGCTATGGAGAGAACTCAAACCGGTATCAGAATTACTATCACCATTTTCAGGAACATCACAGGAGGAGTTTCTGTCAACTGGAATGACTTGTATTGCTGCAAACTCCTCTTGAAGCCGCACATTGTCTCTGTCCAACCGCTCTAAATCAGTTTTGAGATGTTGAAGGTAATAGTGTTTATCCTCGATAATCTTCGTACAGTCTACCAAAGTCTGTTCGTTCTGCTGTATGGTCAACTGTTGAGTGTGGTTGATCCTCAGCAGCCTCTCGATGTCGTGTTTCGTCCTGTTGAGAATCTCCTCCAGCCTCTCGGGGCCAGCGTATGCAATTTCGGGATCATCTTCCAGTATCCTACATTCGGGTGCATTGTCCTTGAGCCTGATAGTCTGTTGGATTTTCGAAGTCAACTCTTTGATGGTCAGCTCTTCCTGGTGCACTTGATCACAAATCTGCAGAACTTTCTCATAAAGCTCGATACAATGGTCGAGAATATCACAGCTTGTGTTCGCGTTGTTTGCAGCAGTTTCGCTACTATTATTGTTGTCCCCTTTGGAACAGTTTGTGTCCGCCTCGTTCGTCTCTGCCAGGTAAGTGTCGAGGACATAATTTGCCCCGATCTGGTGCATCCTCTGCGTGTGGATCTCATTTTCGATGACTTCTATCTCTTCGTCCTTCTCCCTCAACCGCCTCAGCTGGGCAGCTATCGCATCGTTCTGGGAAGCGATGAGGTTCCTCAGCTGTTCCTCAGTCGCCGGAAACTGATCGTCGTCTTCCAGGCAGCAACCTCCACTTCCATCGTCTTCAGACTCAGACCTCAGCTTCCTCGGGTGCCATGTTTTGGCCGACTTTGTGCTGACCTTTCTCCTGTGAGACTTGATGTCTCTGGGCGTGGACGATGAGGTCTGGGCATGGTGGGCTCGCTTGAGGAGGAACCTCACGTTGCATTGCTCCAGCCCCCAAGTGTTCCACACCTTGAGGAGTCGCGACCGGGAATCCAGGGGTCTTTCCACTTTGTGCCACCGCTCGACTATCACGTAACGCCTGTGGTCGCGATGGTGCGACTTGTGGTGGTGGTGGCTGTCGTTGGTGGAGAGGACAGCTTTGATGATGTCCTCACAGGTCGTCTGCTTTGTTACTCCAGTCACCCACTTCTGTAGTCCGCCGATCCAGAGCGGGATGTCTGTGCCCATTCCTTTCAATCAGCATCAAGAAAGGAATCTGAAAAAGCAAAGGATAAATATATCAAATGCATAGCTCGTTTGAAGAAACATAAATAAATATAAGTTATCAAACACAGAGCAAGTCACTTAATAGTTAAAGTTATTTCAGTGCAGAATTGCTATTTTTTTGCAGCAAAACACATATTATGATATTATGAATCTATATAACAACGCAAAATAACATAAAACAGCGAACTTTTTTACTTGAATTTGTTAACAATTATTTATTAAGATATATCTATACAACTTTCAGTCATACCGAGACCACATTCACTGGGAACTTTCCCTCTGCAGTTAGAAATCTACCTAGGTTTGTAGTCTGCTGGTATTTAACCTTTTTTAAAGAACTTTTTAAAATGTAACATCTATTTTAATTTGAAATGACATGAAATAGTTAAGCTGCCACCAATGAGGGCATGTTCACATAGAATCCGTCAGCGTCAGCGTTACTCTTACTGACATGTTTTAAACCAATCACAGACCTTAACAGTTTCGTGGCTGATCGTTTAGAGGTTTGTAATTGGTTAAATATATTTGAATACGATTAACGCTGACGCTGATGGATTCTATAGGAACAGGCCCTAACAGATTTAGTGAAAATCCTTAGTTTAAGGTAATTAAAAAACCGAAAAACAGCTAGCGAGAACAATGAACTACAAATTTCATGAAATGCTATTGTTTGAGTTGTCTTTGTGTAATTATGAAGTAAGGCTAAAATGATCTATTAATACAAACAAAAAAAATTATCGTTAATTATTTCGATTTAAAATTTTTCACTTAATATAATTAATATTTTTTATCAATAAATTTGATAAAAAATACCATATAATATTTCGTAATCACTGGTTTAATAGACATTTTCCTCAGCTAATGTTCGATCAGTGACTGTTTAAAACTGTAACAACACTTGTGCTTTGAATAAAATTGCGGCAACCCAAGATACAAATTACTTCCGACTCAAATTATCCCTGGCTTAGAAGAATAAAAGGCATTCAGCATAAACGCAAACAGCAGCATAAATGCTGATCTTGTTTTTTGGCAAATCAGCATTAAGTGCAGACGTATCTTTAAACATATCAATGACTTACAGTCATGAAAAGTGACCCCTGACCCTCGGAAGAAAACAAGATGGGAGGGACCTATTTCTTCCCGAATAATAGACCTGCGTTTTATTTACAATGTGGTGAGGCACAGGAATTCACCTACTTTAGGACTTTCAGTTAAACGCCCAACTTGCAAGTTGAAGGAAAGTAAATGGGTCACAAGTCATTGGTAATGCAAATAAGTGGTTATGTGGCTAGAGTGTTGAATTATGATAAGTGTTGCAACTTTTCCTTCTGAAGCACCTCAAACTTGTATAAAGGTTTTCAAATGTCAGTAAACAGGATGCATTTCTTTCAAAGAGAATGACGTAATTTAATGCATAGACCATAACCTATGACTAAATGCTAAAACATCCACCTCGGAGCAGAGCGATTTTGAATTTTACCGCTAATTTAATGTTTGAGGGGATGGTAAACTTTCAAATTAACAAAAATCGAACAAAAATAAGAATTTTTCTTTTTGGTGTATTAATATTTTAAAAATGTGCAAATATTGGAATAAAACGCGTTAAAATTTTGAAGTGAAAAGTAAAATGAAAACTTGGGGGCTTTCGAAAAGTAAGTATTAAAGGTAGGTGAAAAAAACATCTTTTAAATGCTTTTTTTTTTTCTCAAAATGAGTAATTTCCAGATTTGCAAGTCTTTGAAATGCTCCTTGCGTCATAATGTTTGACGAATTTTTATAAAATTTATAATAAATACTCCTTCAATACATCAGAATAAAGTTAAGTATCCATTTTAGGTGTCGATATCATTCAAATTATCAAAGTTTGACTTAAGTGTAAAAAAGTACAAAAATTAAACGAAAATTCAGAGTACAGAGGCTGTTTGCACATAGACGATTTTGGTAAGCGGTAATAAAAAATTGTTTGCTGCAAAAGAAATAATTGCAATTGTACTGTGTTCTTAAAAGTCAAAATTATCGTCTAAGGCTTGAAAGTTTTGTTTTTATTCAAAATGGCGATTTTAACAAAGCAGTGGTTCGAAAACAAAGGCTTGAAAGTTTTGTTTTTATTCAAAATGGCGTTTTTAACAAAGCAGGCTACATTTATGCTCTTTCCGAAGAGAAATATGCATACTCCGTAATCCAAAAACGATGTGAGAGTCATGGTTTTGTGATATCTAAAGCGTCGATAGGTAATATCGTCAAGAAAGGAAAAAAACGTCAAATTGGAAACAAATTCACCAACAAATTCTTTGCCTCAAGTGGGACAAAAATTCCAAACAAGCATCCAAGGAAAAAACGGACATCTTCGACTATTGCAAAGGTACGTTGTTTAATGTTAAAAGAAAATCCCCCTAGTCAAAGGACAGTTGCAAAATCATTAAAATGCTCGGTGTCCACTGTAAAGAAAATGATAAACGTTGATTTAAATCTTAAGAAAGCGAAAAAACGCAATGTGCATCGTCTTCTTCCAAATCATATCGCTGAACGCAGGACACGCTGCAGAATTCTATATGAGAAACACTTATCCAAAGAAAAATGGAAAACAATTGTCACAATAGATGAATCATGGGTGTATTTAAATGATTACAACAAAAAAAGAGCCATTTATTATCATAAAAGGGGAGAAAAAAATTTAAGTACATGGTTCAAAGAATCGAAAGAAAGTTTTTCTAAGGGATTCATGATTGTTGCTGGTTTTTCTTATAATGGCAAGTTAAAAATAAAGAGAGTGGAAATAATGTCAAGATTAACTCCAGATACTATCAGGAACATATTTTATCGCCAATTTTTCTGAATGAAATGCCATCGCTTTACCCACAGTGCCATCAATCTGTGAGACTCCATCAGGACAAAGCTAGCAGTCACACATCGAAATCCACTGTAAATTTCCTAAAAGAAATGGAACAAAAAACTGGTATCAAGGCCATACCCTTCACTGATATCCCTACTAAATCTCTCGATGTATCACCTATGGATTTTTGTGCTTTCGGACTTTTAAAATCTGCATTATCCAAACGTCGTCCCAAAACCCTTACAGGACTCTGGAAAGCTGTTCAGGAGGAATGGGATAGAATACCTCTTCTAACACTTCAAAAGGCATTATTATCCTGGAAATTGCGGTGTCGAAAGATAGTTCAGAATAAGGGATGTCAAATAGAACATTTAAAACACAAGAATTTTATGTAATTTAGTTTTGTGAATACAATATACATCGTCTAAAAATGTGTGAACAGCCTCTGTACAAGCATAAAAATATTTCCTAAAAATTACCTATTCAATGAAAGTTCAAAGTAATACATAACTTTGTTCAAAATGTATTTATAAGCAATATAAAGGCAAAATTATTGAGGGAAGTTAAAAGTTGGATCGCAAATAACATTTAAAAAATATAATAATTTCAATTCTTAAAATATAAATAAAAAAAAATTATAAAATTTTATAAGGTGTTGTAATTATAAGCATATTATTTGTTCAATATTAATTGAAATATTTTAGAGTGCTACTCCTGTATCATCTTCCGGGTTAAGTCTTAATAGTTGTAGGGCTTTTACAGCAACTAACTTTGAAAAGCCATTCTCACAATGTAAGTATAGTGTTGCAAGACTGTTTGACACCTTAAATAACAATACTATATCATATATTTTTATACAACAATATCGTATCATATAAGAAAATATAAATAAGATTATTATAAATATGTTATAGAAAATCTAAAGCATACCATTTAGTTAAATAATTCAATTATATAAATCTACTTCATACTGTCCGCAACCCCTCAGTGGATCGCTACCTACAGTTTGTGCACCACTGGCTTATAGAATGGGCTTGGGGAACTGATGTACAACAAGAAATTCTTTGCGGTAGGAGAAATCAGTGTTTTTTAGGGAAACATCAGACAAGTGAAAGACGATATTACGATTTTTTACATACAATTTATATACAAAAAAACCTATATTTAATAATAATTTTATGCAATAAGAGATTTTTTGCATAACATTTTAGGGGAAAATATTGCTTGTAAACACTCTGCTATTTATAATCTGAAATTAATTTTACCTTAATTAAAATATTTAAAGCAACATATTATCAATATATTAATAAACAATATATTAAAAAAAGAGTTTTAAAACAATCTAGAAATATAAAAAAATTATTAACTTTTATCGTACGGATGCGAGTGGGAACGTGTATACACAAAGAACTCAACCATGCAAACTATCCAGGAAAGAAAAAAAAAATCCCGTTTTATTAAAATATTAATTCAGTTATAGTTATATTACACAATTTTTTGCCAAATAATTTATGCATTTAAAAAGAGTATAAGAATTCATTTAAGTGTTAAGTGTATACTTTTCATGTAGTTTTCAAAATAATTCTATTCTTGTTTGAAATTAATTCTGTGCTCAGATGGCAAAATGTTATAAGAAATTTTTCTTAAAAAAATTGAGTTTTTCACATTCCAGATTCTCGTTCGCAGATATTTTCTATTTACTATAACTACTGTAAGTAATAGCCAACTATTATTCTGAAACACTGCTACCCATGGTCGGATTTAGACTTGATAAGGCCCTAAGTTATTTGAGATATGGGGCCCTTTATAAGTCCAGATATTCTATGTCAGTGCCAAGTATGATTTTCGGATACCTAGAGGGTTAAACTGAAATACAATTAAGAAATATATAGATAGTGAAATAATAAATCTTTAACTTAAAATCATTTTTATTTAATTCTGCAGTATATTTAAGTATATATGATAATTGCTCACTCGGTCACACTTTCTCGGGGGCCCTAAACTATAACTTGTGTAGCTTATACATAAATCCTGCACAGCTGATACCACGTTTGCGCATGTAAAGCAAATTATTGATTTTTCATGACATCTTGCATCTTAGAATTGCTGTCACGTAAATTTCTTATAACATTTTGCCATCTGAGCACAGAATTAATCACTGTTCAATGCATACAATGTATTGCTCTAAAATATTGGTCCTCTCAGATCTTTATACAACTTTACATAGTCGCTACATATACAAGAAAGATGTCGTGAAATGTTTGTTCTTTACAATTATTAAGTGCGGGGCACATGTTCGAAAACATCTGCTCTTAAGTCCGCGGGAATGATTGGTTCAATTCATTGGGGGAACCGTATAGTTAAACCAACACAACTCCTTGGTTCCACTTCAATTTTGACAGAGCACCCAGAGGGGGCCTGTCCTGAAATGTAAACATATAAAAGGTGCAACTTCCACCAAAATAAAATATATCGGTAGTACTTAAATCGGAATCTTTAAAACCTGTATCCATCATAATCAATGTGAATTAGATCAACGAACATTCAAACATTTTCATCTTTGTTTAGCTGTTGTAAGTTTGTACAACTTCTGAACTTATTAGTTAGTATTCGTTTCACGAATTTTCTAGAGAATGAGATCTTTTTGTGCGATGATGGAATTTTGCTAAATAAAATCCTCTAAATATCTATATATATATATAAAACGCGTAGGTATGCGGCACAAAAAATCGACGATATTTCTACACTCAGAATGGCAATGGCTGCAACTACCAGATGTAAACATTAGCGGCCGTCCGCAATTTAAAACCGCGTGTGTGCAGTGGCGACATTTGTTACAACCCCTGATGGTTTGGCAAAATATAACCAGACATATCATATCCAGTGTTTAGTCATGGACGGTTGTATGTAGGTTTATCTAGAGTCCGTTCTATTGATTCTGTCACTGTAGTATACTTCTGAAGTACTCAACTGTGTATATCGATAAGTTTTATGAATATCATCGTTGTAATCCACACTATATTTTAGTACTTGCTGAACTTTTACTCCATTTTATAAGTGAAGAAATTTTCCCAACAATTTATTTGATTTGATTAAGTGGAGATTTCTGAATTGTGAACAATAGTACACACAGAGAGTGATGCAATCCACACTATATTTTAGTAGCTGAATTTTTACTCCATTTTTTAAGTGAAAAAAATTTTCCCCAACAATTTGTTACTTGATGTAATGATAAAGTGTAGTTACATTATTTTTGAAAATTGTAAATACAGAGAGGGATGTAATTTTAAATCATTGGTGTTGGGTTTCTCAGTCTTATCTTTAACTCCGTTCTCAAGTAATGGAAATTCACATTTTTTAATCACGATGTTTTAGAATCAGCCTTATAGTGAATTTAGCAATGATTATAAATTTTTTGGCTGAACTCCCACTATCCCTTAACAACGTATATTTATGAAGACTGGTAATGGTAACGTTCCTTATATATGTTATTTTCAGTTGAGTTGTTTTGAAAATGAAAATATAAAACTAAAAAGCGAACATGCTGGTCGTGCAGCGGCTAGTAAATCAATATTTATTAACGGAATATTATTTCCTGGTGGATGGTTAAATGCCCTGGGTTTCGTAATCACTGTTATTTCTCACAGTTAAAAATAATCTCAATAATTCCAAGGAAAATACAAAACAAAACAAACAAAAATCCCTGGTTTAAGACGCACAATGGTATGGTTGAAACACTAAATAATTCAGCTAATAATAAGGTCAATGTTTAACACTTCAGTTTTATTTACATAACCTTCAGTTGAAATTCCTTCCATAATGCATTTCATTACGAACCGCTTTTAGCGTTCAGATAATTTCTATAATTAATAGTTTTGCAAGTATTGCTCTTCCGTGTTCAGTTTTTACACGTTACCTCACAATCTTTTTGTTCCTAAAAAATCCCACACATAGCTGTATCCCTTAGCAACAAAGCAAAATGCCTAATCCTTTTACCTAATATCACTCCAAACGTATGAATTATGCGGATCTGAAAGTCAGTAGTACCCAGAACAAACAACAAATCAATTAACAGAAAAAATGCTGTTTATTTTTTTCAAGGCTCTGTCATGCAAATCTCATAACAGCAGAAAAATATGGGGCATACGATTTCATTAACCAATTTTTATCTTTTTTCGGTTCTGCAAGCGGAGGTTTGGTGGATCTAATTGGCAACATTTTGCATTCCCCGGGTATGCAAACCAATCACTGTTCGACAAACGATTCATCTTGTTCGCTAAAAAGTTCATTGCACCCGATCAACGCCCGTGGAAACAATGCTTTGTGAACAAAAGGTGATATTTCGGAAACAATAACAACGTTGCATAGGTTTTCTAGAGCTTTTTTTTTTGGAAGAAATGAAGATTGATTACTTTGTTGGAAAATATATTAATGTTCCTTTAAAAGGGGTTATAGCCTATTTCAAATATAAAAAAAAAACGGATTAAAGAAAGCTATAAAATGATATCAAATTTTGATAACAATGAGTGTAATTATTTTCTGTGGTTATTCAAGTCTGACATTACTTATCAACGGATAATAATGTTTAAGACTTTGCTATTTCATTTTGAATTAGAATTATTATGTACTATTTTTTTACTATTGAAAAGGCGGATTTAATTTTTAAAGAAAAAACTAATAATTTTAAATTAAAAAGTTTAAAATTATTCAAGTACATTTAATTAGTAATTTGGGTGTATAAGTATAAAAATACCCTGAACTTAATACATAAAACCTAATACGTCCGTGATGTGATTAATGTCCACTGTATTTCTTTCAGAACTAAAGAAGCATACATGAAAGAAAGAATTATGTATATTAAAACGTGTCAGATAAGAAGACATGAGAATAATTTAAAAAGGGGGTTCAGCTTGCAGTATAGCACATAATTATATCAGATTTTCTTTGTTAATTGAAAGTCTATATATATAAAACAGTTCCGTAACTGACTGACTGACTGACTGGCTGACTGACAGATAACACACAGACCAAACCGCTGGACCTAAAGGGGTGAAATTTTGCATGGCGATTCTTCTTATAGTGTAGGGGTGCACTAAGAAAGAATATTGAACAATTCTTCTTAGATTTTTTTAATTGAATTTTTAAACTGTTTTGGTAACATTCTTTTAAGTTTGCCTTTAAAATAATAATCTGAGGGTTATAAAATTTATATCACGAGAAAGATCATAAAAATTCCTTTAAAATGAAATCTTTTTCGAATCTTTTCCTCCATTTTATGATTTTTGGTGAATTTTTACACATTAATTTTAGAATTTAAAATATTAAATTTTGATCACGTTGTTTATTTTCTTTTTGTGATACTTTAAATTAATTTTGCGTCACTTGCATAACAACGAAATAAATTGACAAAAAAATATTTATTTATTTTTCTTTCTAATGCGGCAGACGATTGGACATTATCCAAAAAAATATTAAAATGCAGTAAAAGAAATGCTCCTCAAACTGTACTATATTAATTGTACTATATTCTTTAGTATGTCTTATTAGATTTAATTTGAATATTTTCTTCTTCATTATTTTGTCTATAAAAATATCCGGTACGATTTTTTTATAAATAAATTTTTTTGTTTGTTTTTTGGCATTAATTGCATACATCAAAATTGAAGTGGAACCAAGGGGTTGTGTAGGTTTACCTTTGCGGTTCCTCCAATGAATTGAACCAATCATTCTCGCGGACTAAAGAGCAGATGTCTTTAAAAATGTGCCCCGCATTTAATAATAGTAAAGAACAAACATTTAAGGACATCTTTCTTGTATTTATTATAAATATATTTTTGGGTTTTTTTTGGCTTTAATTGCATACATTGACCGTTGTATTTAATTTGAATGTACTCCATAGCGAAGCACGGGTATTCAGCTAGTTTCATATATGAATTTTATACGCAATATGTGATTGTACGCAGATTAGAGGCGAAAGAGAAATTATAGCGGTTCATGTAAAATACTGTTTCATAATACTGCTCTGTCTTAAAATTATAAACAGTTAATACACAAATAGTTAGTTAATGCACAAATAGTTATCTGTAAATTGAAAACTTATGTGGAGGGCAGCATTTTTTATTATTTTTTTTTATCGAATCTCAAATTCTGTTTTTTTTTCTTCATTTCTATATCTTTAAAACTGTTCATTCATCAAAAGAATTTTAGAGTCCAATCTACATCAAACAGATTTGGATCCATGAGTTTTGTACAGTATATTTTTGTGTGATGTAGTGTTGAACTAAATGATAGTGAACTATGGATTAATATGACCTTAAAAAATAATCATCGTATTTGTTAAGCATGAACAAGAAAACAGTGGTCAGGATTAGATTAGTTTGGAGAATTTGTTAGAAAATTAAAATCTCAAGCTAATATTGGTATGTAAGTCCTATTTAATAGATAATGCTATCAGGCAATAAGTACCAGATGTACCTACTGTGTATCTGACAATGAAGAATTCGGTTGAACTAAAAATCAGATCCGGTTATCTTTGAGGAACTGGATCATCATATGTATCATTGAATGACAGAGCAATAAAATATGGCAATCCTATAGGGTAGACAAAAGCAAGTTAAAAAGGTTGCGACAACACGTGGACAAAAATTTAAGTTACTCGTACTTTGATGTATATAAAGTATTTATTTAGCTAGAAACCCCAATGAATAGATACATTGAAAGCTCTTTTATCACTTTTTAGTTAAGTAAAATTCATTTGAAAAATATAAATTATTTTTCTACTGTGGACAAATGAAATGACAGGATCAGTCATTCAAACTTTCAGAACTCAACAGTCATGCAACCGTCTATATTTTATAATCTTCTTTATTGTAAGCAACGACAAAATAAAATAGTTAAATTATGTTCATTAAAGAAGAGAAAATCAAAATTTAACCGACAATAACCCCCAATCTTTTATTTTGTACAATTGTTTGAAATACCTTCCCAACTCAATCAAAAGTTAAGCTTATCTTATATAATACTTTTAACAATATATAAACCCAAACTAGCTTTAAAAAAGCTATAAATTTAAAATTCCTCATTTTTTTTACTATTCAGTCAGACCTCCCCATTAAAATGGTTGTTAGGGGAAGATCCAAGTGAAAGTAAAAAAAAAAAAAACCACAAGTATTACTAAGTACGCCAAACCTCAACTCTACTGATGAACACACACAATAAAACGAAACACATTAAATCGTACTTCAAGGCAGAATAAATTGCTTCATAAATTACAGTATCAACGATGTACCAGGTCTCACATAATCAGCACCAGCGATTAATGCAAAGCTGAACACGTTCAGAATAAGACCAAAAGTATCTATGGTAAACAGGTAGCAGTAAAATTGTTAAAACTGATAAGACATGCTCACATGCAATAGGGTATAAAACATTACTGTATCTGTTTTAAAAAGTTTAATTTTAATATAAACAGATAAATTAGAAACTAACAGTCTAAAAATTGAGATCTTTTAATACTGAGCATCAAATAGCATAAGAATTAACGTTTATTAATCCCCATTGAGAGAAATTATTATTAATGTGTTTAACTATAAACGTTATTAAAAACAAACGCACTAGAAAGGAAAGTTGCGTCGCAACGTTTAAATTTACCACAGAATGATAATTTTTTTGACCATTTTAGATGTAAACTTTGAAAAGTTCCATTTCAAAGTTCTTTGACGTATTTTGAAAGTTTGAAGTAGTCTTCAACTTTCAATGAAAAAAACTCAACTCATACGAACTCAAAAAGCGAAAACAAACGTGATTAGCTTTTCCTGAGAAAAAGATACAGAAAAGAGGATTATCTTTAAATGCAAGTATGCTATGTGGAGTCATTTTACTGTCAAAATGCTTTTTCCATTACGTAACGTAACCAGACGGTGAAAATTTAGATGCAATCTTCAATGACTTCGGTATTCTGCGACTGTTTTTTCTTTCTTTCTCGTTTTTCTCTTGCTCCTTGAGTTTCACATTCTGATCACGTGAAGCTTATTTTCTCCTATTTTACATTTTCTCCGAATCTGTATAATCTTCGAAATCAAGCTGATTCATCGGCTTTATGGGCACCCATTTGCCGCAAAATTACTCCCCGCGCCGTGTTCCTCCAGCCAACCACATCAAGAACATCTCTGTTCCGCCCTGGGTCGTTTTGCATGAGTCAAGCTCGCGAGTTAACAGTCTCCCCGTGTGATTTCTCGGTCGGAACCGAATTGTCATCGACTTGGAGGAATTCCTGAGGTGGGAAATTCCGATACGTTCCTGCAACAAAATGGAAAAAGACAGTCATCTGCGAGGAAACCAATCATGTGAGCCTGATGTCTCCGCATGTGATGGCTATCTGTGCATCGGTAAATGACTTGCATACAAATGCACTTTTGTCCTCTTTTGGTGATATTTTGGGTGGTTCTACGCTGTTTTTTTTCCCTTTACATCATGTTGTAGTCAGTCAGAATCGGCTTTAAACTACAAGTCTCGGTCTGTTTAGCCTTCGTGTAGCAAAAGATGGGATAAACCAACCAACCAATCTTTACATCATACGGTAATATATCTCATAATTTATTCCCGTGGAAATAACGCCTTTTTATGTCAATAAATAATATTTGCATTCATTCCTATTATCGTTTAATATAATTTTTATGACACGTGATTTAGCTCCAATGATACTAAAATTTCCAAAATTTATGGACCTTTCTTGCAAGAGAAAAAAATTTGACTGTCTTATTTTCTTTTGTCACTAGTTGATAAATTAAAAAACGCAACCTTTTATCTTTAAAAGTATATTTTACTTATAAAATTGCAGCATGATTTTATAATATGACTTTAATAATTTTGTAATAAAGTCAATCATTAAAAAGAAGGAGCCTGATACAATATATTTCTCTGCTACTATTCGAAAAAAAAAATTCGCTAAAAACATTGATACAATTGATCTCAGGTCAAAAAAAAAAATCGAGTGCCCAAAAGAGCGCCAAAAGGTCAGTTATCTTAAGTAGAAGATAAGCGAGAATCACAGGGCTTTTAGCAGAAGATCTTGATACCAATAGCAGGTAATAATTAGACTATTTCATATTAAAATAATCTCCTCTAAATATGCCTTGCTTTGATATTTTCCTTTTTCTGGCTTTAATAACTCAGTAATCAAACATTCGAGATTCTAATTGAAAACCCCAAAGACTTCCAAGTGCTCATGGACTAAATTTCAAATTACTAGTATGGTCTGATACTAATGGTCTGATACCCTGGGTGTCCACGGATAAGATTTCAGAACAGCTTGTTTGGCCTACTGTAAATCCCTGAATGTCCACGAAACGCAATTTCGGGAAAAAAGATTTAAATAGCTTTCTCATCTACAATATTGGCGCTCTTCTCTCACTATTCCTAGTTTAATATGCTTTCCTACACTTTGGAGGGGGAAATTTATAAATTTCATTTCTAGCCTTATAAGATTTCAAAATTTTGAAATTTTAGGTTCAATTTTAAAATTTCCATAACTTAGTGTAAGTAAGGTGTGCTTCAACTCTTCCGAAATCATTCTTTGCCTTGAAGCTAAACTTAACTATAGAAAATGTCAAAGGTGGCAGTAGAGGATTATTTAAAAGCAAAAAGGTTCATTTGAACGTAAAGAGGGTTATAAAAAGACATGGTGACCAAGGACAACATATGAGTGTTTATGAAAGAACCAATCCACGGAAGTAACTATTTAAAAATGCTCATAAATAATAGCCATGGAAACACCTACTCCTCTTCACTCTCGTGTTTATAAATTTGCAAAACTTAGAGGACAAACGAGTCGAAAGAAATTATAAGATCATGTTATCAAACAGCAGTCAAGAATATTAAAATTCATCGCCAGTAAGGAAACAAATTAATTTCCACGAGCACTCGAGTAATAGAAAGAAATGCCTAAGATACAAGGTGAATGCAATCATATGCTACCATCAGTAAAGCGGAAATAAGCTCCTGTTTCAATGGAGTCTTGATACTTTTATTTTGATTAACAAATTTGTTTTTCACTTGAAGCGTTTCACTCTGAACCACCACCTTCAAAGAAAAACAAGGGGTGGAGGAAGAGAAAAGGGCTAACTATAACCTAGCTCTTATATTTTATTTAATACAATTTTGAAAGCTATTGTTCTGTTTCAACCGTACGTGACTTTATTTGCTTCGTGTAACGCCGGATAACCCTCTGCACATACTCAATTTATTTTCTTGCGTTGATATGACTTCGCGCTGCAAGGTGAGTTACCTCAAGCGCATCTTAGACATGACTCTTACATGGAGAAAATTAATTCGTATGCAGGTTGAAAACTTATTTATAGGTTTATAATCTTCAATGGCGGGCATATGTATGTATACACGTACGGGCATATTATAGCTCAAACTATAGCCATTGTAAAAGAGAAGGATAGTTCTGCTTCAGATAACCGTCATATGCGCAGGCTTTGAGTTTTACGTATGAATTTAATTTCAATTCTGGAGAAGACGCGCTGGATCTTATCAACATTTTTTTCCAATGCGAAAGCACTTGTCTTTTGATGGTGAGTATTTCTTCTTCTGACATTGGTCCATGAAGATCCTCGACGTTTTTGCTAACTACTTCTTTACTACGGGAGCACCATTTAAGGTGAGCCAGCGTTGCTCCCTCGGAGGAGGCATCACGGTGACGACCATGCCTTATTCGGGATTCGAACCGAAGCCCACAGCATGGAAGAGTAAGACGCTATCCACTATACCATGTGACCGGCAGGGGTCTTATAAACTAGGGTGTTACAAAAATATGGTGTTTAAAAAACCCGATAAGGAACTATGATCCTGTTTCGCCATATAGCTCAAGATTAACCTAATTTCAACGACAGGATATTTAAACTGTCAAAACCCAGTTTTGGAGCGAAAAGTTACTGTGTTCACATTATTATCTTGCTATTCAAATCCAGCATATCCCTAAACTTGCAGATGTATCAATCAATTAGGATTATGTCCATGTTATCAAGTAATAGATGATTATAAGCATTTTAGTATTCATCAATTGTCTTCAGAAGATGAACCTAGCGTGATGACTCAGTATATTTTACCTAAAATTTACTTCATTTGAAAAGACAACGTCCCAAAATGAAAAGTTAGAAAACTTTTATAAAATAGAATGCCTTATCCAAAATGTCAGTAATTCTGGGGACGTCAAAAAATCTAACCTCTCTTATATCTCTCTTGAATCTTAGTAAATGTTAGTGGATGAGCCTATTGCCGAAGATCGGGCTTGCTACTAATATTTACAGATTAGAAATTAACAGATCACAAAGACCTACTAAAAATTAACCCAAGCTACACAGCTAAAAGTCAACGTATTATTCGCTCCGGCAAAAAAAAAAAAAAAAAAAAAAGAAAGAAAAAATAAAAGAAAGAAAAAAAAAAGAGAGAGAAAGAAATAGAAAGCAAGAGCTAAAAATTATGTCAGGTTAATCCATAAGTTCTATGTACACTACACGTTACTAAACTGTCTATACTTTAATGTTATGCAATTCAAATCTTAGGAAATATCAGTAAATTAGTGTATATTTTAAGTAAAACAATATGTATAGATAATTAGCAATAATTGGCTAGTATGGCAAAGATCGTTGAGTAGATCTTTGCAACTTACAACGTTTTCTCGCAAACGTACTTTCAGTGCAAGTCGTCTTGGATATGTTATGCTTTCTACCGGCCCAACTAGTGGAATAAACCCATTAACACTTCATTTTTGCCATGTTCATTGCGGCAGTTTTGCATAGCTTATTTATATTTAACTGTAACCACACATACATTTTTTTAAGTTTAAAAGAATGCAGTGGCTGTGTGTGCATGTGGAGAGGGAAGGGGCGCATGCCGTGGGGACTATACATGGAACTTCCAGTCATAAGTGGTAGTCTTTTTTCCCACTGCTATAAATTTGGTTCGATCAAACTAAATTTGCGGTTGTAATTTCCTACTGCAAAATTGTCACGTTGAGTATTTATTTAATTTTATCATTTTTACATACAAAAATGTGTAAATCTATATAAGTAATCTATATACGTAACATATTTATAAATATGTTCCATATCTTTATCAGATTATTTAAAAATATGTACAAACATATTTATAAATAATTTAGATTTAACAAATGTAATAATGAAAGAATTAGTAAAAAAATTAGTAATCATAATCGAAAATGTAGGGATAAAAGAATCAGTGCCATAAGCGAAAGTTGCTTCTGATATTTCATAAAATCTGACATTTACTTTAGTTTCCCAATCCGCATTGGTCTGTTTATCAAACAGCTAACTCAATTTCGGAAACCAAAGAGCTCATACATTCTTTCTCCATAAAGACATGTATCTGAATTTAATTTACCAGTATTACGTGAATATGAGGCAAAAGCAACCACGAACGGTTGTTAATTTATTAAAAGTTGAATTACTGGAGGTATTTATCTGTTGTTTATAGTAGCATTAGTTAATGAGATTGAACCTCTTGAGGAAATATTCCAAAATTGTTGGTTGGTTGTTTGGGGTTTAATGGCGCAACGTCCAGAGACGACATGCTGCGCCAAACACATGGTAAAACCCGAGAAACATTATATAAGTCAACAATTTAAAACCATGATCCCGTGTAAAAATGATAAAAAGATGATTTATAAACAGAAATGATTTTTAAAGATGATGCAAACAATGATGTATAAACCAGAATTGTTATATAAGACTTTGAGATTATACGTATAACATTCTTTAGTATAACATTCTTTAGTATATAAACGTGCCAACCTCCAGAACATGGAACCATGTCCTTTAATTCACCGAATAGATTTCATACAACCTTTTCAGAGAAATTTAATTATAATTAAATATTTGCCTCAGCATGCTCTCAGATGACTTAAACACCATTTTAAATAAAACAAGCATAACCATTAGAAGAAATCTGTGCACCCCAAAAAGTAAAAGTAATACAGGGAATAGCCTTAATTCAACATGATTAACACAAACATAGGCTGACTTTGAATACTAAATCCTATACAGCTTTATTCCAGAGCAACAGAGTAAACCATTTTTACCAAACAATTGTTTAAAATGTACAGTGCTTTAACATTAACAAACACAGAAGGGAAAATTCTCCAATAGTCTATGCCGTATTCCTTTCAAATAAAACTCTTTTAACTTCTACAGAATTTTTTATTTTAATGGACTGTTTGACGCAGTGAGCACGCAGAAGGATTTTACCCCTTATAAATCAACCAACAAACCAGCCGTTGTTACACAAAAGTAGAAAATTTCAACTTTAATGACGAACACATATAAAACTTGGTAATAAATTTATATATTTTTATGAATGAATAAACAATTAAAAACTCTTCCTAAAACTTTCTCACGATGCTTCCACGGAATTTCCAATTACACCATAACTACAGAATCATGATGATACGTCAGACAGAAAGACGTTGTTTCTAGACATTGTCAACCCTGCTTACAATTAAATTATCCAGGAAAAAAAAAATATCTTACACTTGTTGCGTGTTACTTTTGTAACGAATAAATGAATTGTGGTATCTGCGATTATAAAACTCACGAAAAATGCAAATCAAAATATATTTATGCAGCGAAAAAATAGCACTAGGATTGAATGTAGAACGAAAGTATCTAAAATCGTGATGCATGTGTAAAGAGAAAAATCATAAAAGTTATGAATTAGATAATTAGAAACACAAAGCGAGCCTGTTGAATAAAATAAACTAATGTTTTGTTTTAAATTAACAAATTTGTATCTGTGCGATAATCGTCTTCAGTATTAAACGAAAAAACTAATAAAACTAATAAAACGTAATGAACATCCAGATTTCACTTTCAGTTTTAAATGATACTCATTTAACTCGGAAAGACGGAATTCCTGATATCAGTCTTAGACTTCAGCATTAGACTAAAAAACGCGGAGTAAAAATAACATATTTATCACAAAGACGATAAAAGGTTGAAGAGGTCAGGTGTGATTTTTTTTCAAAACAACAAAACAAAATGAAATAACTAATCATACAAAAATTTGGTTTGTAATCGAATGTGATATGAAATAACTAACTAACACACACACACACATATATATATATATATATATATATATATATATATATATATATATATATATATATATATATATATATATATATATACATATATATAGAGAGAGAGAGAGAGAGAGAGATCGTATGAAGAGGGGAGAAATTTACCTCTTTTAGTTTCAGTAGACCTGTCCTTTTAAAATCTACCCAGTAGAAATAAATTTTTTAGGTATGTTGTTCCACTGGAAATATGTATTTTGAGCCTTGGTACCTAAACTTACTTCTTCTGTGCGTACCGGGAACTAATTTACTCTTGACCCTTATCACGTTAATAAGGTCCAGTACAACTGATTCCTAATTTTAATGGTTATAGATTACACTTGAACAGTAATATTCCACATGGAATCTCGACTTCATTTTTCCTACAATTTCCTGTGAACAAACATGGCATTTTAATTTAAAATAACTGTTATGGATGTAACGTGTTAATATTATTATTTTAAACGGAAAAAAAATTAAACTAAACTTGATTTTTGTGGTGGAAATAAAATAGTACCTACTTCCTGAAAATTATCATGAACAAAATATTTTATCTAAAAATTACAGACTTTCTTCACTATCGTGTACACAGGAGGCCACGAATTATAACTGTTGTTCTCTGAGTGGCCATGTCTCGAAAAAGTTTAAGAACCTTTGATCTAATTTAAGATCTCTTTAAAGTGCAATATAGATCCAGGTCCTTGCATGGCAAAAGTTGAGTGTGGAGCTCTCAACCACTCAACCTTTCAGCGTAAATGAAGAAAAATCTTGTAGTAAATGGAAACCAAAAACAAACGCCTTTTTGAAAACAAATCCATTCAGACGTAGTATCTTAAGTTAGCATGAAATGCCAAACAAATCGTCAAAAAACAAGGAAGACGACATTACTTATGCGTAATTGTTTCTGCTTCAAGACGTGTATATGTCATTGCACATGTTATCAAAGCCCTGCATGAATAAACACCGTGTTTACAGTTCATAGTCTTTCTTTACTGCGTTAATAAAGGCTTTAAAGCGTTAATACAGCATCTCCGTTATTAAAATTAGCGAGAATGAATGCTGTAGCATTATAAAAAATCCACAAAGCAAGAGTACCGTAGCTTAATGATAAGAACTTGCATTAGGTAAAGTGTTTACTAGGAAATCACCGATGCCTGCTTGAAACGAAAATTTCTAAAATTCATTTTAGTTAAATATTCGAAATGATAAAAAGAATCCCTGTAAGTCATGAACATTTAAAATTCAAATCAAGTTTTATATAAAACTAGCCGCTGCGCGACCAGCATGGTCGCTTTTAGTTTTATATTTTCTTTTGCAAAACAACTCAACTGAAAGTAACAAATGTTTAACCATTACCTGTCATCATAAATATACGTTGTTAAGGGGTATTCTCTATTAGGCTGATTCTTAAACATCGTGAGCAAAAAATGTGAATTTCCATTACTTCAGAACAGAGTTAAAGATAAGTCTGAGAAACACAACACCAATGATTTTAAAAATTATATCTCTCACTGTATGTACTATTTTTTAAACTAAGATATCTACACTTTATCATTACATCAAATAAGAAATTGTTGGGGAAAATTTTCACTTATAAAATGGAGTGAAAATTCAGCAAATACTAAAATATAGTATAGATTACATTTCTCTCTGTATGTATTATTGTTCGCAATTCAGATATCTCCACTTAATCATATTAAATGAATAAATTAAAATTATTTCGTGTATAAATTAAAATTATTCATGAGTAAAATACAGCAATTAAATTGTACCAAATTACGTGCTATCGTCGAGCCACACGCGGACAGCCGCTAATGTTTACATCCGGTAGTTGCAGCCGTTGCCATTCGGATTGTAGAAATATCGTCGATTTTTGTGCCGCATACCTACGCGTTTTATATATATAGATTGATAATTCTCTTAATATTCTTATAAGATCTTAACGGTTAAATTTTTAAACTCAAAAGGGATAGATTTTGAGTTGGAACCGTAAATTTTATAAACTATTGAAAATCAGAGAGATTTTTTAATAATCCAGTTTAAAATGAAACCTAATTAAATAGCCAAAGACGATTAATTTATTCTATAAATAATCACCTTTCAGTAATGTAAAAATGCAGTTATGTACTTCCATTTGTAACGATTTTTTTTTTTTGGTAATAGATATTTTTCTTTTTCATAATAAACTCTAAATTCAGTAAATCAATATATAAATAAAAATTAGAACAAAGTGGTACTTAGAGGCTGGTGAGAGATAACTATAACAGTCATATATATTTATATAATATGCGAATAACTTAACGTCTAAACAGTAAAACGTCTATCAGTTATACTCAAATTTCCAAATATTTGAAACTCTTCCATCGAAAATAACTTTTAAAACGTTCAGATAAAGGTTTCTTGATCAACCTAGAATTTGTCCTGAAATTTTCCCTAAGTGCCAAGAGAAGAATTCAGTTTTCCCCTTGAATTATCGGGTTTTCTAAAGCTCAAATTCAAATATCCCTCTCAAAAAGTTACTAACAAGCGATAGTGATTCATTAATACTGTATACTGAATGCGATTCAATACTTCTGACGCAATCACTAGTTACAGTCGGATAAAATGATTGAAGAACCGAAGAGCCACAGTGTAATAGAGAAGAACAAACAGTTTAAACTCTTTTAAGGTATCTAGTTATTAGATATACTTTTCTCAATTCTAGCACATTAGCATCCTATAAATTTTAGATATCCGTACACCATCGGAGGGGATTCTTTTTTTGTCTTGTTATCTATTTTTTTAATGAGATGTAAGTTAAAACTTAGAAAAATGTTAAAAAAAAATAGCTGAAAAATTCCAACAAGATAAAATTAATTATTTAAACATAGCTGAATTCTTTTCTGTTTTAAAATATTTTAATCGAGAAAATAAATATGTTTTTAGTAAATTTTTGTCAAGACGAATATTAAAACTTTTTTGACGATTTTAATTGAAAGTAATTAATGCAAACATGCAAGCAACAATTTATTAGCTTTTATCTGTGCCTTTCCTGAAAATCTCTTTAAAATGATTTTCCAGTAAGCCAGCTGAAATTTCCTCTATTCCTTAGACACATATATATAAGTGTCTACATGAATTATTTCCAAGAAAATTCTTCTTCTTTTGGGGCACTACGGCATGTTACAGGCCAAGGTCGTCCCAATCAGTTTCCGCCATCTAGTCCTAAGCAATACTCCTCCAGTTTTCCTTAAATATGATTTTTACGTCACTCCCAACAGAATCGAGCCACCTAATTGGTTGTCTTCCTCGCTTTCTAGCTCCCATACGTTTAGTAAATGTTATCTTTTTCATTCGATTTACGTTCTCAGTTCTATATAAATGAACTAGCTGTTGAATCCTGTGGCTGTTTACGATTCCGATGGTGTCAGGTTGTCTGTATTTTCGGTAGATTTCCTAATTAAACATTGATCTACATACACCATTTTCGAAGAAAATTAGTATATTTGAAAATCATACGCTTAATTAAAGTGATCAATAATTATTCTTTTATGTGTTCATTTCCAATTTGCACACACACAGGCATACACACACACACACACACACACACACACACACACACACACACACACACATATATATATATATATATATATATATATATATATATATATATATATATATATATATATATATATATATATATATGTGTGTGTGATAGAGTGAGAGAAAGCCTATGCATATAAGTTATCAATTAATAAGTTTTCCTTTAAATACGAAAGTAATTCTTGCAACAGTATTTTTGCATGTCAGTGGAGTTCTTTGGAGATGAACTTTACATGTAATATCTACCTGTTTCCTTTCTAGTGCGATTCTTAAAGAGCATTAAATTTTAGGATTTCCTCGTGAACCTTGTACTGGGACATGGTCTCATTATCTCCGTTCCATCTAACTGTCTCTAACAGTAACGCAATGTCATTTAAATTCACATCCTAGAACTTAAAATAGATGACAGCACTCTGTCTGCCAATAAAAAAAAATAAAAAAAAAAAAAAAAACTCAGAAGGACGCAACCGTTCTCCAAAGAACATAAACATCTCCGAGCGACTTAAGTGTTTGACGGTGCCTCAACTAGCACGAAGTTCCGATGCTGTCATCGTTCACGAAACACTTATTGGCGAAAAAGAATAGCTCCGGGTGCTGCAACATGGGACCAAAAACACTCAGGAGTTGGGATCGCAATCAGCCCTCGAGCTGCATTTCCAGAAAAAGGCGCAGGAGTCGGAATTCCTCCACGCCGCGGAGGGTGTACGATTTGACGAACCTTCGGAAAAAGATCTCATTTTCGTCTGCAGATAAGAGTTCACGGAGGCGGAAGCGATGGAAGAGAAGAGCGAGAAGATAAGAGGCACGCGCGCGAGTGTTTTCTTTTTTTTTTATCTTTAGAGTTTTTTCATGCGTCGCAATCCCGTTCAAGTTGAAGGTGTTCTCCTATTGTTCACGTGGGCATGGCCATCACGTAATATTTAGATCTCTAGATAATAATAAAAGTTTTTTCAAGATTATAAGTTCAGCTATCGAGAAATGGTAACTGGACTTTGAAACCTTGATGTTATCAGAACTTTTAATTAGGTTTATATGTGATTAGATCTGTTCTAAACGACTAAGCAATTTTCTTTGGTGACGCGCCAATAGTAAGAGATTTGTTCTCAGTGGTATTTTTCCACTTGAATTCACTAGTTTTTCTGATAATACCCTCAACTTCTGAACTCCAGTGCGAAGATATCTTTTAGAAGCAAAATAGAAATTGTGTCTAAAAGCATGTCATGTGGCTCATAAGCAATGTCATATAAGACCTTTACAAAAGAAAAACTTTAAATCTACATATGTTTTGTTACTGCAATAAAAATTTGTTTTTTAAGGAAATGTTTAATCTTTTGTAATTTGCTTGTAAATATTTTCTGTATAACTTATTGAATCTTAGTGTCTGTATTTAAAATGTTTGTATTATAATTCGTACTAATAATTGCAAACCGGATAGTCACGAAGACCTTGAAAGGTCATGGTATGGTGGTTGTTATTGGGTGCTAAGCTAAATTTAGGTATTATAAAATTGTACCACTACATTCATTTTGGCTTGAGTTCTATCAGTTGGTTGGTGCGGCGTTACACCGTTTCGTCGGTTATCTGGACACAGATTGGGTGTTTGAATGAGGTCCTACGAGCTATCGAGGCGATCTGTCATTAGAAACCAGAAGCCTTAGGGTGAGTTTTAAAATTATTAGCTATAAAAACCATACAACGATCAAGAATTAATTAGGAAAATGCTTTGAGAATAGCACTTTCAAATATTTCATCAAATATCGAACAAATCTTATCCGAGTTCCAGGCTTGCCGTTCTCATTAATATATATTTTTTCTATTTTAGTTCTTTATAAATAAATGAAGTTTGTAATTTTCAGTGTTTGAGAATTAATCTTGCATGTTTGAAATGTCATAATTTTGGGGAGTAGACGGTAAGCGTGACTTTTTCAATTGTTATAATGGAAAGTAAATATATACCCAAAATATACATTTCATTGATTTTTAAAATAGTTCGTCAAAATTTGCTTATTTCTTTTTTTCTATTTTTTTTTTTGTTAACGTTTAGCTTACGAGGCCCATTTTTTCGATTCCTCCTTTACGGAAATTTCATACCCACATTGTAAGAACGGCCATTAAGGGTGTTATATATATATATATATATATATATATCCATTAACTCCATGGTTGCAAGGTTTGTGACGTTAGTCGCCTTGCGGTTTAATACACTTAACTTCAACATTGTCTAGCGTAAGGCTTGGTGTTCTTTGTTTGGATAGAAACTTTTTATTCATTTCTTCTGATTCTTATGGATTGTTCGGTGTCTAAGTATGTTTATTAGTTAGATCATACTTATAAGAAACAATCCATTGGTTTTTAGACGATATCGACACCGCTGATGAAGAGTTGCTGTCAAAAGACCTTTTAAATTCTTATCTTTTCAAGTGTTTTGTTTCACGCTGCATAGTGTAATATGTCTTATGCTGGATTTTCCCTTTCAACTTTGTCATATATATATATATATATATATAACATTAAAAAGCTGGTAATTTTTCAACTTAATACCAGGCCCAGATTTCCGCATGGGCAAGTGGGGCACTTGCCCAGGGCCCCCAAAATTATGGGGCCCACCTAATTTAATATTAAAATGTACATATTTTTGAAAATGTGGTTTTTGGTTTATACAGTAAATGGGGGCAATGGGAGATACAGAAAAAATCCTGGGTGGGGCACAGTGCACCCACTATAGTAAAAGCATACTTACATCTATAGGCGTTTCTGGTTTATTTAATTTTTTAATTTTTTTTTTTTTGGGGGGGGTGTAATAACTTCAGACTGATCTATTTTGAATTTCAAAACAAAATTTCATGTATTTATTTATTAACACTAAAAAGTAAATTAATAAATTAACTCTTATTATTATTATTATTGTAATTATTTTTCAAATTTTTTAATTGTTGGTCGAAAATTTTTTAAATTTCTGGTCCCAACTTATGTGGAACCTGGGTGAGTGTCCCACATGTTCATGTGGAAACCTGGTCCGGGAGGGGGGAGGCTATCTAACTAAACGAGGCTAAAAAACTATCAATTTTTCAATTTGATATTCTATAACATTCAAAACTACATACCCCTGTTTAAACCCTAAACTATTTAATTTCCCTTGGGCATTCGGTTTAAATCCCAAACTAGATTTCCAAATTTTAGTAATTTCTTCCCATTAAAGCTTATTAAAACCCAGTAATAACAGTCTTTTTCACCCCCTTGCAGTTTTAGTCAAGATGGCTGCCAATTTAACGAAATCGTAAGATGCGTGGCGTGCCTACAGGTTTAATTCGGGTCTGCACATCAATAACAACTTTTAACCAATCCAATTTATAATCAACGCCGTTTTGCCACGTGATGGGATGAAGTTATATAAGGTCTAGCGCCCACAAATGGGTGGGACTCTGTACATTTTCCTCTGCTGCACAACACGCTGACAGTGTCACCGAGATAAAATAAAATTATTTTTATCTCGGGTCGAAATCGAAAGGTTATTTATCACATTTCCCAAATTTGAAAATGGTCGTAGAAAATTATTACAATGGGAATTGTATCAGTTTACCAAACATTTTGATTCCTTATTGGAAGAATTTAATTCCAGATTTGAAGAATTTTACGAATTCTTTCTCTCATACAGAGGACATATTTTGATATTTCCAATACAGAGGACTGAGAATTCGAATTTATAAATATAAGAAATGACATTGAATTAAAATTACATCATACCGAAGAAAAATTCTGGAATTTAAAGGGTAGAAATAGCTTCCCATTGTTGAGAAAATGTGCTCTGAAATTGAACTCTCTTTGCGCGTTGACATATGCTTGTGAAGATTTGTTTTCCAATATTAAATTCTTAAAATCCAATTATCGACCAAGCCTCATTGACACTCATTTGGACTATTGGCTGAGAACTGGGAATTCGAACTTAAATGCCACATTACAACGAGTTGGCCGCAGATTTGCACTGTCAAATATTGCATTAATTATCAATTTTAAGACTATTTTGTTTAGATTGAAATTTTAATTTATGTATTAAAAATTTATGTTGCATTAATATTTTCAGGTGCAAATATTAACCCCTCCTAGTAAAAAATATGCCCTCCTAGTAAAAAAGGTTGCCGACCCCTGCTATAGATCATTTTTAAACTTCCATCGAACCCCAAGGAGTCCACCTGGACCCCATTTGGAATCCCTGATGTAGACAGTTTGGAGTAGAATATGCTGTATTTTGTTCAGAGATGTCCATTTATGCATGTATGCAAGCGAAATGTCTCGTATCATGTACGAATTAGTAAATGATTGTCTTGTTTAGAGAATTATATATATATATATATATATATATACATATATATAAATATATATATATATATATATATATATATATATATGTACATACATATATATATATATATATACATATATATACATACATATATATATATATACATACATATATATATATATACATACATATATATATATATATATATGTATATATATATATATATATATATATGTATATATATATCTATATATGTATATATATGTATGTATATATATATATATATATATATATATATATATATATATATATATATATATATATATATATATATATATATATATATATATATATATATATATATATATATATATATATATATGACACGTTTTATCATCAAACGCAGGCGCTACTGCCGTGGAAAGCATAGATCACCTTGATGTTTGGTTCTTGTTTTGGCACGGATGTAAACATCTGTTGCGGGTTTTCCGTCTTTAATCGATGAGTACAGCAAAGCAGGTTATTAAGTAACTGACCGCAAGGTACAAACTCAAAATGCATGAACAAGCTGTCCGATGGCGGAAAAAGCTATTAGAGAAGCTCATATGTAACGAGTCAGCCTGATACAATAGAAGTCATTAATGGTCTTTAGATTCAAGCAGTCTATTGCACTTTTCTGATTGAATACCTGATATAGGCCAATGATTTAATGACATATCGAAGAGATTTTCCGAAACATTGCTTAACGAGCCTTGATTGAAAGTATAAAACACAATGGAGGAAAAAACTGAACATTTCGGCTCCTGTTATGTTGTAACGTAATTAAATTGACTCTGGGAAAGCGACCTGGAAGAAAGCGTTAATCTGTCGAAGATAAAATCTTTCATTTATCGCTGCGGTTGCCGAAATTTATAGCATATTACTCAGATAAGTATGGCAGGAATCTACCCAGCAGTAATCCAATAACCATTAGGGGCATCCAAGGAAGGATTAATGGAAAAGATATGAAATATTTCAAAAAGTGTTAAGATTTGTAGCGATTTATATTATCAAGAGGTAAACTATTTAGAAAATTATTAAAAGTTATTTAAATCAATTGAAAGTATATAACCGAACTAAAAATGTTTTCCCTAACATAATAACTATAATGTAATTACATGAAATACATGACTTAAAAAATGCCTATTTGAAGTTTAAATTTATATAATATATTTAAACTCAAATATGAACGTTTAAGGCCATGGGTAACGTTTGTGTGTCATGATTTTTTATACATAATATAAACTAAATGTTATGGGCTTTTTAAGGCAGAGCAGATTTTTCGTAAGTTTTTAAATTTCTTCAGATTGGAAGTAACATACTGTGAGTTTCGAAAGTAATGGGATAGTTGAGCTTCTAGAAAAAATTTATTGAAAAATTACTTTAATAGTAACATTTTACCATATTGTAATAGTTGCATGTGAATTTTATGTGTATTAAAGTATACAAAACATTCATAGAAATTTTAGCGAGAGACTATTATTTTAAATAACTTTTATAATGATCAAAAATATCATCAAAATGTCTTGGAGCACGTAAGATATATAAAGACGATAATTTTACTGTACACTATTTAATAGTTCGTGATAGGTGTTATAGCTTTTCTTTAAAGTTCAATCCTCTAGAGAAGTGAGAAACGTAGATGTAATTTTTATATGAGTGTCTACTTGTGATATTTCATATCTAATTTTCACTAATACTTGTGCTATTACCAATTTCAATGGCGTTTCTGTTGGCATGTTTTCGCTTTTGTATGTCCAATGTCTGCCATAGCGTTTTTTCAGCATGGAGTTGTTCCTTTGTCCCGAGATTTGGACCGATTAGAATAATTTTAGATGCTGTCACATAATGTTCAAATTTCTGTCATAAATCTTTTTACTTTCTATAAACACAAAATCAGTAGGTATTCCTGTAAGCTGGAAGGCACTTTAACACCACCTCAGTCATATTTCACTGAAGACGGTAAGTTTGTTCTACATTCGGTATTCTTTAAACATCCAAACTAGAAATAGGGTAAGTATGCCGAATATGAGACTCCTTTTTATTTTCATATATAACTAGGAAAGTAAGTGAGGGATTTAGTACCAACTTGATATCCATTTAATAGATATATGTCCTTTTAATACATATATTCTGTCATTATTTACTACATATAACAATGACAGAAAATTGAAAATAACCTTACAATTTTCTTGTATGAAATTATAAACACAAGTGTTCCATTTTTGGGGTCTGAAAAAAGTAGTCCTAATATGAGACCCCCATTCTAAAACTCTAAATATGAATTAGAATTACTGAAAAGTTCGTGAAAACAAAACTGAAAACAATAATTTGATAACAGTTACCTGTATACACTAATAGGTGAAAAAGAAAAGTGACATTTTAAACAAATTAGTTGGTTTACACTACAGGTTTTGTTTACTTTTTGTTTTTAGATTCAAACTTTTCACATTGTTTATAAATAAAAAGTTAGTCAGAACCACAATCTTCATGGGCCCACCTGAAACACTTTCTACATTGACGCCACTGCTCTACCCGTTTGTCTTCTGAAAATAAACAACCACAAAAAAGGCATTCAGCGTCAATTTCCTCAATGTTATCATCACTGCTCTCATGGAGAGAAAGGTTTTCATCGTCTTCAAATGAGCTGAGATCATCATAGGTATAATTAGGCTTATTCGTTCTCTGTTTTTAACTAGGGTTGCATTTTCATCCATCCTTAATGTTCCCCTTCCTGTAGGGACCCCTTTGCCATTTCCTTTTCCCTTTATTCTTTCCTTATCCTTTTATTTTTTTTATCTTAATCTCCTTTTTCTTGTTTATCCTTTGATTTTTTTTAAGTCTATTCCTTTTTTTTCTTGTAGGGAACAAAGTTTTTTTTTTCGAATATGCTGAATTTCTTTTATTAATGATATAAATCAATTTATTTTTATAGGGTGATGATGTGATAATATCGGCTTTACGGGCCTTACTTGGTTTCGAGGTGTTTTTTTCAGGTAACGTAGGCAAGGTATTTATTTCTTCAGGTGTCACTAAGAACTTGTTTGAACTTGTTGTTTGATCAATACCTTCCACGTTGTCACTACTGCTACATGGTTATGGATTTCGCCTGGTCGTCATTGCATCTGCAGCTTCAGAGGAAACAAGGCTGTGAAAGTTAATACTAAAATGCCTAATATGAGACCCTATCTCCTATTAGGCATGATTTGGGGTCTCATATAGGGCACGACCATGCTGCTGAACACGCCAACGAATTATTTTGGTTAGGATTGACGTTAGCTTAAAAACAAACAGGCTTGTTTACACTCCACATTTATAGCTACCTATCCAATACTAATAGTTTTAATAAGAGTCTTACCTTAAAGGTGAAGACAGTCAATGAAAATGGTGATGCAAAAAAGTCGACGAGCACACATTCAGGAGAAAAAATACTGCACTTTTGTGCGCACTTGGAAACACTCGACTGACTCACCGATTACGAATGATGCAATAGACTACTATTTTACGCTCATGTCGCCAGGTGATAGCACTTTATACGTCCTATAAGCTGGGGTCTCATATTAGACGAGCTCTTATATTAGGCATACTTACCCTACTATTAGATTTACTTTAATAAAAAGAAAATACCTGATCACATTAAGGGGACCGTGGACCTTTATTTGGAGAAAATCTTTTTTATTGTAATATTGATTGTGTTATTGTAAAAAAAAATATTACTGTAGTATAATAGTACCAAAAGAGTTTTTTCAAGTAAAAAATCATTTATGAAGTTTCTACGAAATAAGTAATAAAGGTAACTGTACTGACTAAAATGGAAAATCGAAGAAATATCGCAAGGAATATTTAAAAATTTTGTTTATAAATTTTAAATTTTTAAAAAAATTTAAAATTATAATAACATTGGATTTAAGGTATTCTATATACTTATGGTGAAAAAAATAAATTTTAACGTCCACCGTTACCTTAATACAAAATTCTAAACTCCATTGCATTTGCTATGAATCGCCCCGTTCCTGGTCAAAAGTTTTCGTCTAGAGACAAAACTGAAGAATCCGGTCTGCATAATAATACTTCTGCAGTTTCTGAAATGAAATGCCTACGAGAACCTATCATTCCTTATTTGTATTAATTTTAAAGGCATACATTAGATTTTATTAAAATCTATCACGCTATCTTAATGAAATCCTGGCTAATTTATATTAAATTTTCAATAAAACATTTTTTATTGAAGTATGAATAAAATCTAGGTACTCATTAGACATGCTTTTAAAGACTTAGCTCAAATAGACGACATTTACTTTTCTTACATATACAAGTTATTGGATACTTCTTTGAGAAGTTTCCCGTTTCTTTGAAAGAAAAATGTCAGTAGAATTTTTTGCTTTGTGTCTTCAAACATAAGGAAGTAGATTTTTTTTCTTCCTAAAGCTGACAAATGCTTCTAAATGTACGAGAAAACAATAATGTGCTGCTTTAGCAGTCAGAAAAGTATATCCTAGTTATCTGGAATGCAGTTTTATGAAAATAAATAAGCAAAAGAGAACAAAGCGAAGTTTTTTCCAATAAATTCATTCATTGTAATAGAAATGTTATCGTGAAACTAAAAAACTAAAAGTAAATCTTGCATGTTATTAAAAATAATGAAATGGGAATTTTATAGATGAAAAAAAGATAGAATAGTATTCTTTTCGATAACTTTCCAAAGAAACCTATCTCCTCTTTTGTTTTGTGTTCCTTTGTAAAATGTATTTTTTGCCCTTCCTGAATAGTTTAAAGACCGGAACTGGAATGTGTGATTTACATGCTGCAGTCATTTCCATGTGTCAGATTGTTAATGCATGAAAATTATGAAAGTAGAAAATAGATTTAGTCATATTTCATTTTAGTTTAAAATGTCACTAATATGATAAAGTAGTTTTAGAAGTTAATGAATGATTTATATGTAAGTTAGATAACTTAAATAATAAATAACTAAAGAAATTTCGTTTGAATCAATACTCGCACAAATGTCTGGAGTATACAAGCAAGTTTATGAATACATAGCGAATAATACAGAATGTCCGGGCTAAAGGTATCCAAAAGTTATGACTTATTTTTACAGAACTACCCATTAGAATTTAATATATATATATATATATATATATATATATATATATATATATATATATTTAATAGAAAGAACATCTCACCAAGATTTAATATCAATCATAGATTTCGATCATAGTATCTTAGATTTCGATGTGTGCACCTTTTGTATCACGACTAAAGTCTAAATGGTAATCCAGTTCTCTACAAGTGTTTTGTATCATATCAGGAATTATTAGACTTTTTTGCTTGGGGATTCATTAAATACGTTGTCTATAAAGAAAAATGTGGAATGGAACTGTGGATGAGTTGAAGAAGCGTATCATTCAAGCAATTCGTGTAATAACTCCTGATATGCTACGAAACAATTGGAGAGAACTGGATTACCATTCAGAATTATTTTTGTGGGTGCACACATCGAAATCTATGATACTATGATCAAAATCTATGATTGATATTAAAACTTGGTGAGATGTTCTTTCTATTTAATTTTTTTAAATTCTAATGTGCAGTTCCGTAAAAATAAGCCATAACTTTTAGATATTTTTAGCTCGGACACCCTGTATTTATGTATCCCACATATTTTTCAGTTTGTGACTAAAATTTAGATAATCCAACTGTAGAAAGGTCTAAATTTGCCTAGAATTAAGCGATAGATTCATATATTAAAGTATAAAAGACAATAAAACCTTTAGAGGAATTTTCTAACAAAATAATTAAGAAATATCTAAAAGCATTTCTTATCTCATTTATCAAAGTTTAACCCTCGTGTTGCAAAAAATAAGCGAAGCTTTCAAAATGGAAAAAAAAAGTACACTCATGCCCTTTGTATAAGCTTTTCTCAAACAATTTCGTAACTAGTATTGACAGAATTTTTACAAACGGAAACAAATATATAAATATTCTATTTTGAAAATCCTATCTTTGACGTCGCAAAATGAGATGATTCATTATGAAAGGCAGTTAAGTGATATTTCTAGTTAAGGTGATTCGTCAACTGAGATCAAATATCTTCAACCCCAATGTTAAACTATGACCTTTCAGTATTTTTTCTAATCAAATATTAGCAAACACATATTTTTTATTTTTATTTCAAACATTTGAAGAAGAGATCTTTCAATGCAATGCACATCGTTTTTCAAAATCCTATTTTGTAGAAAATTAAAAATAAAATTCCTATTTTGTAGAAATAGACATCAATATTTTAACGGACAGTAAGTCAACTGCAGAAAATTTGTAATTTTAAATACAATCCATTCTTGGTTTTGACGTCTGCCTTCATAAGCAAAAAGCAGTTTTCAAAAGTAAGGATAGCCAGTGCTTAGAAACATACTGTGAGGAGGATTCTCCATTGCCTAAGGCTTTTAAATACAAAGACGTCATGTCATTTGTTTATCATCTGATTGTAAACAATGACTTCTCTAATAAGAAAAGAAAATTACATATATATAATATTAAAGAGTGAATTTTATTTAACAATGTAACTTTTCTTCCCCTTTTAAAGCATACATCAATGTTTAGGTGAGATTATTAAATGATATTTTGGGGTTCATCAAGTTTAATTTCGTATATATGCCGAAAGGTTAACACTGGAATTGAAGTTTTGCAATGAAAACTTACCTTTTTGTAAGGTATCAGCTGACATTGCAGATTTTTTAACTAGATGTTAAACTATGAGAATCTTTTTTTATATTTATTATTATTTTTCTAATGGCACTTAAGCTAATACATGTTTCTTTTAACGTGAGTATTCATCTTTAAATAATTGTGAGTATTCATCTTTAAAGCCCATAGATTAAAAATTTTGAAAATTTTGCAAATAAAATAAGATAAAATGAATTATAGATATCCAAAGCTAAATTATGTTCATCAGCATTTAAATTATCATTTTTTAGAGGAATTCTTATTTTTTTTAATGAGCCATATTATGCAAACATTTTAAAAATCTACTTTCAGATGTAAATAGTAGAATTCAAAAATATGCATTTGCTATGGAGTCATAAGAAAATTACGAACGTGAAAATCCCCGGTATTTTATGGCGGTGCATTAAACGACATCGCAACTCTAAAATCCGAATGTTAAGCCGTGAGGCAATTTCCTTTCAGTTTTTTCTAATAGATAATTTGCTAATCTAATAGATTAGCAAATGCATATGTTTGAACTCTATTTTCTGCATATGAAGATAGACGCTTACACTAAGAGTTCGCATTTTATAAAATTTAGAAATTGTGTATACTATATTTTTTACAGAGCCTTAAATTATCGACATGTATTGCTACGGCACTAATATTGTTTTAATATAAATAAAATAAATATTAAAAAAACACGTATAGCTATTAATTATTTTTATGAACTAATGAAAACTGAATTAAAAGGAATGCGTTTGCTTTTCTGTGATCAGAAAAATGCTAAGAGGAAAATTTACCGTACGTGAACTTTAACACTGAAGATTTTTGATCCCAGCTGAAGTTCCGTCATAAGTCTCAGTAAAAACTGTTTAGTAACAACTGTTTTGTAGGAAAAATAATTTCTTACGTCTTACTAACAATTTTATTCTCGTATTAACGAGATGATAGCTTGAAACAAGCCATTGTAAAACATACACTGTTTAAATTAAAGTCTGATGCGATATTTCTGTAAGTTACATAAATTGTTCCGCTCTCTGAATTCCTATATCCTTCATTCAGAACTATTTTAAAAGCAAAGACCCTAATGCAATGATTGCTCGTAGCCACATATTATTATCGTCAACCGTTTCAAAGTATTCATCATGATGTAACTATTCTGGCTCTAAGCCTCTCTTCATGAATCAGTCGGCCCTTTTGTCGGCCGTTCTTCTCATGCCTCAAACCAAGACCACCGATGGCCACGCGCTGTAGTTAAAAACAATCATCTTTTGTATCCAACACCAACTATCGCAAAGAACTGACCTAATATGACAGGTCAAACAGATGCCGACCACGAGCGTCCGTTGTCAAATCCTTGTATCACAACTTGTAAGTCGCTGTTTATAAATAGTGTGATGGCCGCTTTCGGAGGCCTGGGGTACTTCACGAATTCGTACGTCTTAATAATCGCACGCAGGGGAAACGCCTGGGCAATTTGTTACACTTTACGACCTTTTAGATCTGCTCCTCCGGTATGCAAATGAGCCGATTCCGAAACCTCTGCGAACACGATTTCTGATATCGGCAACTCTTGCAGGCATTCTCGCATTGTGTTGAGAAGCCACTGCGCGTCCGTCAATTTATTCATTGTCTTGAATGATGTTATCGGAAGAGATGAAGAAAGGACTTGAATATCAATCGTTTGCTAATTAATGTGCAGTCGAATTCATGCTCCTGAGATTAATACGAAAGAGTGGGAAACACTGGAAGTCCAGGAAGTAGCAGTGACGGTTGTAGAAGACGAAATGAGTACAGTTTTTTTTTGTAGGAACGTAAGCTCAGATACTTTTTACACACGCAGATGATAGGAAAATTGTTTGACTGATTCACACACACACACACACACACACACACATACACACACACATATATATATATATATATTTATATATATATATATATATATATATATATATATATATATATATATATATATATATATATATATATATATATATATATAAAATGCGCTTAAATGTGTTAATATGAGCATTGGCGTGTATATAGGCGTTGAGTCTATGTGTGTGTATATGGGTGTATGCGTTTATGTATATGTGTGTATGAATGCATGTCATGTGTTTTATAGAGTCATTTTTTGAAGCTAAAGTCAAAATTTTATGCAATTTTCAAATGAAATGTTTTAATTTCTGTCGAACCTACTACCTTGAACAGCCAGTATTGCTGTTCCATAAGATCCTAAATTATATCAGACCTATCTTTCCACAGAAATGTATCCCTAGCTCCACAATGACGCCTTATTAATGTCATTGCTGTTTGGCACTACTTTCACTTACGAGAAACTATTTTTTTAAGTTGCAGCACAGAGTAAAAATAGATGGAAGTTTTCTGATGAGCCTCTTTAAGAAATCACTACTTCCAACCATTTGAAGAACAAGACAATGATGCATTAATTTCTCAAAAACAAGATCAAATATCCCTCTAATTTTATTCTTATGTTGCCGTAGATTTTTTAATGTTATAGTAAAAAAACAAAAAAAAATAAAATTAGTTTTGTTATTTATATACATTTTAGTGCAATATGTATTTTATATATTGTCCAGGCCAGGCAACATATTGGACACCTAAGGTTTAAATCATTGTATGTTAACTGTATTCTTTGATAGTGTACTTTGTAAGGAAGGCATGAAGCTTTTAATCACAATATATTACTTGCATATTTCTAAAAATTGTAAGTGATAGCTTATGGCACTTCTAGTAAAATGCAAATCTACAATTATGACGTTCATTTAAGGTATAAACAGATGAGACAAATAAATTGTGCAAGAAAGAAATCTCTCACTCTTAACATTTGATTTTTCTGCTGAAGATAACCTCTTTAGTCTAGGAGATAAGCATAATAGTTTACATTTTGCGGATGGATTTGTTTACCACCATACTACCAAGCCATGTCGTAACTCTTTCAAACGAAACTTCTATAATATTTTATGTCACCTGTTAAAATGGAATTTTATGACACTCAAATACTTTGTCTCTTGTAAAATTCTTTGTATTTATCTTGTCCCAAAACTAGACAATGATGATAGAAAAGAATAACGTTAAAACATTAGCTACGAATTGGCAAAGAAAAAAGTCTGTTGGTCAATTTCAAAAGTCGATACAACCCATTTTATCCATTGCTTAGCAATGGGGAGTTTAATAGTGTAGTGGTGACATATAACCGTAAAATTTACTCCATTGTTGTTTTATTCCTACACAAGTTCCGTTTCATCTTAACTCGATAGAACTGTCAGTGTTTAGAACTCTTGCGTTTACTTTTTCGTGCATTCTAAAATCATGGTGTAAATATATCTATGGTGCCCGGTATAAAGGGCTTAAGTCAAAATCAGTGATTTAAATATACCAAGTTATTGGTTTTTATACCAATCGCAGAAATATAATTTCGACTTGAGTCTCTTGTACAAAGAAATGTACTTTTGTGTGCAAAATTGATAGACCTAAGTCTTTTATACAAGTTAAAAGATTTTTTTATCAATACTAACAAATATCTAAAAAAATTTTTTGACTTAAGCCCTTTATACCGGACACTATAGATATATTCCATGTGATATTAATAGTTGCGTTAGTTCAATTGTTACTGAAACATTTTGAAGTGTAGATATTAATCATCGTTTCAATACTCTATTCGCAATAGGTCTGAATTTTTAAAACCGTTACAGCTTCCTTTATCAAGAAAGCCATGGTGACTTTTGAAATTCTCGAATGGTTTCTCTCAGTTCATTTATAGTGAATATTTGAAGGTTTTTTTATAATCTTTCATAATACGTTTTTTTTTAATTCCAGGGCATAACCAGGAAGTTGATATGAATTTTTTTTTGGAAAATGTACAAAACAATAACGTGTTCGTGACATGCCAGTGATTTTTATTACTTATTCATCTTTGATATTTGTGAATATTTTTTAAAAATTTCAGTTTTTCTACTGTAGAAAACAATTTCTATTGTAGGATTTCCTTATCACAAACTTCGGCATTTTTCAGAGATAAACTCGGTATTAAAAAAAATACACTTTGAAGGAGTATAAAAGAGAGAGAGAGAGAGAGAGAGAGAACAATGAGATGTCATTTGCTAATACACCATTCAATATATTTAAAAAACAGGAAATAACCTATATTAAACATTATGCTAAAAAATAGATATATAATCTAATCATAATTGGCATGCTTTCAGCAAAATTTGAACTGCTGCAGATTAATGAATGAATTTTTCGTGACTTCCCATCTTTGTAAAAATACATCAAAACTCCTTGCAAAGTTGTGTCAATGAAATTTTGAACTCCGTTTCTATGCTTTAGCTTCCTTTGCTTTAGGCTACCCACAGGGTACATTATTTATGGTGGAAATTCTAAAACTATTTATCCCAAAGCAAAAATTGCGCTTAATTATTTTTAGTGATTAAAAGTTCATATTGCGATTATAAAATTCATTTGCAAATGTTATAAAATGATTATAAATTTTATATATTTCAATAAATTCTGTGATTAATTATTTCATAAATGTTTCTACACACAAAAGTGATTAAAAATATGCAAATACAGCTAATGCGTTCAGCTAATGTATCAAAAATATTAAAAAAAACATATTTTAAATTTGCATTTTTTTTCAGAGGTCAAGGGGATGGTCTACAAAGCAAGTTTTAAAAATTTTCCCTCAGAGATATGAAATTCTGCGTATATATTCATTAAAGTATAAGCATATCAACCACATTATAAAATTTTTTAAATATTTTTTAAAACATTATATTTTAAAAATTGAAATTTTTATTATGTTTTTTAAAATGTTTCTTGCGATCCAATTTTTAAAGTCACCTCATAAATTTGCATTTATGTCGCTTATGAATACATTTTGAACAGAGTTATTTATTATTTTGTGCTTTCGTTGAATAGTTAATTTTTAGGAAATATTTTTATGCTTGTAGTCTTTTTGTGCCTTTCTACACTAAAGTTAAACTTTGATAATCTTAATGATGTCGTAACCTGAAATGAATAGATAACTTTATTTTAATGTATAAGAGGAATCTTTATTATAAATTTTATAAAATTTCATCAAAAACTGTGACGCAAGGAGCATTTTAAAGACTTGCAAATCTGGTAATTACTTATTTTGCTAAAAAGCCATTTAAAAGATTTTTTTTCACCTACCTTTAATATTTACTTTTCTAAAGCCACCAAGTTTTCATTGAACTTTTCATTATATATTTTAAATGCATTTTATGCCAATATTTTCATATTTTTAAAATATTAAAACACCCCCCCCCCAAATAAATTCAAATTTTTGTTCCCTTTTTGGTAATTTGAAAGTCTACCATCCCCTTAAATATCAAATTGTTCAAGTATTTATTTATTGATCTTTGTACAAAGTCTTATTTGAAGGAAAAATTACGTGTAATTCATATAAATAAAAAAATACGTCGCAGACTTCCTTAAAAATGCGGAATACAATGCGCAGAAAAAGTTTATTCGCAGTGATATATATATTTTTAAATTTTAGAGGTTCATCATGACTCACGCAACTGAGTCACTGTATCCATCACATCCAAATAACTATTTAAGGAATACGGCTGATGATAAAATTAATGGAAAAGCTAAACAACCCACCCCTTTAATAAATCTTTAACTTATGTTTTTCCAGTTTACCTAAACCGAGCCATTAATGACACACTAAATCCTTTTTATGCCTAAGATTTTCTACTGCGGGAAAACCTTACGTGGACGTTACATCTGATAAAAATCCCTCTGAAATGGAATCAAATGGAGGAAAGCACTTTAAACTTCCATTAAATAGTTTACGTAAGTATAGATCAGTGACTAAGAGTTACTCAAGGATTTGTTCTCTTATGTAATCACCTTGAGACAGAAAATGGGGACATTGAAAGTTTGTTATCCTTGACTCAGATCACTTAAAATAAAAGCAAAATTTTTTATTCTGTGTCATCCGTTAGAAATATTCAGCTTACTACGCCCAGAAATTAAGAATAATAAAATAAATATGAGTGCCAAGTGAGATGAGCAGCTGCGCTAGAAATAATGATTGCATGACTGAGAAATAAGATGGCGGAAGGAAAACAAAGGATTTTTGCTTGCAAAAACATATTTTGATTTATTTAACTTTGACCGTGATTTAGAACAACCTGATGAAATTACATCGTAATAATATGGAAGAAGAATAGAATAACTGAAGTTTAGTTAATACTGAGGATTACCAGAAAAAAAAACCCTTAAAGGGCTGTTTTAACTCTCCGGGACTCTTATATCCAAAATACCCACAGTTATGCGGGTAAATCAAATACTGTCATACCTCGGTACCCGTCTGCCTCGTTACTCGTCGCATTTCGACGAGAAAAAATTACTTCAGTACTCGTTGAGTTTCGACGAGAAAAAAATTACTTCGGCACTCGTCGCATTTTGACGAGAAAAAATTCCTTCGGTTCTCGTCGCATTCCGACGAGAAAAAATGCTTCGGTACTCGACGTTTGCTCTTCACACATGCTGAAATGTTTTCTAAATAGGTTGAATTGCAAAATTTTAATCAAAAGTATCACCCTGATAAATCACTGGCAAGCAGAAATGTGGACTTGTTTATAGATCAAGCAATGTATCACTTCAGAAACATTTTGAAACGTAGGCAGAAACAAGTTTCTCTCGATAGGCTATGTAGTGAAACTCCCTAAATCTGAGTCTACAACAGGGATCGGAGGTGTTAAGATACAGAGAAGAGAAATAATCCTTGTGCAAGCGGCTTATGTTTTATCAGTAGGAGACATCCCCCCCCCCCTCGATGTAATAACTTCACTCCTTTTCTATTTAGCCACTATCTGATTATGCTATCAATTCCTTTCAGTACAGGTTGAGTGAAGAAAAATTTGATTTTATTTTATCTAATTATTATTTTAAATTATGTCTGTCAAATTTAAAGATTTTGCTTAAAATAATTCCCATCAATTTATAAATTGCCCATTTTTTTTAAAATTTCCAATGGCGCAGATTAAAAGACAACTACAGCCAGAAAAATGCCAGAATCACAGCCAGAAACACAGAAAACGAAAAGAGCTGCAGCAAAGAGTCTATGAATCCAGAAGTCCCCTGGCCTCCCAGTAACGGTCCACAAGAGAACGTTTAGTCAATGCAGGGCAATGAAACAAATGTTCGCAGTTCATGACCCGTCCCAAGTCACAGAGTCTAGAAAGGACTAGAAAGAATGTTGTACCGGTACAAATTTTAGAGGAGACAGTCATGGCCAGTGGCTACTCTAAACATAAATTGCCCAATAAAATGTGAAATTTCTAGTTTTCAGGAACGAATTAATTCAATTTACATTACTTCTTATGGGAAAAATTTCTTCGGTTACTCGTCGTTTTCGGCACTCGTTGTGCCTTCTGCAACCAATTAACGACGATTACCGAGGTACCACTGTATGTTATAACTAACTAATGGGGATATATAACTGGTAATTTCATAGCATGAATGAACTTATTTTGATGCATTGAGTACTTATAAGAAAAGGTAGCTCGTGGGTAATATATCATTCATACACTTTTCGACAATATTTTACATTTTCTGTTCATGCCGAAACTGTATGAACATTTTAATGTAACCACCCTGGGGTAATCAATACGTGGGTGACCTTCAGAAAACTAGCCGAATGGCCAGAAATTAGCTCGTGTGTGATCTGAAAGTACGTTGAGAAAACGACGGCAAGACGGCGGTTTAATATGCAATTTCAAAATATGTAAGGGGGGGGGGCTATTACGGCGAAATGCTCTGTCCATGTTTCATATTTGCCTATATTTCTGCGGACAGTTTTAGAAAGTAACGACAAAAAATTTTATACATACTTGTCGAGGAGTTAAGGACTGTGTAGGGAACTGACAGGTAGAAAAAATTAAAGTCATATATAAATACTTTCATCACTAAAGTCATATATGAATACCCGTCCTTCGCTACGGAGTACATTCAGATTAAATACAGTGGAAAATGCATGCAATTGATGCCATATATATATCTATATATATATATATATATATATATATATATATATATATATATATATATATATATATATATATAAAATAAATACAATGGTAAATGTATGAAATTAATTTGTATGTTTAATATCCATAAAACATGCTGATTTGAATTCAATTCTTTAAAAACTCCCATCTCAATTAGTCTGGTGGTTAAAATTTATCTTTTACCGTGTTTTAATATTTATCTGTCAATGCATTTCGTTGTTATGCCCGTGATGCAAAATTATTTTAAAGTATCACATAAAAGAAAAGAAACAACGTGATCAGCATTTAATAAATTAAATTCTAAAAATTAATCTTTAAAATTTCACCAAAAATCAGAAAATGGAGGTAAAGATTCGAAAAGATCTTTCTTGTGATATAAATTGTATAACCTTCGGATTATTACTTTAAATACAAACTTAAAAAAAGTTAGATAAAACAGCTTAAAAATTTAATTTTAACAAATCTAAGAAGATTTTTTCAAAAATTTTTCTTCGTGCACCCCTACACTATAAGAAGAATCGCCGCGCAAAATTTCAGCCCTTTAGGTCCAGCGGTTTGTTCTGCCTGTTATCTGTCAGTCAGTCAGTCAGTCATTCAGTTACGGAACTGCTTTATATATATAGACAATTATGATGCAAAACTAAAGTATCGCACAGTTGCCTTTTCATGCTTATCTGCAGCATGAAAATTCAAAAATTGGAAGGTTGACAAGGAGAGAACAGCATTTATATCAGTTTCTTAATGGAATTCTGGGAAAAAAAATTATATTTTTTTTACGCGCTTTTTATAGCGATTTTTTCCATGGAATATGTCTAATTAAGCTCATTATACAAGTAAGTTTGTTTGCAAATACGAAATATTGTTTTAAAACAAATTTTAAGGTGTTTATGATACTTCTGATATAGAGCCAATAGCTCTATTTGCTTGATATTTTGGCCCTTTTCGTGCACTGGAAAGATTTTGAAATAGTTAGACATCGGAAGATGATGAAAAAAGATTAAAAAAATGTTCAGGGTAGTATTTGGTTCAGAGAAAATATTTTTAGAAGCTCCACTTGAAATCCGAAATCCTGAACACGCTTTACTAAAAGTAAAACAGAGGAACACAGAAAAGCTTTCATACAAATAATGCCTTGCAAGGATTTCAGATATAGTTTCAGATTGAGTGTCATCAAAAACTTCATTTAGAGATTTAAAAAAAAAAAAATTTAAGGTACAGATGAATACCAGAGAACAACAGGTTAACAGAACAGCATAAAAAGCATGTATATCTCAAAGAAATCATGGTAGAAGCATGGGATTTAGGCTATTTGATTTTAAAAGTTCTAAAGTATGTTTTTAGTAAAAAAAAAAGGCTGTCTTTGAGAATTTTATGTTCCAGATTGTCTTAAATATGTACGGAAGAGTAGCAAGCAGATTAAGTGACTTCAAAGAAATGAGTGCAAAAGCTTAAGAAGCTGATTGGCCACAGCCCTATACGGTATCGACCTAAGGGCCTAATATATGAGTTGCGGAGTCGAAAGTGCAAAGTCCTAGGGGTTCATTAGTCTAGTGCAGAAATGTTTACTTATTTAAATGTTAAATTATTTTTGTATAATTTCAAGGTTATTACCTATTTACGGTCCATATTGAAGTTATAAGAGACTGAGTTTAAGAAATGTAACATATACACACTTACCACGTTAATTATGCCACGGAGGAATTACGCTCGTTAATAGCGGTCATAATTACTGTCCGTTAATTATGTCTATGTGGCATAGACTGTTAAGTAGAATAATTATTATGAAACGGGATGAAAAGTCCACTACCCAGGAAGGATCTGTAGCTCAGCAATACATGAGAATACCTTTCAAATATTATTGCAGGTATTTTTTTTTCTTTTGTGTGTGTGTCTTATTAAAGGTGACAGCAAACAAGTTATTCTCATCTGGCTCTCCATGAACATCATGATTTATTCAGTCACACCGCGCGAGCTAAATCACAAAGTAATTAGATCCTAACAAAGATGCTGAGCAAGATAAAGTGTAATTTGAAAGCCGATTTAACATTGCATAACAAGGTTTTGCATACATTGAATGCTTTTTTTTTTATTATTGAAAAATTAATCGATGATTTATTTGACTGGCGAACTTAAGACTCTGCCGACAAATCCAATCTGCCAAGCGGAGGTTACGCCCTACATTTAGGTTCCAGAAACACATAGGAAGGATGCGTATTGAGTGTTTACATCAAACGGGTGCGTATTGAGATGTGACCACCATTGTAAATTAGAGCGGTTTTACGTAGGATGTAGCAAGCAAAATTCGAGTGAAATAAAAAATCGATACTTTTTTCCACTCTTAAGGAGTTCCGGGATAGAATTTTTTTTTCAAGCTTCTTAATTTTCACATATTGTAATTATTATTTTCTTATCAAATTAGCATTTATATACAAATCGTTATGCATATACAAATATTTGAATAATATGGAATTTTTTCAAAAAAATTTTAATCGCAAACAGAACACCTCGATAACTAAAATGGAGCGATTTTAGTGAATTGTTAATTAGCATGTATTTAATTGCAGAATACATATACAGTAACCACCGCTTATAATGGTCAGTGGTTATAAGAATCAACCGTTTATAAGAATCATTATCGCAAAAACAAAAACAAATGTATAATTTCCATGTTAAAATTTTCGCTTTAAAGAATCAATCCACCGGTTTTAAGAATCAGTTTACACTCTTCGCTTTCCTTTCATTTTTAAAAAAAAAGCCACTTAAACCATCAAAAGGTACGAAGTTCTTTCTTTATTCTTTTTAAAAGAAAGTGTGATAAGATGGGATGGAATACAGTCGTAAAATGCACCCCTTTCTTTGTTAGACATAACATAATAGTTTCCCCTTAAACGCTTTAGCTAAACACTGTCCCATTAGCTTGACCCGGGAGCATCCTATCCGTGCTGATCCGATTTTACTTTTCTTCACTGACAAACAAAGAACTCTTTTTTCCCACCTCCCACATCCTGGTTGCGGCTTCCTGAACCCTGAAACACATAAATCTTCGGTGAAGTGTCCACTATCACTTAGGCAAACGTAACATTAGCAGATTCATCACGTTATCAAACAGTGAAACGTAAACTAGAAGGTGAATCTTGGCCTGAGACTTTTGGTATTGAAAGAGGTATAAACAGCCACCTGTAAACTTCATTACGTCGAACTACCATATAAAACTTTTTCTTGTACACTTCCTGTAGTGTAAATGTTAAACTGTTAAGCAGGTATGTTGTAACAAATACTGGATTTTTTCTTCTCTCACTATAATCATGTCTATCTACTTATAGGTCTAAAAATTAAGTTATATTTTTAAAGTTATAAAAAATAATTTTAATAAAAGATAATTAACTTAAATTAAAGAGCATTTTATGGCAAATTATCTAATATATGTATATATAGGTGTGTGTGTGCCTGTCCAAAAACCTAAATTTCGGCTATAAGAATCAACCGCTTATAAGAATCAAAAACAGTAATAACAAACGTGATTCTCATAAGCGGAAATCACTGTAAGTGCAAAATATATACAGTCAAACCCCGTTATAGCGAACCCGGTATATAACGAACCCACGGATATAACGAACGAGAATTTTGGTCCCGCCGTTTTCCTATCGTGCGTAGTTTAATTAGTATTGTGTCAGTTTAATGTAATCGATTTTAGTCGATTTAATTCCTTAATGATAATTTTTAATAGATTTTATCATTTTTAATACATCATTATTGAATGCATATTGCAACTAATGAGTTATACATTTTGTAAACTCAAAAACGGTTGGGATATAGAGAACCTGGTCCATTAAAGTTCGTTATAACGGCGTTCGACGGTATACACCAGTAAATACATACATTATATTTTATATTTTAAGTGAAATGGAAGAATTATGTCAAAAATTTAGATATAACTAAAAGTAACTATTTCAACAAAGCAAGATAGTATTGCTTTGTTGAAATATTTACTTTTAGTTATATTTGTCCGTTTTCAGTATGGGGATCTGTTGCAACTGCGCAATCTTTTATTAAAAAAAATAAAATTTTCAACGCTAGGTTAGGTTTTCTGTTAATATGTTAGGCAGTCTATGCCCTCTTTATACGTTTTATTTCGTATTGAATTATTTACATTATTTGTGTTAAAAATTTAGTTTATTGAAGCAATTTAATTACTTTCAAAAACTTGTTAAGGGATTGATACTATATGTAAGTTAGGTAAACTTTTCTAAAATTTTATTGAATTTATGTCTTTCAACTTTAGTATGGTAACATAAAATATTTTATTTGACAGCAATACGAAGTATTTTACTTCTAGGTTGGAAAAAATTAAATTGAAACTTTGTTATTTGAAAACTTCAAAAAACATAAAAATTTTAAATACATATTTTTTGTTATTTTCAATTTCACTACAATTTCACAACACCTAGAAGTAAAATACTTCGTATTACTGTCAACAAATATATTTCATTTTATCATATCAAATTTAGAAGAGATAAATTCAATAGGTATTTAGAAAAGTGTATCTAAATGACATATAGTATCAAACATTTAATAAGTTTTTGAAGATAATTAAATTGCAACATTAACATAAATTTTTAACATAATTCTTCTATTTCACTTTAAATATTAAATATAATGTATGTATTTACTGATATACAAATATTTCGCACATGTATGTATTCTGCAATTAAATACATGCTCATTAACATTTCAGTAAAATCGCTCCATTTTGGTTGTCAAGATGTTCTGTGTGCTCATAACAGAAAATTAAAAGCACACATAATTTCACATCGCTGGCAAACTAAAAAATTTTAATGACAGGATTTTTAAGGAATTAAACAGACAAAAAAAAATTTCTAAGAAATTTTTATTTTACCTTCAGAGAAAATAATTTCAAAATGTTTTCTCAGAATCCAAAATCTTGTAACGAGTTTAACCTTTAGCTTACTGAACCCATTTTCCCAATTCCCTCTTTAGAACGAGAAATTTCCTAATCCCTTTGTAATAACGGCCATTAAGAGGGATATATATATATATATATATATATATATATATATATATATATATATATATATATATATATATGTATATATATATATATATGTATATATATATTAATTCTTGGGCCCGTATTCTTGGAATGCATGCCATCCCACCTCGTAAAGAAAAGGTTACGAAAAATAGAACAAAAGAACTCTGTATAAAATTTCATAGGAACGTCAGATCTATCCTCTTAAAGATGAGAAATCTAGAAAAATCCTATTCATAGGTAGACAGATATACATCATGATAGGCACTGACAGAGCATTAAAATGTTATATCTGGCAATATAATACTCGTGGAAACATTCTATTTGAGCTATTTTATAGAAAAAATCTATTAAACCTAGAAAATAAAATTTGCTGTTTTGAGAACTTTGTTTCTCAAACCTCCAACCCCCTCCAAAGCAAAAAAATTCAGATTGTATCTTCTAACTAAACTGCCGCGGGTTATTAACGTAGGATTACTTATCGTTGCTTACCTCTTTTGTATGTATATATGTATGTATGTGTTATGTATATATGTATCTATATATATATGTACGTATGTATATATGTATGTCAAAATTTCGACGCATTTTGGTACTTTTCTGTTTAACTGTTTACAGCTTGTCCAAGCGATACAGACTGAGTTTGGTGCGCTGCCAAAATTATAACTCGCGACGTACGGACGAACGGTTTTAGCGTCTGAAATTTTGCTTTCCGGAGGCCCGTTATGGAGGAACGTAATTCTACGTTTAAAAAAAAATTACTATATTTAACAAACATTATACCACTGAATATATGATAATATATATTTGAGAGTGTTTTGATGTTCAATTTATAAAACTTGTGAAAATAAATTTCGACTAGACGAATAACGCTCATGGCATTTTGCAACATCCCACTCATATCAATAAGAACATTTCGAATTTCCTAAAATGCAAATACCGCGCTTTATTAGTAACACTGTGTTTAATTTTTAGCACCCAAGTCGATATTATTTCACATCCCTCAATTTTTATCATCAACAATTTCTGAGTCTCTCTACCTTTACCAATTACAGTTTATTGCTTGTACCCTATAGCAACAATGTGGAATTCCATTTTATATACTAAAACTGACGGGGTACATATGCGACATGGCATAGATACTAAGGCAAACTGTGACATTGTGTTATACAGTCGAACCCCGTTATAGCGAACTTCAAGGGACCAAATGTTTTGTTCGCTATATCCGGTGGTTCGCTATATCCGAACCATTAAGAAAAATGTTAGAGTTCACGAAATATATAACTCATTAGTTGCTAAGTATATTCAATAATGATGTGTTGAAAGAATGATAATCTATTAAAAATGATCATTAATGAATGAAATTGACTAAAATCGATTACATTAAACTGACACATTACTAATTAAATTAACTAAAAATGAAGACAAATGGAAATATATTAATTTTATCTTTAGATGTTGCTCACTGTTTTGATACAGAAATAATCGGTAATCTTCTGCTGACGTGATGCCGATTTCAAAAACATTTTATGAATTTCTTTGTACAATACATCAAATGACTCCAACACTTTTCCTTCCACTGTTTGTGTTGACAAAAACTTATTAATTACACTCATCGCTGTTGTAGCATCTGAGATGGTGGAGATTTCGTCATTTATGTGCTCCTCTTCATCAGCATCAGAAGCAGAATCTTCGATTTCAGAGTGTTCATTTTAATTTCTTCCGCAATATCTTCATCAGTCGGATTTTCAAATGTAATGACTTCATCATCACATGTTTCGAACAATTGCACGCCCAATCTGAGAATGATGAAATTTTGTGATTTTCTATAGACATCGCGATAGGTATATCTTCATCTTCTTCAACATTCTTTGCTTCTTCTACATTCGTTGTATCTTCAACATTCTTAAAGTTTGGAAATTTAAAAAAAATTCAGTTGCCGACTGAAAAAAATGTTCGTTATAGCCAATTCTTAAGATTTCGGAGGTTCGCTATAAAAGGATAAATTAGCATTAAATACAATAGGAAAACGGCGGGACCAAAATTTTCGTTCGTTATATACCAGGTTCGGTATAACGGGGTTCGACTGTACTGTGATTTAACATAACAAAAGGTGACCAATTTTTAATGAATACAGGTAACCCTCCTATAACACGGTAGATAGGTTCCTAGAAAATGCCGTGTTGTGTGAAACCGTGTTATATGAGACCCAGAGACAGTTCAAAAAAGGGGGGTTAAGATCTGAAAACTTATTAAAAACTTTTTTTTTTTAATTCCTTATAAGCAACTTAATTTTTATTAAAAATATAAATCTATGTAGAACACAAAACGAAAAGAAACAAAAAAAATATTTTCATTTAATGCGACCTTAATTTAATAAATTTCTTCCTCATCACTTCTCAGTACAATCAAACGTTTTCTCGATTGTCCAATATCACCTTCACTTCCAGAATCTTTTTCTTCATTTACATTTTTTGCACCTTCTATCCTCTTTAAAAAATCTGTAGTTTTGATTTATTTGCTGGTTTTTACAAGGTCATTGTAGATTCACGATATGGAAATAGACAATTTTGCAGCTCCCTTTTGAATTTTCAGCTTCTTTCAGCGGAAGGGTCTGCATTCAGGAAAAATGATTCACAATTTTCCGCTAAGCTTAGGCCTTCTTGTAATTTTATAGAGTTATAAATGAATAAATTATAATTTGTTAATACATTTTCATGTAAAGCCTCTATATTTCATCATTCCTTCCTGTCATTATTTTAAGGTAATTTAGTTTTTAAATGTTTTAAACAAAAATCATGTTATCTAATGCTGTAGAAGTACAGTGTTGTACAAAGGTTTTCGCAAATTTTTTATCGTGGTAGAGCGAAACCATGTTACAGGTTGCAGTGTTATACGAGGGTTACCGCAATTTATCTCATAGTGTTAGAGCGAAACCATGTTGTAAGATGCCGTGCTGTAGGAGGGCTACCTGTACTGTAACCCTGATATGAATAGAAACATAATAAAACAAGTTTCCTTAAAATTGATCCAGGGGAAACAAAGGAATAAATACTATTGAACCCATATTGCTCAGTGTATCAAGATTAAACATGCCATTTATCTTTGAGCCTTGTTACAGTGGTAGATTTGAAACGGTAGCAAGACGTAAACACCATTGCAAAAATGGTGCAGGCAACTTGTTCTAGAACACTGGTAACACGTGAAGTGCAAAGTGTTAACGAAACATCGGTTGTTACAGGATATATATGAATACAATAAAACTTCTCTATAGTGACTATAGGGGTCCCGAAAAAAAGGTGTCGTTTTGAGGGGTGGCCTTCGAAAATAGGTTTCTTCCATAACATTGGCTCTAAGGAGCCTTTAACCGATTCCGAACAAAACATGGCCGTTTAGAGGGGTAGCCGACTAGAGAATTTTTTTGTGTATATATATATATATATATATATATATATATATATATATATATATATATATATATACGTATATATGCAAGTGGATATAAAGAGAAGGATAGAGAGAGAGAAGAAACAGCATCCAAAACTAGAAGCCAAACTAAACACAAAATATTATGAAGCTTAAAGATAACGGCTATATCAATAGGGCTGACATTAACATAAAACTAAGGTCTGTTTCTAAAAGACATGTTCTTAAAGATAAACACAATTTGGTACTCGAATGTCCTTCGAAAAAGAGAAAAAAATCGAAGAAAAAAATGTGGAGCTATTAGAATAAAGCTGTAAGAAGCCAGCAACTGACGCAATATACAGATTAAATTAGTAGCTAAACACATTCTTTAAGCTCATAAACGATGGAGCTCAATCGCAGGCGATTAAGCAGCAGTGCTGGAAGAAATGGCATAAAATGTACTGAAAGTCTAAAATTAGTACAATTAACTAATCTGGGGTAATAAAATGATAGTAATAAAATTGAAACAATGAGTTGTTGGAATAATAATGATAATGATAATAATTATAGTGATTTTTTAATCGCGTCATATCTTTAAAAATATATACCATTAAAGTAATATTAACAGTTGTTAATGATTGAAAGTATATGCTAATTTACAAGTTTGAATTAATAAAGTGAGTGTATGAATTAGACTGTAATTAATATTAATTAGCTGTAAACTTCAACCTAATTAACAACTGAAAATAATATTTTGTCCTCTAAAACGGTAAGTCAATGCTTATTTATTATTTTAATTAATTACAGTTTCATCTTTCTTGTAATTCCTGTAAGTTGTGTACTCTAAATTACATAGTCATACAAAATTTTAGACATTTTCTAGTTATTAATACCTTTTAAATTTCTCTTAAATTTTAATCATAATACTCAAATACAGACCTGCAAAAATATAAAGCGGTTAAAAATTATTTTCGGAGTAAAGTATTTACGATTTATTTCTAGAGAGTTACACATTTAATGTTTCGTTGAATAACCCTTATTTTTTAAAACTTTATTTGAAACACCAAAAAGATTGATAATATGCATAACAACAATGGGATACACTTTAACTACCGGTGTCTGTATTCATTTCTATTGTCCGCGGAAAATGCGCGCGGTCTACATTTTTAAAGAATGCTTTTATGTATCGCTTTTCCTTCCTACACTTACAATGGTTATTGTTTCTTATTCCATGTATTGTTTTTTAGACTGAATTAATCACTTGATTAGAATTGATTAAACAGAAATCAAAATTCAATTTAATTATTCTAGATCGATGTTATCAAGAGGTGGCTCCTTTTAACTGGCTGAAATGAATGGAAAAATCTGTGTCTCATTGTCTTTAGGTTGAATAAAGTTTCGAAATATGTTTTGTGACTGTTCCAAAGACGAAATAATAGGAATCCTCTGCTTCCCTTGGGCACACAACAAAGCGATATGGGATGATAGATCATCAAATGTATTTTGCATGATCTGCCTGAAATTGGTACGAGCGATAAAGTAATCATCGGTTATCACTCATTTGTTTATGCCCTAAATCGTGGGTGACAAAGGTCGATCGCGATCTGCCTATGGACCTTTTCTGCCTTTGATGCGCTCTTCAATCATGTTCGTTATTTTTTCCTAAATTTTACAGTTTTTCAATGCTTAATTCTAGTAAATTATGTGCATTGACCTTTAGCTTACGGGGCACATTTTCCCGATTCTCTCTTTAGAATGGGACATTTCATACCCCCTTTCTAAAAACGGACATTAAGGAGGTTACATATATATATATATATATATATATATATATTATATATATATATATATATGTGTGTATACATATATATATATATATATATATATATATATATATATATATATATATATATATATATATTATATATATATATATATATATATATGTGTATACATATATATATATATATATATATATATATATATATATATATATATATATATATATATATATATATGTATATATGTATGGATATATGTATGTATATATATATATATATATATATATATATATATATATATATATATATGTGTGTATACATATATATATGGATATATATATATATATGTATATATATATATATATATATATATATATATATATATATATATATATATATATATATATACATTGATTCTTGGGCCCATATTCTTGGGATACATGCTATCCAAGGAATAGGTTAAAGAAAAAAGGAACTAATGACTCTGCACTATGGGCTCACTTTTTCTTACTCTTAAATGTGCCGGTGATAATAAAAGTGGCCTAAGTCAAGAATTCTAAAAAAATAATAAGTTTTATCAGTTATTTCGCAATGAGTTCTTTTACATTACCGTAATCTTAAGCAATCTTTTGAAAAATTGTAAAAATTGAACATTTAGATTGAGTTAGTTGTTGCATCATTAAACAGAATTCAGTTCATGTTCGAACTCAAACCTTCAAATATCTCGAAACGAAAAATATAGGACTTAGAACACTTCATAATAGCAGATTTCATTTTGAAATATTCAGCATAATATGCTTGGATATATTCCATTGTAAATAACGGAGCGACAATCAGCGGGGAACTTGTTGTATGCATGTATACAATTCACTCAGTGAAATGGAATCAGGTTCGTACCCAGATTCGTTTTCATAATGTATGAGACACTTTATGTACATAAAAAAATATATTTTTCTCGACTTATCAAAATGACTGGTTGGGTTATATTAAGGTAAATCATCGGTGGTAATAAAAATAGTTTTTTGTTATTGTAGTCAAAAGGATTCGTTTTCATTGGCTTGGTAGATCTTCCGTAAATTGCAGTATCCTAACACGAGGTTATTTGTTTTAATCCATGACCTATTCTGGAATTACCGTAAACTCTCAAGAATATTTAACTATCCACAGATGAAAGAAGTCGGTTTTACAGAACATCGGACATTCTTGGATTATCCTCTCACACAAAGAATCTGCATTTGAGACATAGTCTATGAAACATCCCTCTATTCTTCGAATCAAAAACCTCAAGAATCACTTGACCAGATCTTAACATTTGTTAACACTAGAACTACCAAAGCAGTCAAAATGATCAGTTTTCACCTATTTGATAAAAATATTTGTTTTATATTTCACAGCCTTTCTCATACGTTAAGACTTTTTCAGCGATAATACATATGAATGATTAATCTTATGAATTAATTCTCTCCTTTCCATTCCTCCCCCCTTATATACAGTGTATCCGTAAAATAATAGTGGGGTTTCAAATGGCTATAGCTATACAACAAATCTTGTTGCAGACACATTAAACTCATACCAGTCATAAGTTAAATGAAAGAGAAACTCTCCAAAATTATGTGTCCGAAATCTTACATGCAGACTCCAACAGACTACAAGACTAGCGCCAGAATATTCCGGAGAATTCCATTTTCCAGTTAGGCAGAGCTCCTCCACATTTTACCGCAATCGTGCGGCAATATCTTAACGAAACATTTTTTTTCGGTGATTGGTCCGACCAGAAGGGTGAATTGCCTGGCCCCCGCTGTCTCCAAAACTTACCCCCTGGGAATTCTATGGCATTACGTAAAAACCCAATTGTATTCCATTCATGTTCAAAATCTGGACCATTTAAAAGAAAGGATCACTGAAGCTGTCTAGTCTATCACACCGGATGTCCTTTGCCTTGCATGGAAAGAGACTGAATATCATCAACTAAGGGAGCACACATGGAAGTCTGCTGAACAAATAAGAAACTTGGAGATTTTCTTTTCAATTTGACTTTTATTACACCTGTCTACAATGCTTTGTTCCGAAGCTGTAACCATTTAAAACAGTATTATTATTTTTGGGACTATCTCTCCCTCTCTCCCTCTCTCTCTCTCTCTCTCTCTCTCTCTCTCTCTCTATATATATATATATATATATATATATATATATATATATATATATATATATGGCACGCCTTGATAAATCGCGATTTACCGTCAATTTGACTAATTGAGAAATTCATGAATTTATGTTTCAGCAACAAATAAAGGTATTACCTCGTTTAAGGTGACTGCCTACGTTCGGAGTCAATTTTAAAAAAAAATCATTTTTTTTAAGGATTTTTTGGTCTTTTATGGTAAAATAGCTTTAAAAATTAAAAAATAAACAAAAAATTACCTGTAAATATCATACTTTTTTTATAAATTGGTCAATTTGAAGTAATTTTTAATGAAATTTAGCTAAAACGCCTATCACTCTGCACAAAATTCTAAAGGTACTATTTTGATTTCCTTCTCACACATGATACATATGACAGTTATTTTCAAAGTGACCCGCAATCTAAGATAAATTTTAAAATTCAAAAATAATACAGATAATTTGTTGTTCCAATATGAAAATTTTCCCGATTCGTCATTCCTTTCCTTATAAAAACAGCCCCTAACAAATAACTATTTATTATACATCAATAATTGTTCGTCATTTCATTAACAATAGCATCTAAAAAATTTCCTGAAAATTTTTTCAAATTATATGCATTATTATGTGAAATATCATGATAACGGTAGAGATTTGTGCTAAAAAGCATAATTCTGAGAAAAACGCATTTAAAGTTGTTTGTCACTTCAATTTTGTAGCACACGATATTTTTTTAATAGCTATAACTCTGCTTCTAATTGATGTAGAATGAAAATCAAAAGAGTTTTAAAAAGAGAAAAGATTGAATTACACGATTCTTGCAAAGAATAAAATTGACCAAAATATTAAAAAAAAAATTTTCAACGTAGGCAGTCACCTTAATTTTCTATGCAGATGAGTGCACACGTATGACATAAATAATTATCAAGTAGAACTTCTTGCTCCCAGCTGTTAGTTTACATAAGAATATTATCAAGTTCATTATTCTGAATATTTCAATGCTACGATTGCATTTTAAGCGTAAATAAAAAAAATAACCACAAGATGATACTATTTAGTCTATAGTTTTATATTTTCTTTTTTTATTCTAGGCCTAGAATCAACTTACAAGAATGGCGAAAATTTAAAAAACTCGTACAACTAACCCAATGCCCCACAAAATATTTCAAAACCAGTGAATTTGATTGGTTTGTAAGAGTAAGAAATCGGTACCTTTATTGCTATTAGATCTAGCGTTAAAGAATGAGGTACTGGCTATTGAAAATAAATACATTATGTAGAAGAATGATGCTCTGCAAAATCAATGAAGGTGAACCTTTTAGCAGAGAAGGTTAGCTATTAGACCGTGAAAATGATTTATATGACATAGAAAATGGGCAGGAGTCCGTAAACACTATAGTGATGATGTAAGCAACATTTTCAACTTTTTTACGCAGAAGAAAATACCGCAAAAACTATGTCAGATTTACTTTGTGCTATATTGCCTGCATTATGTTTAATAAAATCTGAATTTAAATTCTAAAAGTAACATTCTAACTACGTATTTTGCCGAAAAAAAAAAGACTTTTCAACTGATTTGGTAGATATCGGATGAGAAATCTGTACCATGATGTTCAGTAGTTCTAGTATTAAAGAACAGGCAATGGGCAGATTTCAGCCTATAAAAAGATTGCCTAAAGTAAACTAGATTTGCAAATTGCTCTTGAGTCAACCACGGTGACAAGTAAAATAAATCTGATTCACATCACACATAAAAAGTTCCCCAAGTATTTTCATGAGTGGAAATGGGGAATAATTGACCTAGGGATACCATCATTCAAGATACGTAGATAATTTTTATATTAGCAGAATTTATATTCAGGTTCAAGAGCATTGAACTAACTCTGGAGGTTAAGAACGTCAACGTTATATTCTAATTTCTTTATTATACAACGACCTGCCTTGGGCTTGAATCTGTATAATAGAGTAATTTAATCCTTTCTTCCTTTAACGCCATTCCTCCGTCCGTCATGAAAAGTAATGAAGTCCACATTTCATCGGAGGCACGCTTCTCAGTCCCTTTTCGCGTTACCTGCAAATAAATTGCTGTAGTCCATTATTTAAGTACCCCTCTGAAGTGCCCAGTACGCGGACCACCCACTGCTCAGAGTGTAAGACATTCGGAGTGACGTCACCAACCCAAGTAGAATGGCCTTTTACTCGAAGGCCAAGGTTGATGCTCAACCAGATTGCGGAAGTCTAGTGGACTGGTCACCTGAGAGCCACACCCGTGCGCAGCTATTGCGGTTTTTAATCATCAGCGTTTTTACTTTGTTTCACAGGTGTCAGATGAGGTGTTTGCGAGATTCCCCCCCCCCCCTTTCCTCCGACTGCAAGGTCGTGTAGCATTGTTGTTGAGTTGTAGTGTGTATCTACGCAGAGGTCAGAAGCGAAGATAAAAAGGAAGATCGCCTGAGATGTTCGATAATAGTATCAAGATGAAATTGAGAAGGCAATTAAACTTTGATGGGGGGAAATTGGTAAATGTAGATTGTTAGCGGTATTTCTTGAAATTATCAGCGCTTTTCTTTCTTCAGTTTTTTTTCCTCTTCTCCTCACGATCTGGAAAACTTTCATTACTTATGTTGCGTGTTTTGTTTCTTTTGCCGGCGGCAACTGCGAAAAATGACTCTTCAACTATTAATAATGCGTTTTAACCCTTCAGTGTCTTTTTTTATTATTTGATATTGGAATAAACGATACTGAGATTATAAGTTCATAGTTCAAACGTAACAAAGAACCATTTATATGTTGCTTTTGGTATCCCTGCCTTAAGAACGACGAACCAAACACAAAGACGGTGATTCTATGAGCTTTGCTTTGATTTAGATTAAAGCTTACAGGAGCTTTATGGGGGTCAAGAGCGGACATATATTTTTTACCTATACGATGTAACGATTTTTTTATCAAACAATCTTTACATAAAGATCATTTTACCGATAAAACATATTTTATTTATTTAAAATTGTTTTAAAAAAATTCAAAATTTTATGTATGTTTAACTTTTGATATTTCCTTGTACAAGTTACTATATTTGAAAATTTTGAAAGGTATCAAATATATTCGTCTTTAGGATTCAGAAAAATTTCATTCGTAAAATATTTACTCCCATTTAAAAGGCAACGAAATCAATTTTCTTTGGGTAATTTTTACCTCAGGGCAAAAATTTCCTGATTTTTTTTTCTTTTTCAAAAAATCAAAATTTCTGAAGACTGTATGTTGTAAGTAAAACAAACAACGCTATACAAAATATCTTAGAGATATCATGCAAGGGATTTTAGATATATCCGTTTCAAGATGGCAAATCTTAAAAACTGAGGGTGGGTGATATTTGATACTAAATACTCCATAGCGTATGTTTTAAACCAAGACAATATAAATGTTTTTTTATAAATCCCTGACTTAATAGCTAATAATTAATTTTTATCTCGGATTCTCTTGATAATCAACTACGATATCCAAATATTTTCTGCCTTTTCTACAGCATATTTTATCTTGTGTTGCGTTGTCCAGTATCACTGCCAATCCTCCACTACCAACTAATTTTTTTAACAGAAAGAAAAGAACCTGATTTACTTTTGTATTGGGTAATTTCAATGATCTTGCTGGTACTCTTTTTCTCAGAATAGCAGATAGCTGAGTTACTTAGTACATAATTATTTATTCTGAATACAGAAAAATAAAGACCAAAAACAGTTGGGCATCGAATACTTGCATACTGAGTAATGCGGTCAATGTCACTACATTTTAACAACAAAAATTGTACAAATTATCTTTTCTCTGATATATCTCCTTCAAAATGCAATACGAATTTTCACACAATAAGTAAAACAGATAACCTTTTCCCGGTGCGTTTAAAATCTTGTTGACGTTTTTTTACTCCACCAAATCTTTCACCTGTGTTTCAAAGGCAGAATACCAAAGCATTTTCCTTAGATATATTTAACTGTCTTGTATTGGTTTTTTCTTCAAAAAGCTCTCTTTCCCTCCTAACTTAAGTCCAATTTTCTCCAGTGACAAGCCCGTGAGAATTCTTGCAAATTACATTCAATACTTCTGGGCTTAAAAACTAAAATTTTCCCACAGTTGTAACACAGAAATAATTTATCTAAAATTACGTTTTCTTCCTTCATAGTCCTTTCATAGCTTTTTGGTCGAAGCTGAAGCCCGATTTTCTACTGTCACGCACCCTTCCAGCAAATTCTAATATACCCTTCCGATCTCTAAAACTAACATTTCAGTGAAATTTCACGCAGAAATATTTTATCTTCTTCATGGCTTTTTCCTCCTCTTTTGCTCCGAGCTCTTAATCCAACCTCATAGATAAATTTTTATTTGTTATTAAAGCTCATCAGTTGCTCTCGTTCTTCCAGAAACCGCATAATGAGTAGATTCTTCCTTGCACGTGATTCAGGTTCAAATTGATTCATTAACTTCGTGTTTCATTCATTTTAATTTTTGAAAACCAAAACTCTCTGAGATCGTGGGCTCGCGAACAATGGGGAGCTGACTCATCATGATACTTCAAAAGAATGAGTTATGCTTTCCAGTCATAACTCGGCTTCGTGTTAGTTATTCATGCTCTGCCCCTGAGAATGAGTTAATATTGGATGCTTAATTTTCTATTATGAAAACAAATTAACGAGATTGGGATAATATGTAACAGAAATATTACTTAAAGTGTGCACGAGGAAGTGAAGATATGTATTAATTAACGGAGCTGCACAGCATAATTTAATTACTTCTGAGAAGCCATGGATGTGGAGGTAATGGTTATCGAAACAATATTTGTTCAATAAAATATTGTTTAGTATTTATACAAAAATAAGTATTGAAGGGTAGTAAACATACGTATATTTAAATGCATTGTTTATAAAAAATATTTAATTACATACACTAAAACAGAAATAAATTATGAAACATCAGATATAAAGGGCTATGTATAATTTCGAAATGTTTCTTGGGGAATTGACGGATTGCAATTGCGTTTTCGTGTATAATCAATTAAATCCGTATAAAATATAATAATAAAAATTCAGTCGTAAATCAAAATTTAATTGCTCCTCATAAACCATGGATTTATTTAATTGTATTCGAATCAATACTTAGTACAATATTGTTAATTATAGTAGTTTCCACTAATAAGAATTAAAGAGTAGTAGTAGATTTATATAAATACTAGCATTATTGCCCGGCATTGCGCGAATACATATTTATATATAAAATTTTTCATGCATTCCATCAAAAAAATACTGGGCTGCACCCCCCGCTCTTCATGTTCATCTGGCCAGACAAAATGCGCTTAGCGCGTTTCTACTCAAATGATATACAAACAATAAGAAAGAAAGAAACTTTGAGCCTGCGGACCTTCGTCTGATTATACGTCTGATTTTATTGAGAATTAATAACACAGTGTTGCGTGATTCGAACGTTTGAATTGAATAAGTTTACTGTTTAATTATATTTGTTAGATACTGTTTAATTAGATTTAATTAGATTTGTTTGATCCACTGTTTAATTAGAAATAAGTTTTATAATATTCATTTGCCTTTATTATTCATTTATCCCCTAAAAACACAGTTTTTTCCACATCACCCAAGAGACGCACATTTTTCCACATCACCCAAAAGTGCAAAATGCGTTTATTCCCTTTATTTAATCAAAGTAAGGCGGGAAAATAGGCTTCATGCGGAAGCATGAAGCCTATTTTCCTTACTTTGGTGATTCCAATTTTTATTGTCGACAGGCCAAAAACCGTATAAAAAGCAAATTATAAATCGGTTTTTAATTTTCCCAAGGCCAAAAACCGTAGGAGTGTGTATCTGGGGAGGCAGGGCAAAAGGTTATTGTATCAATGCTCTTCTCCCCCACGAATCGGAATTTGACTGATAACGGAGTGCCCAGCTTTTAGCGTGCAAAATGCTCTTCTTGGTGAATAAAGTGTTGTGGTGAAGGGTCTGTATTCACATTTAAGTGGTACGCGCACATCTTAGGGGCACAAAAAATTTAAAAAACTAATTGAGCCCCAAATTTCGTTTTTGCTGCTTTAACATTCTCGGGTCCTAAACATTAACTGTTCCGAATTTAGTCCCGCTGGGTGAAACAGTCAAGGACTCTATAGCGGACAAACAAACAAACAGACGAGCTCTTTTATATTTCTAGATATAATGCATATTTTACAGTAAATTTACCAAAACTGAAATAACCCATAACGCACAACATTTGAAGTTTCATATATAGCTTCAAAAATTGAAATAAATTAAATCTTACTTATTATTAGACTTATAGAAACAGTAGAGTCGTACAATTATATACATATTTATATATATATATATATATATATATATATATATATATATATATATATATATATATATATATATATATATATATATAAGTACCTTTTAGAGCATCCCGGATATCATTGTTAGCAGTTTTCTTCATACAAAAAATAAGCACTGAATACGAAAAAAATAACATTTAAATATTAAAATCGACAAGGAACTTACGTTTTTCTGTGATATAAAAAACACAAAAATTATGATTTTCAAAAATACTTTTAGTAGAAAAGAGTCTTTTATTTATCTTCCCTTTGTATCCAATATTGCATAATTTAAGGTTTAAAGTATAGAATACTGTTGTGAAATCTCTCCAACAAGAGATAAATGTGATATTATCGTAATGAAAGGTTAAACTGAGCTTTCAAATTGTAAAGACATCCCATTTGGTACCTAAATTTGTCTGGTGTCTTAAAAGCTCATTAACGTTAACCATAGTAATGTATGCATCTACCTCACTGTTTTGAAGTTACTGAGTTCATCTATGTATATATATAACTTATGTATTTATATAAAAAAAATAAATAAATATTCTATATATATAAAACAATTCCGTAACTGACTGGCTGACTGACTGACTGACAGACAATGCACAGACCAAATAGCTAAACATAAAGGGCTGAAATTTTCCATGGCGATTCTTCTTATAGTGTAGGGATGTACTAAGAGAGATTTTTGAAAAATTCTTCTTAGATTTTTTAAAATTACATTTTTAAGCTGTTTTTGTAATAATCTTTAAAGTTTGCATTTAAAATAATAATTCGAAGTTTATAAAATTTATATCACGAGAAATATCATCTTTTTCGAATCTTTATCTCCAATTTATGATTTTTGGTGAATTTTAAAAGATTAATTTTTAGAATTTAATTTATTAAATGCTCATTACGTGGTTTCTTTTCTTTCAATTTTGCTTCACGTGCATAACAATGAAATAGACAAAAAAAAATTATTATGCTAATGCGGCAGACGATTGGACATTATCCAAAAAAATATTAACATACAGTAAACGAAATGTTACTCAAACTGTACTATATTAACTGTATTATATATACTTTACTATGTTCTATTAGATTTAATTTGAATATTTTCTTCTACATTATTTTGTCTATAAAAGTATCCGTTAAGATTTTTTTATAAATATATTTTTTCGATTTTTACATCAATTGCATACATTGAACGTTGTATTTAATTTGAATGTGCTCCCCAGCGAAGTACGGGTTTTCAGCTAGTATATATATATATATATATATATATATATATATATATATATATATACAGTAAAGTCCCGATATTCCGAACTTCGATAATCCGAAGCCAAATGTCAAAAATAACAAAAACCACAGTGATATTAAGTAATATAAAGTATGTTTCTGAAAATCACAAGAAAGTCGAAAGTCAGACAATGTACTGAACTAATTATTACTGAGCTACATTGGTTTGAAAAATCTGTTAAATTTTTTTTCTAGAGAAGAATACTTGAAGCCAAATTACGCCAACTCGTCAGATAAACGGTGTCCGCTCTGGTCGCGGCGGGGTGTTGCTCTACGTAGCATAGCACTACATCCAATGCAGCCGCGGGGTCTGAGTGGAATACCCTCTGCTTGCTGTCACCGTTTGCTTCACCTTCACTGTTGTCTGACACGTTGACAAGTTCTTTCAAAACCATTTCAACAATCTACTGATCGTCTAAAATCTTACACTCTACTGTACTGTACTAGGCAGCTTTCCGCTCTCTTATCACCCATTTCGTCCCGAGATTTGGTAATGTTTAGACAGACCTTATAAAATAAACTGTGTAATCACACGTAATGTGTAATATTTATGTAATCACGTTTTATTATGCAATTTTAGTATATTTTAAGAATGATTTCACTTAATCCGAAAAATTCGTTAATCCGAAAAGGGTCTGGTCCCAATCATATCGGATAATCAGGACTCTACTGTATATGTATAAATATATATACTATATATATATATATATATATATATATATATATATATATGTGTGTGTGTGTTAGTCTACGTAAGTCTGTGCATATCTTGTCTGTGCATATCTTGTGCATATCTTTTGACCTTCGCAAGAATTTGCATTTGGGCCCCTTTATTACTTAGGTTTGGGAAAATAATAAAACAAAAAACAACATTTTGGGCCCCCCCCCTTCCAAGTGGGCCCTGGGTGGGTGCCCCTGTTGTCCTTGCCTACTTACGGCACTGTATATATATATATATATATATATATATATATATATATATATATATATATATATATATGTGTGTGTGTGTGTGTGTGTGTTAGTCTACGTAAGTCTGTGCATATCTTTTGACCTTCGCAAGAATTTGCATTTGGGCCCCTTTATTACTTAGGTGTGGGAAAATAATAAAACAAAAAACAACATTTTGGGCCCCCCCCTTCCAAGTGGGCCCTGGGTGGGTGCCCCTGTTGCCCTTGCCTACTTACGGCACTGTATATATATATATACATATATATGTATGTAATAATAACGCCCCATCCTTATAAACTGTTTCGCCCCACCTTTTTTACTCAACGTGTATTCTAAATCATTCCCTTCTCAATAAAGTACAGTCTCTTTCTTCAAATTGCGACCTAGGAATTAACGAACTAACCATCCATATTACCCCTTAGTACACGCGCGTTAAAGATATTTGTAAACATGAATCAGCACCACATGATGTTTTCGCCTCGGAGCGTTTTTCGGAACATCATGCGGTCCTTATGTAATCAAGTCAGATGCTCAATTCTAGCCAATAAAATTATTTCCCCGTGGTCAGTACCCCTATACTTTATAACCTTCTGTAAAAGTTTACGGCGTGCTTTTTACTGTCTGTCGATGTCTTGTCCTGTTTACGCGTTGCTCCGCTGCTGTCCAATATGATTTAAAATCTGCGTTCTGAATGCGCCCCGGCAGGGACCGGTGGCGTTGCTATTGTGTGTGTCCAGTTGTCAAGATACCTGTGTTTTTCTGAATAATATTTGTCTACATTAGAATCCGGAATAAATTAATATGCCTCGCATATCTGTTGTGTGCGTCCTTCCAATGCCTCTCCAGTGTGTGGTTTTCCTCCCCGATGTGTCAACGGCTCTCGTGAAATGGTCTTCATCTCCTGACACTCTGGCTACGTCTACAACATGTTTGTGTTTCATCTCCTCTACATAGTTTAAGTTAAAGTTTCAATTTATTTCATTAAAAAAATTTTCATGGTTATTACTTACCGCTCTCGTCGTGTATGAAGAATTTTCATGGTTTCCTTCAGACTGTCATACCTAAAAAAATAATGAACTATTAAATAAACAATTATTAATATATATATTTTTTCAAATAAAATAAAATAAAGATAAAGTACTTTTGATTTGAACAATGATTTATATATATATTTTTTACTCTATTTTTAAAAAGTTCTAACACCATATTGTATTCTAAGCATTCTTAATATCAAATCGTTGTAAGAATTTGTTATTTTGGGGAAAAAACATGATCATTTAGTTTTGCCGCTAATCACTATCTTTTGTTCCAATTTTCAATAGAAAATGGAAGCAGATTTGTTTTATTTATACAAGAAATTTAACACGTTCTAACTATTTCACTAAATATGACAAACTTTAAAAAGAAAGTACGTAAACGTAATATGGCAGGGTATTTTTTTAAATCTAACTTTTTCTCCACACAAATAGAAATGCCTGCCCATATAGTTTTTTCTGTAAAAATATAAGAATGGTATGAAATTTACAAAATTCGATTCCTTGTGCAAGGAATAATTGCGAAGTTTTAACAGACTTTAAAATTAATGACTAAAGAAATTAGTTTCAAATCAAGAAATTGGTCAGTAAAAAGTGAAACAACTTTGTGAAATGTATCCACTAATTATAATTAGTATTTATAGGTAACAGTGCCTTTGCATAAAATTTTCTCTATCATAATAATTCAAATATGCTTAGAAAAATATTAAATGTATAGAATCAATGTAATAGAATTAAAACTGGCGTGGCATTATTACTTACACACACACACACATATATATATATATATATATATATATATATATATATATATATATGATAGTATGTGCGTGCTTATTATGCCAAAAAATCTTTACCTTTAAATTATTAATTTTTTTATGCTTGTACACTTTTTCGAATTTTTTATATTTACCTTCAGGTGAACTCTGGGTTGAAAATGTCCCGTGAGAGTATAGACAGCCTTGTAATGTTTCTTTGTTCGTTTACCCAATATGGGAATGAGACGGAACGAGATGGAGATATTTGCTGACCTAATGACAACTCTGACCACAGGAATTTAGGGTTGAAAGTGGTGTAAATTATATAATTCACATACAATTTTTCGCAGACACGTGAAGTGCATTGTGTAGGTAATATCTCGGTGTACCCTCTGTGTAAAAAGAAATCGTGAACTAGAGAAAAATTGTTTAAATAACTGTTTTGTTTTAAAGTGTTGATTTTACTTTTCCATATAGGTACCTCTACCACTGGAACGAGTACAACTAAAACTTTACGGATAAATTTTATGTAAGAATTAAGTTTTTGTGCTTTGTCTAGCGCATATATATATATATATATATATATATATGCACTGCACAGAAAATTTTCTTGTGAAAAGGAAGTACATAGTAAATTGACATTAAAAATAACACTTCTATTTGTTGCTATTTGCGTGTGTGCATGTTCAACACACAATGCATTCAGTATTGATGGAACTAAGACATTTGCGGTTGTGGTAGTACTTAAAAAACGAACTCCGTTGTATGAATTCTATCTGCCTGATGAGAATTAAGTATCAACATCCATCAAATTTAAAAAGAACCTATGTTAGAGAACACCTTCTCTATCGCGTCAAAATGTTCTACTTTCGTCTAGAACAGTGCATCCCGAAGTTATATTGTCATAGGATTTTTATGCACTATTTTCTAAAAATCGCGGTAATCATACCTATATTTATGAACAACTTTGATCGACCTAATGTTATAAAAACATTAAAATAAACAAACATTGTTTTAGAGGATTTCATATTCAAATACATTAAAAGAAACACTAAAATAAATAGCAATTGTTAATTCATAGCAATAAAAAAGGTATTTAAATTCAATACAATAAGAAAGTAATTTATTTAATTTTTAATAATTTATAATAGCTTATAATAACAAAGATATTGTATTCAATTTACAGAAATAAACAACGGTTTTTGCTATGAATTTTTGATTACGGTAAAATATTAAATTTAACGATGATTAAATCTAGAAAGTGGCTATTTATAAGACTCTATCATTCTTACACATTTAGCTTTTATATTGGATAACTGCTAATTATCTGGCTTAGCGTCTAATCTGTTTCAATATTTGGCTTTTACGTACATGTATATAGAAAATCCAGATCCAACTAAAGGTGTTGTCAGAAAGGGTGATAGGACGCATGTACGTTTTTTTTATAAACCTCGGATTTTTATCAAATATACCGCACAAGAAAAATGGAACTGAAACTTTCCAAACTAAGCTTTAAACACTTTTACCTACAGCAATTTCGAATAAATTTTCTTAATCCTCTCAGAAAACCCTGTCGGCTTCTTTTTATTTCCAAAATTTCGTACCATATAATATATTTTTCTTCAAATTTGGAAAACGCTAAAAGGGATTCTAATAATCTGCAGAGATAACTTTTAATATCATTGAAGATTTCACTCTTCTAAATGCAGATAGATGTTTGAAAGATGCGATAAAGAATTTAAAATGACCGAAAGTAATGTGTTTCATAGCCAGTTATTAATTTTATTAAAATACAATTCAACTCTCTCGTGGCCCCCCAAAAATTTTTACATAGAACCTAGAAGCGTTCTCCTGACCATACTTTGAAAAACACTGCACTCTCTATGAATGTCTTTTATCACTTAATTTTGAGATATTCAAGTCTAAAATCCATCCGACAGCCATAATATATTCTATGTGCTTAAGGTTTCCTCTTCTTAATAAATAAAAAACATTGTAACAATGACTAGCATGACCCAGATAGAAAGTTTAATCAATTTGGTAGCATTACCGTTAGAGTGTTGATTGTCAAAATAAATGCATAATAAATAAAATACTCGACTGTTCAGAACAAAAGCCTTAAAGAGCATGTTTAAAACAGCGTGCTTCGATCAGTCTCTCAAAAATTGATCAAAAGTGAAGCCTTTCATTCACTTGTGAAGAGCCGAAGTTGCTCCCTTCACTAAATACTGAATCACAAGCTACATTATGGCAATTTTCCTGAAGAGACTAGTAGGTCAGATTAATTGCGTCGTCCCATTTGACCCCGCCATTATAAAAGAACAGAATAATCAACGGCCAATTTAAGCACCAAGACAAATCAACCTAGATACTCGAAGAATCCAGCAACGCATTTATATATATGTATATATAAAAGGTTGATGACTCTTTTTTTTCTCTTCGTTTTCCATGTCATTTTCTTAATTTTATTCCTCGGAATATTATTCAGAGAATGAAAAGCAATTCATCTGTGACCCAGATAATGGCGTTATGCGGTTTCTAAAATCTATTATGCGAGAACCTACACTGGGAATCGCACTTCCGCCATTATTGTGCACGAATAGTGCTCAGGAGGACTCTCTTGGGTATCACTACTACTTGCACTTTTTAAATGCAGCTTGGCTGTGTATAATGGCTTTTAAGAAACGGATTAGGTACGCCTCCAAGTCGGGTGTTGGCAGAAAAATAAACTGTTTTGATAAGGACTTCTGTTATTTATTGCAAGCTTTCTCTGGTAGCGATAAAAGCTGTCCTTCTGCACGTGTCCGAACAAAAGCAAGAAACAGGTGTTACTAGCGTTCAGCATTTTTTTGATTGACCTTCTTCTAAAACTGTGTATTGATATCGATATCAGACTGTGCTATCAGTGTTGCAGTGCATAATTGCGAAGATAAATGTTGACATATTTTTCTTTGTGTTTCCAGCTTTCAATTACTCTTTTTTTTTCTACTTGTGGTTTCAGTAAGAAAAAGGGATCGGTTCAATATGGCTGGAAAGTTTTAAAAGGCATAAAAAGTCGGCAAAGCCCAAACATGCTGAAGAAGTAGGTTATTTAATAACATTCGGGTCAGGCGGGTTAAAATTAGTAAACGCAATATTTGCTATTTTATTTGCTTACAAACTTGGTGGAAGTCAATCTGGTAATTTCTGGTAATTTCTGGTAATTTCTGGTATCAATTCTGGTAAGGTCAGTTTAATTACACATTTTAAATCACAGATAGGGGGCCAGCGGGAAACGCGAGGAACCGCTTTTTTCGTCAAAAGTTTCTGGTGGGCAATTCTGTGAATACAAATCTGTAACTCAGTTATTAACTCAGTTTTTTAAGGCGTTTCCCGCTGGCCCCCTATCTGTGATTTAAAATGTGTAATTAAACTGACCTTACCAGAATTGATACCAGAAATTACCAGAAATTACCAGAAATTACCAGATTGACTTCCACCAAGTTTGTAAGCAAATAAAATAGCAAATATTGCGTTTACTAATGACTTGCGTTTACTACTTTTTACATTGAAATTTACACTGAAATTTGCATTGAAAGTTTTATAAAGATCAACAACAATTAAAATTTTCTTATCAGTTTAAACTTCAGTAACCTGTTTCATTTATATATGAGGATAATTGGTTCCCCTATACCCCTATAACTTTAAGAATTATAATTATTTGATGGGTATTGAAGGAAAAATACGAAGTAGCATTCTTAAAGAAGACCAAGATTGGTCCCTTTTTATCTTGCTTAATGATGAAGATACAGATATAATAAAAAAATAAAGTTATTCAGTAGAAATCTGCAACAAATTGACATTTAACAACAGGGATATTTTGTTTTTCATTCATAAACTTTGAATATTCATAAGTATGATTTTCCATTCATAATGTGGCAGAAAGGGGATTCTTAAAAATATACCGCCAGAAAATATGTATGGTGCCGGTATAAAGGGCGTCAGTCAAAAACAATAATTTAAATATACCAAGTAATTGGCTTTTATATACCAATTGCAGAAATATAATATTGACTTGAGTCTTTTGTACAAAGAAATTAATAAGCCTTTTACATAATTCAAAAGATTTTTTTTTATCAATACTAACAAATATCTAAAAATCACATTTTTTGACTTAAGTCCTTTATACCGGGCACCATAGATATATTGCTATGATGAATCCACTGTGAAAGTTTTCATTAATGCATAATATCCCAAAGTTTTATATAAAAAAGCGGTTTTGAATCTTGCGATTAGGAGAATTTTGCTAATATTCTGCAGTTTTGAAAAATATTTACAACACGGAGAAAAATATGCCTAACATTACATTGTAAGTTTTATAGAGATCAACAACGATTAAAATTATCTTTTAAATTCAAATTTCAGTCACGTAGATCAAAATATAGGCCCAACAGCTAGGTCTCTAGCAAGTTCCATACCAAACAAGGCGTAGTTAAACATTACGCCTTACATTGAAATTTACACTGAATTTTGCATTGAAAGTTTTATAAAGATCAACTACAATTAAAATTTTCTTATCAGTTTAAACTTCAGTAACCTGTTTCATTTATATATGAGGATAATTGGTTCCCCTATACCCTATAACTGAAATTGAAAATTTTTCTTAAACAAATTAAACCATTTTCTAAGTCTTTACAAAACTAATTTTTTTAAGGGCTATGAAACTACTTATTTTTCTGAGGTAATCTAAATACATTTCTGTTTATTTATCTAAGTTGTACGGTACTAAGCAGTTCGGTTTGTGGTGCGCTAGAACTACAGAAAGCACATACGACTCACAATTGAAAAACAGTTAAGCACATACGACTCATAATTGAAAAACGATTTTGAGTCGTTAGTCAGTTGAATGAGATAAGTTCCTGATTTCTCTCATTTTCCGGCACTCGTTAGTGTATGGAGTGAATTTAGTGTGATACTTCAGAAGAATACCACAGGTGTAGCCATTGACGTAACTAGCCATTCCTGTGCCAAGAATTTGCATTTGAGCACATTAATTAATTATGTTTGGGAGATTAATAAAACAAATACAGCATTTTGCCCTCCCCCCTTCCAAGTGGGTCCTTAGCGGGTGCCCCTGTTGCCCCTTCCTAGTTACGGCAATGGGTGTAGCTGCAGAGTTTTATTTCAACCCAAAGGTTTTGAAAATGGCTAAAGACTTTTTGGGGTAACGGTTTTAATTGAGCCTTGTTTGGTGGTAATGATTTTGCTAGAAACCTAGCTGTTGGGCCTATATTTTAATCTACGAGAAAGTTATTTAAGAAAGAGAAGAGAAAAGATTGTTTTACCGATTGCGAATTGGCACATAAATCTTTTAAAGTAATCTTACATCAAAGCGCAATGTTTTGATCTAGTGATTAAAATCTGAAATTAATTCAGGTGTCGTTTAATAACTGCAAAAGCACTTAAGTTTATTTGGATGTTTGCGCAATTTTAAAGGCCACTGCAAGGCTGCCATGAAAAACAAATTTGCAGCAGATCAAGAAGTGGTATTGATCAGCGTCAGCGTAGCACAAGAAGATAAGTAAAACCACAAAACTAGCTGATACAGATCATATCCTTGGAAAGAAAATTGAGACGCTAAAAACAAATTCTTTCACTAGATTCAAAACCACGAGACTGTGGTTGAATATCTTGCTTGCAACAACAGGTATTCTGCCCTATTCCTTGCTTGCAACAACTAGTATTATGCAATACCAGTCTTATTTATTGCGTCACACATCTTTAGACCAAGCCTGCACAACATACGGCTTGTGGGCCACATGCAGCCCGCCAGCACTCACCACTTAAGAGTATGGCCCGCGAAGCTTTTCGTAAAGACGCATAATATTACAAATATGAAAAATACGGGATATCATTTTTAGATTTATAATATTGCAAAAGGAATATATAATCAATGAATATTAATACATATATATATATTATTCTTAAAATCGTCAGTAATTTATATTTTGTTAGATAAATATACTTTTCTCTTTCCTATCTATCTTATTGTAATGCAGTTCGTATCAGCTTTCCATAAAGTGATATGGCCCTCAACACGCTTCGAGTTGTACAAGCCTGCTTTAGACAATACCAGTAATAGTGTCTTTGATTAGAGAGGCATTTCCAAAATGAAACTGATGAAAAGTTTATTGAACTCAGATTCAACAAGAACGATAGAAAGTTTGGAAATATGCCCATTTTATTCGAAATTTGCAGAAGTTTAAATTTACACAAAGTTCTAAAAACATTGCTAAGGAAGCGAAGGAATGTAAAATAATTTTTCCATGATAAGAGGTGAAATTGATAGAACTTATTGTAAGTATTTAATGACTGCTGACCTGTTCGCAACACTGCCGTTAACTCCCTTACAATTATCTTTAAAAAAAATAATAATTCATTGAAACAAGCGGTTTTGGAACTATTTACTCTTCAAATGAAAAAATATTTTTATTCATTTAATTGTATGCTTATACGTACATGTCCAATTTTTTTATTAAGATATGTTGAGATCCATTTGTCCATTAACTACCCTGCAGCTTTTAAAAGCACATTTCGAATTATTTTTTCTTATATATATATATATATATTATATACACAGTAACCACCGCTTATAGTGACCAGTGGTTATAAGAATCAACCGTTTATAAGAATCAATATCGCGAAAAAAAAATGTATTATTTCCATGTTAAAATTTTCGCTTTAAAGAATCAATCCACCGGTTTTAAGAATCATTTTGCACTTTTCGCTTTCCTTTTTTTAAGAATCAACCGCTTATAAGAATCAAAAACAGTAATAACAAACGTGATTCTTATAAGCGAAAATCACTGTATATATATATATATATATATATATATATAAAGAGGAATCTCGATCGATCGTTCCCCGAAGCATTATTTTTCCGTATGTGTCGTTTATTTCACCCAGTCCCGACGATCATATTGCTTTGTTATGGTCCCGCATCTATCGTTTTCCCGCATTTATTGTTCAGTTTAGTTGGTCCTTGAATAACGATAGATCGAGATTCCACTGTATATATATATATATATATATATATATATATATATATATATATATATATATATATATATATATATATATATATATATATATATATATATATATATATATATATATATATATATATATATATATATATATATATATATATATATATATATATATATATATATATATATATATATATATATATATATATATATATATGTATAGGGGCTTGTGGTGGCCCTGTGGTACAGCGCGCTTGCTTTCGGTGCTGAGGGTGCGCGGATCGAATCCCGGAGTCGCGTCATTACACTAAAATACCTCCATTTGTGTCGTCCCTTTGTAGGGCGTAATGCTGGCCTGCCTATATGGTGACCCCATAATAAAATGGCCAGCAAGCTGCAGTGAATTATATGAGAATGTCTACACGACAAGTGCCTCCGCTGAAAAAAATTAATAAATAAATAAAATAAAAATAAATAATATATATATATATATATATAATATGATTTAAATAATATTTCTGTAATAAATTTAAGATAAGCATCTTTAAAGTTTATGAGGTATAAACTTCAGGCCCCTTAAGAAACATGTCTAATTAGGCCCACAGTTCTAAATGCCTGGTCTGTATAACAGAGTTTTTAAGTGAAAAGATCGGAGTTTGTTAAATAAAGTTTCATTGACATATATATTGGCGTAATAGCGAATTTTAACCCAGCTTATGAAGAACAAAGCAAATTTTAACACAATCTTAGACCGTTTCATATTCTAAGTATTAGAAAAGTTAACATTTTCTTAACTTGGCATATATATGTTATGCGATACCTGCAATTAGTATTCCTAAACCAGTTTAAAATTATTTTAAGATTTTTAACAAAATACTTTTTATGTAATTACGTGGGAAGCTCTATTATCAGAATTTTGAAATTTTCGAGAAAATTCACGTATGCGTGTATAAAAAAATTCAATATCAAACTACATAATTTCTTATATCATTCTTTAATTATCTATCTTACTTTCAAAAACTTAGGGTTTAAAATCCATAAATTTTAATGATTTTTTTCCTTTTTTTAATAAACTTGTTTCCATTACATAAAGACGAAAATGAGTTGTCATATTTTCTCAGTCCTGCTTGGTTGCCATTATATTGCCTTATATATGTATTTAAAATAATTATTCAAGTTTATTTTATCTCTGCTTTCGGCAGCAATTTGTCATAACCACAAAACTAAATTTGAAACCAAAATGCGGTTATAATTATATCCACAACCATTAACATCAATTATACAAACGTTTTTGTCACTGGTTATCGAAACACGTTAGGAAAGAACTCATAAGCAAATACTATTGCGTTCAAGGCTGTATTTATCCTGTTAACTTCATGTTTTCTTATACATGTTATCTTCATTTTTGACATAAATTAAAAGTGTTTTAGAAAATATATAATGGTGATATATGGTGTAAAGTTGTGATGGTAACTTGTAACAGAAAAGTAACAAAGTCTTTATTGTCGCCAAGAATTTCAAACAGCGTAAATTTTAAACGTGACTTGACTTTAATGCTGTTGAGTCCTTATTGTTTAGCAATATAACTTAGTTACAAAGAAATTTTAAATGGATAAATTTTTTAATGTTTCTAATGAAATAAAAGAGGCTTCGCAAAAGTGAAGCAATATTTGGGGAATAATGTATGAAAAGTTCAACAAAATTAATTTCGCATAAGAGGAAATGAGATTTTAACAAACAAAAATTGCTAAAATTACAAACATTAAACAAAAAAATGAATTTTATGAACTCTATGCATGCAAGTATGTATATCAGTGTGTGCGTGCGTACGTGTATATTGTAAAAATGTCTAGAAAAAGTAAGTAATTTCAAAATAAATAGCATAAAAAAAATCCTACAGTAGTAAAGGAAATTTACATAGTTTCAACAATAAGTTTTTAAGTTATGTTTGTTTCCAATATTTGTATACATTCAAAATTAAAAAGTAGTATTTCTCGTACAATGTTTCTTGCAAAAAGTATTTAATTCATAAAAAGAGAACTTTTTACTTAGAAAATATTAAAATAAATTCTCCCCACTTATACAAAAGTTTCTGGGATAAGAAACTAAAGCATAAAATTTTTAAATTCCCCAAAACAGTTAGAAAAAAATTAATTTTTTATTTTTAATTATTTTTTAGGTTTGGTAATTATTTTATTATTATTTTCAGTTTTAAATTTACATTAACATAAACTGCAAATGGTCACCAATATTTATTGATAAAAATTTCCGAACATTTCTTCCTCTTTCTTGGTATCTTAAGATCTCCAAACTTAATTAGCTTATTCAGAATCAAATTCAAGTAAAATATACATGCAGGGGTAAATAAAATAAAAAAATCAAATGCAATCGTTCAATTTTTGAACATTGAAAATCTGATCTGTTCTTTAAAAACAAAGAGATTTATGTATATTAGCTTATGATAGCAACAATGCGAGGGAGCAGCGTAAAAAACAATTTGAGCATAAATTCCAAATGTTTAACACCATACAGCCTTTATGTAAACCAACAGAAAGATTTGAGATCATGTCATGTTACCTGTTTTTTCAGATATGATCTTCTTGTCTGGCAATGCGAAGTTATAAGTCTGGTTGTTTAGCTCTTCCTTTAAACAAGATTAATTACTCAGTATAGGATGTCTTAAAATAGGTTTCTGCCTACGATGAAGCAATTCTTATTACGTGACAAAATGATGTTAAAAAAAAATGTGCATCTAGAGCATATAACCTGCCACTACAGGTTGCCACAATTAATCATTTTTCATCAGTGTTGACCATTCGATCCATGGGTGGGCTGAGTTCTTAGAAATATCGGTGAAGTCTCAATTACCTCTAAATGATTAATCATGTATTTTAATAATTACGCGTTAGAGGCACTTTTGATCCATTTGATTTTAACCTGCGTGTAACCGCTTCCAACTTGTGAAGCTGAAATATTACACACTTGTTTTCAACATTTAACAACCAAAATCTAAAGATGTACATTGAAATAATGGTGGAAATAACACGTTGAAATCTGTAGTGGACAAATCTGTAGATGCTGCAGATTGAAAGAATAGATGGAACGAGTAACCGTCGGACAGAAAAATCTGCACGAAATAGAGGAGGCTTTGTTAAATTTAACAGATGTTTATTATTTAATGATTAATGTTAAGTGTTTTTGTTTAAATTGAAATAAACATTGTGCAGTTGGAGAGATACACTAAATATAGAGATAATATTGCTTGCACAAAATTAAAATTTTTCTGAATTTTAAGTTTAGTTTAACTTTTTGAAACAACGCTCTATTGGTCATTGATTTCATTTGGTAAGCAAGGCTTGGTCTCCGAAATCGGTTTTTAACTTTTTAAAACAACGCTCTATTGGTCATTGATTTCATTTGGTAATCAAGGCTTGGTCTTCGAAATAGGTTTTTAACCGTAATATTGAATATAATGTCTTTGCATCGTCAAATATCGCACCTCTGCTACAGGAGTGTTACATCTGAAAATAGCCATATTTTCAGGAAGAGCCATTTCATTTCTCCTTTAGCTCTTCCTGAAAATATGGCTATTTTGAGATGTAACACTCTTCTAGCAGAGGTACGATATATAAACGCGTTCGGATAAACATTGAGAGCTTCAGTGTAGTCGGAAATATTCAATTTATTCTCGTCTCAATTTATCTCTCTTCTTTTCCATAGTTGTCAATCTCTTCAAGTTCGTTTTTTTTTTTTAACTTTGTTAAATTCTTCCCACATTTCCCCATCCGTCATCACATTATCGTGTCTACACGTGTATACTCTACATCGCTAGATCCGTGAACCTGGCCTTAAAAACGTTAGACTGCAGCTTAAACAATTCACAAAATTCAAAAGTTGAATTATACATGGCTATGACAAAAGTGACTGATCGGCGTTTTGTCCATAGCTGTTATAATCACATCACAGTTAGTTTTGGGGGGTTTACGATGCGGCAGTCTTTTTATTTTTCCTTCTCTTTTTTTCGATAGGGGAGGAACTAAAAATTCTTCAATAACTTGCAAGTTCAAATATTTTGCTTGCAGGGGTTCTTTTGTAATATCGTAATCTAAGCAAACAGGATCCGCGTCCTTATCTGAGGGGGCCCGTAGAACAGGGGTTTGAACGCACATTGCTACGTACGGGTTTCGGCGAAAAAAGTTTATATATATATATATATATATATATATATATAATTTTAGATGAGGTATTCATTAGGAGAGGTTTTTCTACACATTATAATGCATTTGAATATAAACTTAAATCAATTTATAGGGAGCAAAGGAGCAGCTCTAAAGAAGAACCAGAATATTATTGCCTTATGCAATCTTTTTTACAGAGAATAAATCCAATTATTTTTAATCTACTCTGTTTGCACTCACCTCTAAAAGAAAACTCGATTTTTTATAATTTCTAAAAAAAATAATGTGTTTAATTGGAAATACATTTTTGAGGGTTTTTCACATAGCTTTCTAAATTTTAAAAATTGATCATTAGTAGAAATATCTAAAAGGACACAAATGCGTTTGCTATTAATTGAAAAACATGCAAGTGCTAAAGACGATTAGGGAAGTATATAGCATTATATTTTCAATAAAAATGAGAAAAGCTGCACAATTTATAAAAATATTTTAAGTATTTTTAAGTCGTAATTCGTTGTCAAAATTTTTAGAACACGAATATTTCACAAAGGTTCTAGTTGAAAGATGTTTTATTCCCCTAACTTACGAAATGAAAATATCTCACAATTAAGATATGACTTAGAGATACATTATATTTCAGAGAGATAGCGCTCACTCCTCTCAGCAACGTCATATCTAGAAAAAACTTGATTTTTCAGGAGAGCGATTTTAAACTTTAAAAGTAGATTCAAATGTATAAAAAATAAATATTAATTCTGCTCTCTGGCGGCTAAATATTGAGCGTTGTGATATGACGATCTTGCATGGATATACTACTCTTTCAGGGCATTATGAAAACAGGACTAACTAAAAATCGCTGATTTTTTAGATATGACGTTGTTGAACGGATTGAGTGATATGTTAAATAAGTTACACTGGTGTATATATAAGTAAGAAAGATTTTGTCTTTATTTCCACTGGCAGGCGGAGCGCAAAATGCACAATACAAAGATTAATGACAAAAGTACACATAACAATGCATAAAAGAGATGAAGAAAAGGGACAGAAAAGAAACAATTAGCTGCCCATCTGTCCTCAAGCTTCTGATTATTGGCTTCAGAGGTCTCCGCTAAAGAGAACAGTACAAATTGGCAGATGGATGCCCATTTCTTGGGACTTATTGCAGAGGGACAGTTTATTACAATGAGGGTAAGGGTTCTAATGAACTTTTAAGCGATATAGATGTTTAGCGGGACAATCATGGCCAATCTAAAGTCGAGTAATTGCAAAAGCTTCTATTCTTCGGGCATATGGGATGTATTTAAGGTTAATAAGCTAAAGTTTACTTGAGTTCCTAGTTTTAGTTCTTGATATAAAAGCTTCTTTATTTTTTCCTTTAAGTACTGTTTTATGGAACCATACGAAGCGTAACTGAAATTTTAATGACTGCAATACCCGTTTTTGTCAAATAATCCCTAAGTTCGTTACCATTGACTCCGCGGTGGGCTGGAATCCTTTGTAGGAAGAAAAGTTTAGGACTACTGTTGTGATTTTGATGATAAAGTACGGATAAGGTATTAACATTCAAGTGTCTTCTAGATTAAAATATATAGATAGTCTTTATTTTGCATGACCTATAGCTTCAACAGCTGCCTTTGAATAAAGCAAAAAGCAGATTTCTTAAATTTATATTGATGACATTTTAGTTGGGTTATGCCATGTGGATAGTCTCCATTTTTCCAACGAATGCAGATGCATCATCATATCTACTGGAATAGGAAAAGCAAAAGCTTAACTAAAGATCCCCTCACCACCATTCACATAGTCACATAGGCATTCTTGACCCAACAGTGTAGATTAAAACTACTAATTTTCTTGTTCATAAGGAAGTTTCGAACAGAAAAACGTGTTTTATTGTTTGTATACTACAAAGTATTTTTCTTTCTCTTTCTCATAGCGAAGCATTAAGTAATAAAATACCTTGTTGGCTAAATGTGCACTATTCATACATTTTACATTAGACTTTTTCTAAAACGTTGAAGTCGTGATATACACTCATGGACAAAAAAATTAGCGCACCAAGAAATAATTTCGGGATCGTAACGAAACTTACAATGAAGGTACATGTCGGGGAGATATGCAAATGATTAGAAATGCAGCGTGATTGCGCATTACGTATAGCCGGTAGAGGGCGTTGAACATCGTACTCTGTGGAGTATAAAACAGGTAACCAAAGCTTGTTTGAGTGTGCTGAATCATTTACAAAGGAAGAGCTGAGATAGACATGCCATTACGCCGTGTTCGAAGACAATATAAGCAGTTGTCGCAGTTTGAGAGGGGGAGAATCGTCGGGATGATGGAAGCTGGGTGGTCAGCTAGGCGAGTAGCTCGTCAATTAGGCCGCTCTGATTGTGCTGTGAGGAGGTGTTGGGACCAGTTGACCCAAGAGATGTTATGTACACGAAGACCAGGATCAGGACGCCCTCGACAGACCAGTCGTCGAGAAGACCGCCACATCGTAAGAAATGCACGCTTACAGCCAACTGCTTCATCGGCCGCCATCCAGGCACAGGTAGCACCTTCACTAGGGGCCTCTGTGTCTTCTCGAACCATACGAAGGTGCCTGGCTGAAGGACAGTTGGTATCGCGGCGCCCATTACGTGTGTTGCCCTTGACGCCCACCCATCGACGCCTCCGTTTGGAGTTTTGCCGCGCACGAGGAAACTGGACTGCAGCGGAATGGAACCAGGTCGTCTTTAGCGACGAATCCAGATCTCGGCAGTGATGACAATCTTGTTCGTGTGTCGAGAGCCCGTGGTGAACGCTTCAATCCTGCCTTTGCTGTACAGCGACACATCGCTCCCACAACTGGTGTGATGGTATGGGGTGCCATTGCCTACAATACACGGTCACCCCTAGTATTGTTCCGTGGCACCATGACAGCCCAGCGGTATGTTCATGAAATCCTGCAACCACATGTGTTGCCACTCATGCAACGGCTCCCAGGAGCCATTTTTCAACAAGACAATGCTCGGCCTCATACGGCAAGGGTGTCACAAGACTGTCTCCGCACTGTTATTACCCTTCCTTGACCTGCCCGATCCCCAGATTTGTCTCCAATCGAGCATATCTGGGATCATTTGGGACGACGAGTTGGGCATCCCACGAGTTTGAACGAACTAGAGGCAAGGTTACAGCAAATATGGAACGAAATGTCACAAGACATCATACAGAACTTGTATGACTCAATGCCCGATCGTATCGCATCATGCATTCGCGCTAGAGGGGGTCCAACGGAGTATTAACTCCTGTGTTCTTTTGCCCTTTTCTCTGAAATAAATTATCATTTTTCTTTGATTTTCTTATCATTTACTTATATCAAAGTAGTCATTACGTATGTAAAATTTCGTTTCATTTTGACGACTCCTTCTTGGTGCGCTAATTTTTTTGTCCATGAGTGTATATATGTCTGTAGTTTTAAGAGATCCGACAGATTTGAACAATACTGCAAGAATATAGATTTGAGAACCAATAGATAGCAACTTCTGAATGAGAATTTTTATGTCATATCTCTGTCAACTAGTTTATTTATTACACATGGCAGTTATTATGTCAATTCCTATAAAACGCAAATTAGAAAAGAGTTAAAATGTAAACTTTACTAAGAAACGTTTATTGAAAATTATTACTTATCAAGATGAAAATCTCACCCGTCTTTTTTTAATAAAACGATCTGTAGTTAAAACTACTGATGTGAACGTAAATTTCTAGAATATACTATATTAAGTTTAAACGAGAAAGGATCTGTAGGGTTATTACTTTCGTGCGGGAGTTTTATTGGAGAGTCTAAAAGTAATACGATTGTAGACAATCAATTCGCTTTGTCGGACAGTGAATCACCTTTAAAAGCCTCTACTAATTGTTGAACGCCTTTCATATATCTCACATGTTCTAAGCCCCGAAAACAGTTACATGATGAGGAGGGGGGGGGTCTATGGTACTATGTTCTCCAGAGACCCGAAACTAGGGTCTGCCATAAGACTTTCATAAGAATCTCTTATTTGGGCCTGCCCGCTCTTCACACTCAAGTCGAAACTAAGATGTAATACAGAACTTTACAAAACACGTAAGTGAAAAGAAATAACTTGAACAACATTACAGTCACATGCTCCCCAGACACCCGAAATAGGGTCTGCCATAAAACTTCGATCTCTCATAAGAATCTCTTCTTTGGGCCAAACCGTTCTTCACACTCAAGTCGACGCTAAGATGTAATACAGAACTTTCAAAACACTTAAGTTAAAATAAATAACTTAGAACATTACAGTCATAGCTGTATTTGCATTTTTATTCCCTCTAATTTATTTAACATGTGCATTAAAATGTACAAGACTAATAGGGAAATATATAAAAACAATAAGAATGAAATTTCGGAAAAAGGATTTGGAGCAATAAATCATTAATGAAAACGTGTCAAGATCGTAACAAAATACAACGAGTGAAAGGACCTTATGGTAATAGTCAAATTTCATGCAGAAAATAACGAAAAGCAAGCCAAGTTCTCATTCTGTAGTACACCTCCCAGATCATATTTATTGATATAGAAAGCAATGACATCCATCAGGAGAAATTAATGATCACATTAATGAATTCTGGCGTTCGAAATATAACGTTGCTTTAGGAATGGGTTGAATCGAAGAAAAGTGCAATTAAGTGCTGATTAATTAGTCAAACCTAATTTCAATGAATGATATACGATTCTAGCTAGTTGTATAAGTTCCTGTATAATCTAATTTGCCGTGATCTCTTTTCGGCAGCTTATCTGTTTTACTCTGTTAACGGTCAGCAACGGAAGAAAAATGTAAATAATATTTACCGAATATAATTATGCGCGTAGTGTTCGGACAACATGTTATTATTACAAAGTGTCACAAATCAAAGTGTCAAGTTAATACACTCACTACTAGAGGAGCTGCAATGGAACCGCTACTGAAAAAAGTATGTAATGGTTTATGGCTTTATAACTTAGGAGCCACTATTGCTTATTCATGTCATAATTAATGAACCTCCACGACATAACCTAAATGAATAAATGTTATTTCCCCTTGCTCGACACATTAATATAAAGACTCACTTTCGGAGTTGCTGTCAAAACCTATGTAAAAATTGTTCCATGACAGGATGTAAGATCATAGAAATTCTATCACTGTATGAATTTCATAAATATGAAAATTTTTGATTGAGAGATCAACTCCGCGAACTGCACAGCGATGGCAGCGATTTCATGATATCTCATCCGATATTCCGAATATTTTACCCATATGGGATGGAATTGGGAAAGCAAACAATAATAATTTCATTTCAATATAATGCGTTTTTTCTGTTTGTTTGTTAAACCTTATGCGTTTTATCAGGGTTTAACTTCTTTTACGCAGCGCAAGAAACATGATTATTTCCACAATTCTTGAATTGCTGCACATCTTCAGTTATTTTCCTCTAATAGTTTTGAATGTCCATTTTGATTGTCCTGTGCTAAGTTGTGTTTACACCTTAGATCGCGTTTGCAAAAACAATAACACGTGAGTAAGACATTTTCTAACTTTAGTAAATATAAAATGATTGACAGAGGTATTAACAACAAACGCTACGCAGAAATAGCAGCCATTTTAAAATATTTTTTTCAGCGGTTCCAAATGTTATGTTCGTATGGGATTGATGTGAGTGAAATTATCTGGATTATTTTAAAATATTTTTTTCAACGGTTCTAAATGTTATGTTCGTATGGGATTGATGTGGGTGAATTTATCTAGATCATTTTTACAATTATTCCTCATTGATTATTATCTAAAACAATGGTACACAAATTGTGGGTTGCGACATACAGAGGGGTCATGAAAAAATATTGGAAGGGTCGCAAATAGTCTGAAGTAAATTTATATCATACTGAATTGTTTATATTATCACCCAGTGGCGTAGTGGTTAAAAGCTTCACGCTGCCACACCGCAGGTCCAGGGTTCGTCTGGACAAGGCCGATTCAGCCTTTCATCCCTTGAGTGGATCAATGAATGAGGACCAAGAGTGCTTGGGAAATAAATTCTAGGGGCCCAACGTCAGGTTGACCACTTGACTGAGACATACGGTATATGGCACCCCAAGCCCACGGTTAAGAAAACGGAGATAGGCACCACCGGCCTTGGTCCACGGTGGACTGTTGTGCCATGAGTTTAGTTTAGCTTTTAGAATTATTATATTAAAATGTACGCTTTAAAATTTAAATTATTACATATTTTTAATATTTTTATTTATATTTTTTATGTGTTAAAAATATACGATATTGTTAAATGAGGTGACAAACCGTCTTACAAGGTTACATTGCTCCCATTCGCTCTTACCTGTATCTTCGAGACTGGGTTTTCAAAAGCTGTAAAAATCAAACAGCGATGATATGAGAGTTGCATTCTCCCATATTTCACAAAATATTGAACAAATACTATCTCAGGTCCGGGTTTACTATTCTCATTAATTTTTTATCTTTATTTAGTACAATTAAATAATATTTTTATTTAAATATAAAGTTTAAGTCGCATGAGATTTGGTAAGGAAGACATTTAAAAAAAATTTTCTTGTGCAAAGTGTATATATATATTAATTATATATCTATATCTATCTATATATATTAAACATATATATATATTAAACATATATATATATATATATATATATATATATATATATCTGTTTCGCTGCGTTGTCAGGTGACCTACATTTAATCGTTATAAACTCCAACGCTGATTTTCCCTAATAACTGAGAAAATTCTTTTTAGCTTCAATGGCATAATATGCGCATATATCATTCATCGCACGTATTTTTAAATAGAAAATTTTCCAGCGAACAACAACAGAAAAAAAGTGGCAGTGTCAATCGAAAATTGCTGCCAATAGCTGTAACACCTACTAAACCGTCAAGACTAAAATCTAGAATAAAATATTTATCTCATTTGCATTGGCCGTGCTGTGGAACAGTGGTATGGCGTAGGCTGAGAAAGAAACACGAAATAAAATCATCTGACGTTAAAGGAAATAGTTGTATGGAATAACTTTTCAGCGGTCTTTTAAAGAAGCTAAATGGTGAAAGGTTGAGTTTAAGCTGGATGAATAAGGAGAGGTTTATGCGTTGTTTATGCTTTTGAACTTGAAAAAGTAACTCTTTTTTTTAATCTATTACTTTTCAGTGAAGGGTTATTTATTGTGCAGGTTTAAAGAAGGGTTGTTTGTATCATTGAATGGAATAAGTGTTTTTTAGGTATCTATTTAAATAACGATATATTTAGACACATACTTCCGACACTTAAAATCCAACAGCTTATATAAATTGCATAATCATATCTATCGCTCTCTCTTTATGTATCTATCTCCATATATATATATATATATATATATATATATATATATATATATATATATAAGATGAAATCAATGATAATGAGGAACAGAAAAAAATATCTTAGTCTCCACCAAATCTCTTGAAACTCGAAGCCCACTAAATACTATGAAATCAAAATTCATTAAGCTCAATAGTTCTTAAGCCCAAAATCTTTAGAGTTAAGCTAATAAATAAATACTACAAAAAATATATTGGTAGATATATCGGCCCTATTGATATTGAGTTGTTTTCTTTATGATACCGACAACTTTTAGGAAGTAATTTCGTTGTTTTATGTTGTCTTTATATGGAGTTAAGTTCATACCTTTAAGCACATATAAAGGAGTGTGATGTCTGATTTCTTTAAACTATAAAAACTCTCCGCATATAAAAATGATATTTTTCATATGTTGGTAAAATTTGAATAAAAAATTTTTATACCCTTCCGATTAAAAATTAGTTGCACTATAAATGGATCACTAAACCTCGTTTTGCGGACGCCATGGTTATGTTGTATTCACGCCTATTTTCAGCGTAACGAAATTATTTTTAATTTAGACTTGTGAATCCCGCAAAAGACTTCGACTTTACGGTCTATGTGGGGGAACTGTATTTCCATGAAATAATAAAACAATTGCAACGAGAAAGAGGAAATTAGATAACTTACTGCAAAGCAAACAGGCCATTCTACACAACGAAAACAACACGGTTTGAAATGTTGTCGTTGTTGTCTGTTATGCCCCTGGCTGGAGGCATTCCAGATTAGGTCCATATAGGCTACCGGACAGTAGGGTGCGTCTCCGGTTTATAAAGGCACCACGAGTATCGGATTCTGATTTAGCCAGGTTCCATCTCAATTTTGACCGAGTACCTCCAAAGGGAGACATATAAGGGGGATCGTACCCTCTCCCAACCTCTCTGACCTCATAGAAAGTATTTCCGGTCTACGGATTATCGTGCCCATATCTAACCTAGACACAGACGTATTTAATGGTGCTTGTCGGGATCCGATCTGTGCAGCCTCAGCATAGAAAACCGAAGCGTTACTACTAGGCTACCTAAAACCTCATGATTAGAAATGGTTTGAGGAAACGAGAAAAATGAACGAGTAAAGGAACGAGTCTAAAGGAACGAGTTGCCAAGAAATATTCAAAAGAGAAATTCTAATATATAGAGTAGAAAAAGAAAATTTTATAATTATAAATTGTATAATTGTATTTATGGATCATCATTAAATAACATAAAGAAGAAAATGTTTGCAAAAATATTGAAGCGATTTCAGCTTCATCATGGATAAAGCAATCCTGTTTTAATTTATAATAAGTAATTCCTCTTCTTTTTCTAAACAATTGCATTCAGCTCAGAAACAAAAACTTACCTATAAAACAATGTAATGAGTATAAAAAGGTCATTTGTTGCTGTTATTGCTGTTCGATGAATGTATTTAATTTTTTTTAATTTAATTCTGTTCTTTTTCGGGTAAATAATATTATAATTAATTAAATTTTGGAATAATGGATAGAGGAAATCTCTGTTTCTCTTTCCCGTTGTTGCCATTAAGATGAAGATTATTTTGAGTCACACTCAAAAGAAATAAGTGTAATGATTCTTAACTAAATATCCCATTGCTTGCATTAAATGATTCCTTTCTATAAATTCAGATTATTTTTATATACAACTGAATATAATACTTTCAAATTCTATCTAGGATTACATATATTTTAACTATTTAAATGTCGATTCATCCAAGTTAGTTTCTTAATATTTTCCTTCATATCTACCCTGTTTGATATATTTTAAAATAATCCGCATTATAAAAAAATATCAGTAATTAACATTACTAGCACGAACTATGTAATGTTATTCTGTGAATATAACCAATAAAAATAGATCAAAAACAATTTGAAAGTTGCTAAAACTTCTTTCAACTCCTAATTTTAATCTTAAATTCCAATTCTTTTAATTTCTTGATGTTTACTTTCTTTCGCTTGAGATATGTAGTAAATTTAAGTTAAACAACTCTCCACTTTATCTAAGGGCGTAAAAGGGAAGGCCAGAGATGCATTCAATATTTCTTGTTTATATCACACTCACACACACACACACACACATATATATATATATATATATATATATATATATATATATATATATATATATAGTAAAACCTCTTTTATCCGGACTAACTCGGACTATAGACAATCAAAAATTCAGATAATCCGGGTAATATGGGTAATAAGTAAAACAAAATCCTTAACTAAGCAGACCGTTTATTACGATAAAAAACTATGTTTTGTAACAAAATCACATAATACTGTTTACAATACATTAAAAAATACAAAAATAACTTTTCACATCATCTGTTTTGAAAGAACATTTGTCGTCCAGTGTCTAAGTGGTTAAGGCATCAGCGTTCTACACCAGGGGCGCGGGTTCGATCCCCGCATAAGGCTTGGTTTTATTCTGGGGGACTGGTCAGTCTTCCGCCTGCAAAAGGCTCCCCTTTCTAGGCTGCGTCTAGAAAGGGGAGCTGCAACCCATCGTCCATCGCCGGTGTCATTGTTTGATAAAATATTTCTGAGATTGTGTGTTTTGTCTGTTTCTATTTCCTTGTATTCATATGTACACCGGACTGGGGTGTAATGTCGTCATCCCCCAGGGACGTTAGCAAAAAAAAAAAATTTGTAAGTCTAGTAAAACTTTCTTAAACTCAACAAAAAGATTTTATTACCATAAAAAATCGAATATTTTGCGTACTTGTAGTTACTTTCTTTCCATCATAGTTCAAAATAATTATCTAATGTGAACATTAAATAAGAATAAAGTCTACAAATCTTACCCGGATTATCTCGAGATCCGGATAAACGAGGTTTTACTGCATTTATATATATATATATATATATATATATATATATATATATATATATATATATATATATATATATATATATATATATATATATATATATATATATATATATATATATATATATAATAGCCTTCCTAATTCATAAAACATAACAACCAATTCAGAAAAAAAAATATTTTGTCGCCAGGAATCTGCGTGACTGAAATATTTAGTTCTTCAAGTTTTTTCAATTAAAGATGTTTTCATTCCCAAAACAGTACGAAAAGCAGTATACACGAGACAGCTTCTTATGTGATGGATCAATTTTCTCCCCCCCCCCCCCGGAAAAAATAACAGTGATGGCTTAGTCCCTTTGTATCACACTGTAAATTATTTGTCGTAATCTATAACTATTAACCAGATGAAGCAACAAAACTATTACAATTTTCTAAAAAGAAGCTCACCATAACAACTGTTTTCCTAGCCTTCATTCCATCCGTAAGTTTATAGTTAATAGCTGTCTTTGGAGCAAAGAGATACATTTAAAGACTGTCCTGATGAAACTTTTGAAAATGACATGTTTGCATACTATGATAAAATGAATGTCGATGCTATATAAAAATTATCAGTAATGAGAAGTATGCTCAAATCACCTATTTTCAATTACATGCACTATAGATTTTCTTTCTGTGTAATGATAAACGTTTCAAATGCTATGCTTCATGATGCCAGTTGCATGTTACTATCAATTAATAATACAGTTCACGAATGTGATAAAAGCATGAAACTTTGATAAATGCATATACATATCGAGTAATACCTTGATATTAGGCGTTCTTGATTAACAAATGGTTTTCTCTGTTCAGCGATCATTAAAGCATGTCAAAACTTAATTTTGTTTAGACGTATTACGACATGCTTGCAGGCTATTTTTGAGAACTAGTTATGTCGTCTCAACCACAAGTCGTATTTTTTATTCATTATTTTTTTCTGATAAGTAAAACTATGTGCCTAAAACAACGCTAAATGCAGATTTAGCATCCACAGTTTGTGTATGATATCTCTTCCGAACAGTATATTGGTTCCAATATACATATATATATATATATATATATATATATATATATATATATATATATATATATATATATATATATATATATGTGTATATATATATATATATATATATATATATATATATATATATATATGTATATATATATATATATATATATATATATATATATATATATATATATATATATATATATATATATATATATATATATGTATATATATATATATATATATATATATATATATATATATATATGTATATATATATATATATATATATATATATATATATATATATATATATATATATATATATATATATATATATATATATATATATTCTTTCTTTCTTGGAGTCAGCATAGCTCAATGAATATAAACTTCCCCATAGATGGCTCTTCCTGTCGTTAAACAGACCCCTCCCCCCCCCCACAAAAAATATATAATTTATTACCTTTTAACAATTAATTTCCCTAATGAATTAATTCATTTTAAACAGAGAAAGGGAAAATTTTCCTTCAAATGCAATAGGGAAAAAAATTCAGTTAATTGATCGGGTAATTTCAATTGCTTGTAGTCTTCTTAAAAATATACGTTGTGCGTTTGTAGAAACCGAAAATATTTGACTGTCATTTTAGCCCTCGTACTGTAAAAAAAAAAAAAAAAAGCTAGCCGGCAAAATTTTTTTAAAAAATTGAGCCCTGATAGGTCACATGATAGCCGAATGTCTTGGGTATTAGCATTCAGTACTTGAGTCTGATTGGTCGTATGATAGCCGATCGGCTTGGGCATTGTCGTTCTTTAACTAAGCCTTAGTTCATGTCCCACTAAAGGCATGGATTTTTATAAACTCTCGGAATGGGCTTTAAACCATGTGGCCTACTCTAATTAGCAAAAGATGACCGGAAAGATTCCAAACAAACATTTGTTCAAATTCCTGATTATCTCCGCTATAAATTCAGGGTTTGACTACGGAAAATTTGAAAACTTGAACTAAAAAATATAGCTTCACACCCTTAAAAATATATATTGGAGGTTTTTCAATATGCTAAATACAGTGATTTTAATGTGATTTAATTAAAATAATCTGAAATGTCGGCAAGCTTTGTTTTCTTTCTAGAAACCGCTATAAATTCTCCGCTATAAATTCAGGGTTTGACTACGGAAAATTTGAAAACTTGAACTAAAAAATATAGCTTCACACCCTTAAAAATATATATTGGAGGTTTTTCAATATGCTAAATACAGTGATTTTAATGTGATTTAATTAAAATAATCTGAAATGTCGGCAAGCTTTGTTTTCTTTCTAGAAACCGCTATAAATTCTCCGCTATAAATTCAGGGTTTGACTACGGAAAATTTGAAAACTTGAACTAAAAAATATAGCTTCACACCCTTAAAAATATATATTGGAGGTTTTTCAATATGCTAAATACAGTGATTTTAATGTGATTTAATTAAAATAATCTGAAATGTCGGCAAGCTTTGTTTTCTTTCTAGAAATTACATTATATTGAATTTTTTACGAGTCCTTGAAATTTTTTCGCCTACTTTACATTTTATTTAAAACTTTTTTATGATTTCCTAATAGTCCCCATATATGTTATTGGTTATTTAGAGCTTTTAAAAATATAAGCAATCTATTTGTCTATGCTACATCTGAATTATAGCTTTCTATTTAGAAATACTCCAAACTTCCCGATGCGAGTAGAAGGAAAAAAATACAACACTCTCCCTAAAAGAGTAATTCATTTCTCTGCAGATCGCAAACAACAATCGCAAGAACTTGTCATAAAATTTACTGCACGTGAAAATTACTGCCCAGAGCATTGCACTCTCAGGAACTGAGAAGCCATACCTGAATAGTCAACAGGTTTAAATTTTTGGAGCTATTAATATTCAGTTTTCAGCAATGCCATAATACTTCTTACTCAGAAGCTCCGTGAACACTCCTAAACAAAACTTTTTTAGAACCTTCATGAACTGTTGTCAAATTCCGATGTGTGTCACCGTATTACTACAGCATTTACAACGCACTATTCAAATGTCATGAAACACACTATTTCAACCTAAAATAAATGTGTGAAATATGACATTACAGTAAAACCTCGTTTATTTTGCTCTCGTTGATCTGGATCTCCGGATAATCCGGATCAGATTAGTAAACATATTTTTTGTTTAATGTTCACATTAGATAATTTTTAACTATCATAGAAAGAACGTAACTATGAGTACGCCAAATATTCGCTTTTTAGTTTGATGCAATGTATAGTTCCTGCCTATATTGCACAATAAATTATAATGTAAAATGCTATTTTTATATTTTCTGATGTCTTGTAAACAATACTATGTAATTTTATTTCATAGTTTTTTATCGTAATAAAGGGTAAGTCTGCTATGTTAAGGATTTTGCTGTCCTTATTTCCCATATTACTCGGATTATCCGGATTTTCGATTGTCTGGATTGCCTATGGTCCCAGTTAGTACGGATGAACGAAGTTTTACTGTACTATCAAAATATAGCCTGTATTTTATTTAAGCATCTTGCATACTACTTGCATGCTGAGACAATGATTTACATTCTTTCTGTCAAAAATTCCCTTTTCACTGAAGAAAATTACATTATTCTGAAGTTACGTTATCAGTAATGCCTGAACTCCAATCCATTTTGGAGCATATCCATGCATCACAAAGAAGATATGGTTAGAAACAAAATACAAGATTTTTCAAAAGGACGTTGCATTATGGCTCATATAAAAATAAATGCAACAGCTTTCCCACATAAAAAAACTCTGAAAATATTTTCAAATTTTATGAAATTCTCGTTAAATCACTATATATATATATTTCATTTTAACTTCTATGAGTATTTTTTTCCAATGTACTTAATACCATTTTAACCTATTCGTGTTTTCATGCATGCCATGCAACTTCATGCATTGAATGTTTTCAGGGATAATTGGGAATTCTCTACGAGAAATGACACAAATATCTAAAGAAATAAATGTGATTCCCAGATTTAAAAAAAAATAAAACTTCTGGCTCAAAGCAAGAAAGCTATTTTTGAAGAGTTTTTAAAAATGTGCCAATGATACAGTATAAGCTGTTACGATTCATAAATTTTCTTTCATGGCTAAACTTTTTAATAGAGCTCGTCAACTGTTCAAACAAAGTTCTGAAGTTTTTATTCCGAGAATTGATTTAATTGTTAATTGAAAAATTTTTAAATAATAGTCGCAATGTGTTTTCTATAATTTTTAGGTACTTTTTCTGATCCGAGAATCGACAGTAAAAATCCTGCAGACCCCACAAACACGCTGATATACTTTTGAAACTTAGAAAGTAACTTTTCCTGATACGAGAATCAAAAGTAAAAATCCTGCATACTACACATATGGGCTGCCTTCGCGACTGGGACCCTACGAAGAAGCTTCTACTGATCACAGAATCAAAAGTAAAAATCCTGCATACTACACATATGGGCTGAATTCGCGACTGGGACCCTATAAAGAAGCTTCTACTGATCACAGAATCAAAAGTAAAAATCCTGCACACCGTACAAACTGGCTGATAAACTTAGAAAGTAACTTTTCCTGATACGAGAATCAAAAGTAAAATTCCTGCAGACCCCACAAACAGGCTGTAAACCTTTGAAACTTAGAAAATAACTTTTCTTGATACGAGAATAAAAAGTAAAAATCCTGCATACTACACATATGGGCTGCCTTCGCGACTGGGACTCTACGAAGAAGCTTCTACTGATCACAGAATGAAAAGTAAAAATCCTGCACGCCGCACAAACTGGTTGATAAACCTTGGAAACTTAGAAAGTAACTTTTCCTGATACCAGAATCAAAAGTAAAAATCCTGCATACTACACATATGGGCTGACTTCGCGACTGGGACCCTACGAAGAAGCTTCTACTGATCACAGAATCAAAAGTAAAATTCCTGCAGACCCCACAAACAGGCTGATAAACCTTTGAAACTTAGAAAGTAACTTTTCTTGATACGAGAATCAAAAGTAAAAATCCTGCATACTACACATATGGGCTGAATTCACCACTGGAACCCTACAAAGAAGCTTCTCCTGATCCGAGAATCAAAAGCAAAAAACCTACAGACCACACAAATAGGCTGACTACGCCTCTGGAACCCTACAAAGTAGCTTCTCTTGATCCGAGAATCAAAAGTAAAAATCCTGCAGACCACACATACGCGATGACTACGCCTCTGGAACCTTACTAAGTAACTTCTCCTGATCCGAGAATCAAAAGCAAAAATCCTGCAGACCACACATACGCGCTGGCTACGCGTTTTGAACCTAACAAAGAAGTCCCCTAATTTCCATTTCACAACTATTAAGCAATGATACAATGCAAAATTTTACAAAATATAAATCTTCCAAACTATATACAAACATAATATCCCAGTTATCAGTGTTCAAATATGCAACGAAACTTGTTGTGCAGAAGTGAAACAGTATTGTCCACCATACAATAACGTTATTAAGTTTTTACATAGAAGTATTCCCAAATTAACCTTTATGCTGTGAATACTATTTTATGGTAATTTTGCTTGGGATGAATCTTTTTATAGCTTAAAATAACCATTTTTTTATGACATTGAGATAAATACCTCATTCTTGAATAGGATGAATTGTTTCAAATATACAACTAGTTTTAAAAAACATCTGACTTAAATTGGGGTTTTAGGATTTAAAGAAAAAATTAAGTGACCGAGAAAAAATAAACCAAGAAGAATCCAGAGGCAGTCTAGACTGTTGTATCACGCTATATTCGATATTGGAATTTTGTGAATGCGGCCACTGAAGTAATAGGTGACCGCTAGATTTTCGTGAGGACCTCAAATGTATCCGTGTTTGAATTTGATTTCCTTACTGTTAAGTCAGTTTCCTGCAATTCCCCATCAACTAACATACCTGAAAATAATATATAGTAAACTAGCTGAATACCCGTGCTTCGCTACGGAGTATATTCAAATGAAATACAACGGTCAATGTATGCAAATAATGGCAAAAAATATATATTTATAAAAAAATCGAAACCGATATTTTTAAAGACAAAATAATGTAAAAGAAAATATTCAAATTAAATCTAATAAAACATACTAAAGAATATAGTACAGTTATTATAGTACAGTTTTAGGAACCTTTATTTTACTGTATTGTAATATTTGTTTTGATAATGTCCAATTGTCTGCCGCATTAGAAAGAAAAAAAATTGTCAAATTATTTCGTTCTTATACACGTGATGCAAAATTAGTTTAAAGTATCACAAAAGAAAAGAAACCACATGTTCAGCATTTAGTAAATTAAATTCTAAAAATTAATTTTAAAAAATTCACTAAAAATCAGAAAATGGTGGTAAAGATTCGAAAAAGATCTCATTTTTAAGGAATTTTTATGATCTTTCTCGTGATATAAATTTTTTAAACCTCAGATTATTATTTTAAATGCAAACTTAAAAAAGTTACAAAAACAGCTTAAAAACTTAATTTTTAAAAATCAAAGGAGAATTTTTAAAAATCTTTCTTAGTGCATCCCTACACTATAAGAAGAATCGCCATGCAAAACTTCAACCCTTTAGGCCCAGCGGTTTGGTCTGTGCGTTATCTGTCAGTCAGTCAGTCAGTTACGGAACTGTTTTACATACATAGACTAAGTGAGTTCTGTCCAACGTATTTCAGCGAATTTTACATCAAAAACGCATTTCTATAGATTAGAAAATTTCTAATAAAAATTTTTATATAAAGGATTCAAAACATTTATTAGTATGAATATTTGAAGGCCAAAACTTTATTATGTTTAAGGTTATTTTTATTTATTGGGTAACTGTCCAGAGATTTTTTTGTTGTTTGAATCGTTCGAACAAAAATAATTGGTACTTTGAAAAGTTCTGCACTATACACACAATTCATAGGTTGTTATATACATTATTTACTGGCCCATTGATCCACTGGTCTCTAAGTGAAACATTTTAACTCGACAAATATAGTTATAAAATTTTATGTTTACATTTATCTTGAAAAATGTTTATCGCGTTCTTTATATAGTTCGTCAGTTATTTTTTAAGTATACATTTATATATAAATAATTATATAACATTTTACTCGAGCTATTGATTGAAAATTCTGCTTTTACAATCCAATTTGTCTAGACAAAAATATGTAAAATGGAAATATATGTTTCTTGGACATTTTTAGTTGTATGTCTATCATCTTTTTAAAAAGACACCAGTTTTGAAAAATTATATTCCATAGTGAACCTATTTGAAAGATTCCACTTTTATTTTAGCACCGATAAAAAAATATTCCTAATTAAAATAATAATTTTTTTCATTAATTTTTAATACACATTTGTATATAATAGTATTTCATTTTTATCGAGCTACTCTTTAAAAAAATTTACACGTCCACTCCCATTTATCTAGGTAAAAAGTAAATAAAAATATGTTTTTTTTCATTAATGATTATAGCTTTTTTGTCAGTATGGTGTGTTTTATTTAATACACAGCATTGATTTGCATTTATCTGTAAAATAAAACTAATTGAAAAGTGGTGACTATATATCCTAATTTATCTGCGTTATATATATATATATAAATTTGTTATAAAATAAAATATATCTTTAAAAAAATTAAAATGTTATTAGAATTTCCTAAAAGGAAGAAATCACCAATTGTTTGCTTACAGTTCAGGGTTGAAGTTTCGAATCAGGAATTTTTTATAATATTTTCAGTGAATAAAATTATTAGAGATAGGTTTCTTCACTTCTTAATTAATAATTTTAAAATTTTCTGAATCATCTGAATACAATGGCATCTGATGATCTACCACTTTCGTATAAAGTAAATTACGAAAGTGGTAAAACATCACTAAAGAATCACTAATTCTATGTTTACAGTCCAGGGTAAAAGTTTTAGGTAAGGAATTTCTTATATTTCTAATGAATAAAATTATTTTTGCCAGGTTTCTTCAATTTTTAAATAACAGTTTTTAAATTTTCTGTTTTATTTGCCTTTATGAGTTATTTGAATTCAATGGTATTTGATAGTCTACCACTTTCGTATAAAGTAAATTTAAGTGACTTAAATTTAATGTACTTTCAGCTGTAAAAAATTACATACGGGTCAACGTATCACAGTAACCATTTTTTACTCTCATGTGGCATGATTACAGATTTTATTTCACTTTAAAACCATTTATCTTTCTACCGTAACCCCCTAATTGAACACCATAATCGTTCATAGCTCCTCTTCTTAAGATGACATCCAGTTTTGGGAACAATTTTTTTCGTACTCCGAAGTTTTAGCACGGACAAAATGATTCGATAGGGTGTATTTCAATGATGTAACATAATGAAATTCTTCGTTTCAAATGATTTTAAAAAGAAGGAGTAATTTTAGGCATAACAATAATTGTGATATTTAAAGGCATGTTTTACGAATAAAATACTTTGAAGGATTTTATAGCAGAGAGAAACGTTATTTAAAAAGAGTTTACCGATAGGCTTTATTTGAATCATATAACGTAATAAAATTCTTTAAATGTTGTTAAAATACAGAAGTAATTTTGCGCATGACAATAATTGTGACATTTAAAGACACGTTTTACAAATGAAATACTTTGAAGGATATCAAGGCAGAGAGAAATGTTTTTTAAAGAAAGTTTTTCGATAGGCTGTGTTTGAATGATATAACATAAAGAAATTCTTCCGTTTAAATGTTGTTAAAAAGCAGGAGTAATTTTAGGAAAACAATAATTGTGATATTTAAAGGCACGTTTTACAAATGAAATACTCTGAACGATTTCAAGGCAAAGAGAAATATTATTCAAAGAGTTTTTCGATAGGCTGTATTTGAATGATAAAACATAATGCAATTCTTCCCTTTAAATGTTGTTAAAAAGAAGGATAAAATTTAGGCACGATTATAATTGTGATATTTAAAAGCACATTTTACAAATGAAATACTCTGAACGATTTCAAGGCAGAGAGAAATATTCAAAAAGAGTTTTTCGATAGGCTGTATTTGAATGATATAGTAACATAAAGAAATTATTCCCTTTAAATGTTGTTAAAAAGAAGGAGTAATTTTAAGCATAACAGTAATTTTGATATTTAAAAGCAAGTTTTGATAGTAAAATACTTTGAAGGATTTCGATGCAGAGAGAAATATTATTCAGAGAGAGTTTTTCGATAGGATATATTTGAATGTTGTAGTAACATAAAGAAATTCTTCCCGTTTATTGTTGTTAAAAAGCAGGGGTAATTTAACGCTTAACAATAATTGTGATATTTTAAGGCACGTTTTACAAATGAAATACTTTGAAATGAAGGAATTTGAATTGAAGTATTATAAAGCAGAAAGAAATATTATTCAAAAAAAGAGTTAGTTTATCACGCATCACGAATGAACACTGTATACCTGCCTCAAATTTTCAGTACCTATAAACAAAGAGTCAGTTCTGAAAAATGAATAAAAATACTCATTTCAAATTTTGTCTATATTAAATTTTAAATAAATTTTATTTAATATGTTTAATTTAATATTAACTTTTAAATTTTGTTCAAAGATAAAAATTTAAAGGAAATTTTATTTCTCCTCACATTTGTGATATGTTTCACTGTCTTTAAAGGAATAAATCACTTGCTTTACAGAGACACTGATAGCTATGATGTTTATGAAGTTAACAGAAAAAAAATCAAAAAAGATATATTAGCTAAAAGTTACATAAAAAAATTAGATATAAAAATGCTGTTTTATATCTGTTTAAATCCAAATTTTGGACCCATTTGCATGATATAAATTAATAATTAACCATACATCATACTCGTAAATATAACCATATATATATAAGTCCTAATTATTAACCATATGTATGTCATATTCGAAAACCAGTTTAAAATTACGTAAATACTCGTATATTATATACTGATTGTTAACTAGTCATTACATGTGCTGTTAATTTTTTTAAAAATCCACAAAATTCAACATTTGAATATTTCGCCTATCAGACACTTTTGCTTGAAGGCTTCTCTCGCTTTGGAATTTTGGGTAAGCAAGACATGTATTGATGATGTTATGAACTTTTATTCATATAAATGTTATTTTCGTTTTTGACTTTGAATCCCAGTTCTAGGTCAAAATATCATTAAACTAATATAAACATTATGCTATCTCAAAGGGTATGATAGATTTATCAGAATTTCAGAAAGATGACAAAAGACCATTATTATATATGGAGTGAAATTTCTATACTTGGCAACCCCTCTTCGAGAGCTACCCCTATTCGAGGGCTACCCCTGAAAACGGCCACTTTTTTTTGGAACTATTGCTGGCCGCTATAGAGAAATCCACCCTTATTCGACGGCCACCACTTAAAATGGCCACTTCTTTTCGGAAAAGCATTTCTCCTACTCAAACTTAATTAAACTCACTCCCTAACTTAATTTTTCCGATAATTAATTGATTTTATAAACCCCTCTTAAACTTTTCGTAATTTTTCGAACTCTGAGCTAAAAATTACCCGCAAGAAAATAGAGAGCTTGCAGTTTTAAGTGTACAGATCATTTACTATGCTTGAAAATGCTTAAGATAAATTTTAGTTGACTTTATAACATTTCTGACCACAGGAAGGGCTCACTTTGGAAATGTGGGGTATGAAGTTATTTATAATTACGTTTTAACATTTACTCTTTTCAAGGAGACATCTGATATATATATATATATATATATATATATATATATATATATATATATATATATATATATATATATTATAAAAATACTATAATCTGTTTGAATTTTTGTTTAATCTCAAGAATATAAGGTATACATATTTCAATAATTATCAAGTGCAGTATATAATTTCTACCGTTGTAGAATTTAAATTCATAAGTATGATATTAAACTTATTTAAATTTTATTTAAATAGCTACATTTACACATTTTACATAGCCAAGGGTTTCTTTTAATAACTTCTCTTTAAATATTTATATCCGGTATCAGACGACATGAAGTAGAAATGTAATTTAATTTATCGCATATGTAATTTAATTTGAAATTACAAGCCTGCTATTTAAAGTAAATTGGTTTGATCATAAAGTAATACTGAAACACTTTCGTAAAATTAACAAAAAGCTATGAGAAAAGCGTCTCTAAAATTTATTTAAATGACATACTTGTCAGACTAGAATTGGTGAAATATACATAATCCTTTTAGCATCAGTTCCCCAATAAGCACGCTCATTATTCATAATTGCCAGCTAAAGTGGTTAATTTTATTGTTTCCAAAGAAAACATTAAGCGAGAACACTGGTTATTGTTGTAGGTCATGTCTGAACTTTATGCTCTTGCGCATGCTTTATGTAGGTTTGCAATACAGCTCACACTTGCTTATTGCCCTGAGGGCAGTTCGTAGAAACAGCAGGTGATTCCAGTGAAACAAATTGTTGATTGGAAAAGAATAATCGGTTCTTCTTTCCTTGCTGAAAGTCACGGTTACCCACGAGGCGTTTATTTCTAACTTTGTTAACTTTTTTATATAAAATAATTTCTTAGAAATAAAGACCACCCAGAGAATTTCAGTAGCAGAAAACTGGAAAATGACACCCGTGTAAGCTTAGGAAATGGGGCAGATTTATCGCACCTGGTGTCTCTTTCAATTTGTTTGCTCTTCAGTAGCAGCAAAACGATACTCGTCACCGTTTCGTGCATTTCCTGCTTTCAATCCGCCTCAGCAATCTCACATAATTGGAGATAAAGTCCTTGATAACACTATTTCGCATCTATACAGCCATGAAAATTTCCCAATTTTGTTATTAAATTCTCTAATCTGCTGGTCAAGGAAATACGGTATTAAATATGTAAAATTGCCGAGTGGTTTTAACGCAGACATCACGGAAGAAAAAACCGGTAGCACTCCGATATTGGTTAGAGAATGATTTAATATTTAAATTATGTAACACGAATCTGTGTAATATAGAAATAACTAATAAAAGACTGTCACATAACGTTTTTATACGAGTTGGGGAGTTCAATTTTAGGTTAATTTTTTTCTTTAAGAGAAAAAAAAGAAATGTCTACAAATATAGATGTTTGGGATAATATGGTTCAAATGCACACCACAAAATTTTAACAGCTATAAATGATTGGATTATTTACCAAAAAGTTACGGGAATTAAAATTAGTAGAAGAGAATTTACACTTTATTTATGCGAAGAATTATGGTCCCAGTATTTATTAGGAAAAAAAGCCAACAATGTTCAAGATGTAAACTAAAATCTTAGTGTTTCTCACCAAAATTGTAATGTTGGTAAATGTCAAATTAATAAAACAAAGAATGTAGAAAGCCTGTTTGCGGCAAATTTGTGGGACAAAAAGTATTTTTTTCCGTGAAATGCAAACAGCTTAATATTAATGTTTAAATTAATATAATTTAATTTTAATTTGCATTTGTTAATGTTTGAAAAATAAATATTCTTAATTGAAAATGAAATTGCTGAATAATTTCATAGTAATTTGAAGTAAGGATCAAAATGATTCCCATCAATCATTGCAGCAAGATCAAAAGACCAATGCCAGGTTGATGGCCAAATGGCTAGGGCACGGGCATTCAGTTCAGATCCTGTGGGTTCCAGTCCCACTGTTGGCATGGATGTTTGTAGCCGTTCGGAATCGGCTTTAAACTGTAAGTTCCGGTCTAATTAGCTCTCGTGTAGCAAAAAGTTGACCAAACCAAACCAAACCAAACCAAACCAATCAAAAGACCAGTCGTTCTAGTGTTAAAGAAATTCGTTAAACTAAAAAACATATGAAACTAAACAGAAAAATTACCTGTATCTTAATATATCTATGGTGCCCGGTATAAAGGGCTTAAGTCAAAAACAGTGATTTACATATACAACGTTACTGGCTCTTATACCAATCACAGAACAATAGTTTCGACTTGAGTCTTTTGTACAAATAAATGCACTTTTGTATACAAAATTGATAGACTTAAGCCTTTTGTAGAAGTCAAAAAATTTGTTTTTATCAATACTAATAAATTTGAAAAAATCACTTTTTTTTATTTAAGCCCTTTATTACCATAGATATATGGCAGGGGATTTAATTCTGAACATGTAATGACTCTCTGGTAAAAATTAAATGCAAATTAGGAAATTCAACTTATTTCACAAAAAAGTGAAATGTTTTTAAATATTTTTTTGAGGAATTTACTAAGCAATAATGCGTATGAGACTTAAGAGCAAACATGCCTCTCTCCTATACATGGAAGACAATTTAATTCTAAAAAATAAATAAGATAGGGAACACAGTCTTTTGAATTTATCATGACTTGTGAAAATATGCATTACTAAAACTTAATTCAACTGTTTCGTACTTGTTAAATATCTTTCAAATGTACTCCTCATCTGAACCATGTACACAGTAAAATAAGATTTTTTTCCCTCACAAACAAGCTGTGAATAATCAGCTGAAAGAGCGCATTTCGCAAATATGAGGTACGCTTAAACTCTTTTAACACTTTGAGCTGTTTGTTGTTCATTTTTAATCTAACATTTCCCAAAAGGAAATCGAATTTATTAATAGCATAGCTTTTTTTTTAAAGCAAGCTTCTGTCGCCATGTGTCAAATCCTTGCCGAACCTAAACCCGAATACTCGAGACGCCTACCTGTATCTGCAAGAGCACGGGGCTCGTGCAGCATGAGCATTTAACCATTGATATCTCCTCCAGAACGCTTGCGATGTGACCGGAGATATAAGGGTCAGGCCTAGGGGTTAGGGCCCTGGTCGAGAATCAGCTGGGCCCGCGAAAGGTGCGGCACGACTTGAACTCTATGACTGGGCGATTTCGGATGCCCACTCCTCATCATTCTAGTACGTCATTTGTGGAGCGTTTAGAATACTTGTCGCCGTCTTTTTTTTTTTCCGGTGTTTGAAGGATCCGGTTTGGATTTCGAAGCGGCTGAAGCGCGTAATGAGAGCGATTTTTATGTTGTGATAGCGAGAAAATGTTTTAATTTAACCCTCGCGAGGTCTGGTCGTTGGCGTGCGCATTAATTCCGTTTGTTAGTTTGTTTCCAAGTGTATCCAAACCTAGCGCCATCGCGTTTTATCTTTGGTTTATTTTTAGTAGTTTCTGAACCCTCGTGAGTTTGCGTTTTTACTGTATCGGCTGTGATGTAATGAAGAATTTTCCTATGAATACCATAACATAAAAACTTTTCTACCCGGCCACCCCTCTAAAAGGTCATATTTTGTTCAGAACCGATTAAACACATAGAGCCAATGTCATGGAAGAAAACCTCTTTTCGACAGCGCCCCCCCCCCCCCTCAAAACGGCCACATTTTTCTGAACCATGATTGGCAATCATAGAGAAGTTTCCCTGCGTGTACGTACACACACACACACACACATATATATATATATATATATATATATATATATATATAAGGGAACATTTAATAAATTTTTACTACAACTGAGTGCTTACGCCAGACCCTACCCTCAATTTAACTAAGTGTGTTTTAATTTCCTTTATAATATATACTACTGTGACACTTACCTGTGTTCTGCACAAAAAGTTTTACACTATTTCCAAAAATTACTGAAGTATATAAAAAAGGGAAAAATCATTGATTAATATATATATATATATATATATATATACAGAGTGGAATCTCGATCGTTTTTCCAGGGACCGATTGAAATGGACGATTAATGCAAGAAAACGATAGATGCGGGAACATAACAAAGCAATATGATCTTTTGGACTGGATGAAATGTACGACACATACGGGAAAACGATGATTCGGGAAACGATCGATCGAGATTCCACTGTATATACACACCTGCACTTATAAATGGATATATATATATATAAGTGCCTGCTATAATATATACAGGTATATATATATAAGGGCAGGACGGACACACACACACACACACATACAGATATATATATATATATGTGTGTGTGTGTGTGTGTATAAGTGTAGGTACCTGTAGAATGATTCATTCAACACATGTAACTTAGATTTTAGGCCAAAACATAGTTATATGTAAAACACTATTGCAAAATTTCATTGAAATAAGTTGAAAACTTTTAAAATTATTATCTTCACCGTTTTCAAAAGTCACTGAAAAATGAGTTTTCTAGAAAATTCATTTAAAGGTGCTACTTCCGGTCTTTTAATATCTCTTTCAGTTTATTAAATTGGCTCTAAATTCTCATCCAATGATCGTAAGAATAAAATTAAAGGAGTTTCAGAATCCTAAGAGATTGCCCTTTGAAACATAGCAATAATTGCTTTGAAATAGAGCAAATAATAGAGCAATAGTAGAGCAATAGTAGAGCAATAATTGGTGCAAATTTTTTTTTCTAAATTTTCCACCAAAGCAACCATTCCAACGAAGATACCTTAAGACAGCTGTCATGGATGAAGCCAATAACTGAACTCCAATAACATAAATTTGCTGCGTGTAGCTACTGCTTGCTGCTTCGTTTAGCGTACAACGAATCCATCACTCTTTTCACTTTATTACACCATAATATCTCCACAAGAAGAATATTTTTTGCATTTGACACGAGATAACAATGCTCTCGCTTTCTTTAGGAATGTGATTCGGGGGGGGGGGGGGGGGTAGTATCTTCTGTAAAAGTAGAGAAATAATGCAGTGGAACGCGAAGGTAAAATTGCGGTTTTCAGGGTGGAATCATGACGTGAAGCCTCCTGCTGTGAAATTTTCAAAGGGGTGCGCGATAAGGGTTAGCTCTCAAAAGGCTATTCTGGTGACTCAGAAAGGTATCAGTCGATTAAAATAAAGCTACGTTGTGGTAAAGCTTACTTTATAGGACTGTCCTTGACTACCTTGACAAAAGCGTCTTAAATTAAACACGTCGACGGGTCGTAAAAGTATTCGGTTTTACTTTACTCTTTTCTTTTACGGTTTGTATGTGCGATAAATGTGAAATATACTGAAAAACCAGGTTTCAAGTACAAAGAATAGAATCCATTTACGTTTAGGATAAAAAGATAAGTACCATCACATGAACACAATATAAAGAGAAATAAAATGGGAATATTAACTTTTTCACATATACGTTAGTAAACATATAAAGCGTCCCCCAGTGGCTAAGTGGTTAAGGCATCAGTATTCCACGCCGAAGGCGCGGGTTCGATTCCCGATAAGACTACGCAGCCTTAAAATCCTAATTACGATCAGAAATCAAAACTTCACCAAGTTGGCGATAACAAATTGGATTCCCCGCCTAACATATAAATAAATGAAAATAAAGTATGGTATAAAACTGATTTATCGAGATCAATCTATTCATCTAAGTCTCATCAATTGGTATACAACTGAAAAAAAAAAACTTTAAATCCAAGTCGGCAATCCTTGGATAAAATTTCTCCATAGGTTAACATTGAAGTCAGCGAATCCAATAGGATTAGTACACAGCAGACTTAACAATTCATAATGTAAGAGTATGTATATTATACATACGCTCATTATACATTGCATAATGAGCGTCCCATATTGCTTTAATTTTAAAAAAAAGGAAATGTGATTTAATAAATTCAGTTACAGTTTGGTATGATATTTTGAATTTGGGAATAATTAATATTACCCTAAATTCGCGAGGTGTTTCATCTAAAGAATCAAAACTTTTGAATTGCGACACAACAATTGGGAGGACGGCACCTCCCAACACACTTGTGTGTGTGTGTGTATGTTTAAGAGAGTTTGGCACTCAAAAATATAAATTTCTTTTATTTACATGCGTATCGCGATGAATTTTCCTTCTCAAATTATGTAGCATACATTTTGCTCTTTAACAGATTTAGGAGAAATTAGAAATGCTAAAATATAATTTTTGTGTTCTTCAAATGCCCTAATTTTGTTTTAACAAATCATAGTTCACCAAATATTGCTCTTTAACAGATATAGGGGAAATCAGAAATGCTTAAATATAGTTTTGGAGTTCTTCAAATGCCCTGATTAAGTTTTAACAAATAATTAATTGTATTTTTCAACATAACACACATAAAATCCCTTACAACTGAGTGTTCACATAAAATACCTTACAACTGTCACATAAAAGTCACATAAAATCCCTTTCGACTGAGTGGTAACATTGTGAGACAAAATTAATTTTTTTTTTATGTAAGGTAAATGGAATAACTGCTAAAAGCCTTTACACTTCAATAACTGATTATTTCTGAACATATTATTAATGAATATGTAAAAAATTTTAATTCGAATATTACATAATCCCGTACAAGATCTGATCTACCTTCTGTAGGAGATCATGAAAAGATAAGATGCGACATATTTGGTGACATGGTTCATGTCATGCCGAATCATTGTTCTACTGTAGTATTAAACCGAAAGAGATGAATTTAAATATATTTCCTATTCATAAATTATCTTTGTAATTTAATCTATTTAGCATAAAGTCTAGCCAAAACAATATTATTGTCTGTCATAACCTAACTTATCACTTGGCTTTAATCGTATATCTCTCTATACAACATTATCATGAGATCATTCTTCTGTTATTGCTTCCATTTAAAATAGTCTACTGAAACGCTTTGACAAATCACTGTTAATACCATTTTAAAATCATTTGCATCACGATTTATGGGTATTTTGACTTCCGATAACATACAAAAGTGAGCTAGATAAAGTTTGGACTCTGATGTATGCGAAGAAATGGGTGGAATGTAAACGATGTAAATATTTTTGCTATGTCTATTGTATAACGAATTACTTTACTACTATCTTTTTGTATAAAACATTCAATTTACCTTTGCAATTATACCTCAGCCATAGGCAAGTAGACGACAAATGGGACTTCATTTATGAGCAGTAGATAATATTTCTGGTTTGACTATCGGGTGTACATACTACAAACTTAAAAAGAATAGTTTATTCCATGCGCTTTAGGGTGTACTTTTTAAACCTGTTATTACGAACAAGGGTTATGGCCAACTGGGAGAGATTTTAATTTCGCTTTTTTTTAGGAGCTATGTTGTTCTGCATTGAATTTATCTTTCCTTTTTGAATGAGCGAAACAGAGGATCAAGTGCAATTTTGCGGTTCGACTTTGCATTGGTTGAATTCAATCACTTTAATAGGGCGTAAATTTTCTTATTATATTTTCTGATTTACTTTACTTCATTTCAATGTATCAAAGAAATGGGCCCTATCTACAATTTGGTGACGTTCCAAACAATAAAACAAGGAAATTATCTTGCACTGTTTCTGAATTGGCACCAAGGAAAAAAGTTGCACCAAATTTACATCGTTAAGCAAAATAGAACATCGTAGAGTGAAAGAGAGGTTCTCCTCTCCCCATCAGTGAAAGCCAATGAGTTCTCGAAGGATAAATTTTTACGGTAAATTTTCAAGAAAAAATCATTTGTTAAATGACTCTTGACAAAAAGATATTATCATTAAACATTATTCCACTAGTAATTTTAATCGATTTACCTGTGATTAGTGTGAGTTTTAAGCTTCAAATTTGATGTCTTTTTCTTCCTGTATAAGGAAGTGCCATTTTTTGCGTCTTATTAAAGAAGTATTTGCTTTGAAAATTCATTTATTTCAGCTGAATTTTTTTTAAATAATCAAATAGGTGCCAATGAAATTGGTGCGCATATTCAATTTATATCATTAAAAACTTGATATTAAGTTTACAACAGTAAATCCTTAACTAACTTATCCAATAAGAGAAATTAATAATTATGAATTTTTTTGTAAATTTCAGTACCAAGTATAAAGAGATTTAAATAAAAATATAAAATTCAAATTAATTTTATATGCACAGTTTAACACACGATTACGCGTTTCGGAAAACATAATTGAAATACATATTAACATTTCTACTTCACAAATTTCCAAACTTTTTTTTTTCTTAACGGAAAACATAGTGGAGTTCTTTATGGATGTTTCGACATGAAATTACTAGAGACTTTACCCATCGAGAAATTTAAGTCCCTATAACATAGTTACGAAAAGTTACTGAGAGGTGAAAATTTCAAGGATTTTAGACTATAGACCACACAGAATACGTCGATGAGGAATGTGTCTAGGCAAGAAGCAAAATAAAAACCAAAAAGCGATGATAAATGATCTTTAAATAGGCTAAGGTGATACTAATCTTGAAGTGCCCCAAACGTGAAACGAGTTCATTGCTGGGTTTTCTTAATTATAGTGAGAAAGTTGGACTCCTAAGTGTGTGTGGAAGCCAGAGCAAGGAAACCATCTAGGCCAATTTTCACACCATTCAGCTTCTGCCAAAGATTACGGAAAAATTAATTTTCTTCTCCGCCTATGATAAATCGGTGTTCAAACGGGGTACAAATTGCTCAAGAGGAATAAAATTGCGAGCGGGCTCTTGTGCAATATATGTGGTTACAGATTAAAACATTGCCACATGATACCCGTGTTAAACAGGAGCTCATCTTTCATTGTAGTTTTCGTAGGCTATCGAGGCAGTTCGTTAACCTAGGTCATTTTCTAAAAGTATTTGATAGTAGAGCACCAATGATATTTGTTGGAGGGGCTAGGTGACTATATTTTTAGGCGGTATGGGCTGTTATGCATATCTCAGAAGCCTTTTAGGGGACTCGAAGACTCAAAAATTCTCAGTGCGTATTTTTATTATATTGACTTAATTCATACTATACAGATTTAGGAATCGAATAAAACAAACCACATAAGCATGAGAAGACACATTATGAGATTCAACATTTTTATGTTGTACTGTCTATGCTTATCCTGCTGTTCCCATCTGTACTTTAACCCTCCATTTGCGGGCGATTTTCATATTTTTGCTGCGTAAAATCACGGACGAAATATATATCATGCATAAAGTGAATAATATTAATTAAAACGATAAGAGTAATCATTAGTTACTGCGCTAAGGAACACATAAAAAAAGTCACCATATAAGTAATATAAATACTGATTATAAAAGAATCCGTATAAAATGCCAACGGAACTGCACGGAAAGCAAGTGTTGATAGTATATCTATAAAATATCAGAACATGAAGACCTTGTAGCTAATGACCGGGGGGAGTTGTGACCCCCTCTCCGGTTAAAACATGTTTTTAAGCCTAGGCAACACTCCCGGAGGTCACTACAATTCCATAAACCGTATTTTTGAAGTTGAGATAAACCATTTCCTCGAAGCAATATTAATTGGAATGATTCGCATATCTCAGCAGCGATATTTTCTAGAAGCATAGATGGTAAAATAGCGTCTCCTGGTATTCGAAAGCACTGTAAAATTTTTCGAGTGGAAAATGACGTTTCCCGCTGTTCCGATACTCTAAAAAATTCAATGCAACGCGATAATAACGTTGACCGCCGAATTTAACAGAATAAGTAGGTGATTTCAAAGTCTATCGCGGCTGGAGAGTTTCCTACTATCTCGGAACTGAATTTTTCCTTTTTGTCATCTTCAAAAGCATAAATCTAACATTAGTTTCAAGGTATATCTTGTAAATTTTGTACCGATTTCGATTCTGTTATTTTCATTTGTGTTCGGGATTTTAGTTTAGAAAATCTAAAAATTTCCCTTTAGCAAAGATGTATATTGCCATGCACAGTGGTTAAAAATTTTACAAATATATATTTTTTTTTATGTCCTTAATTTATATTATTTTGAAACTTTCCCTATGCAGATAAGTGAAAATACTCTTCAATTTTTTTAAGCATTTTCTGAGCAAAAATATAATATGAAAAAAAAATAGAGGAATCGTTTTAGCAAATATATCGAATTATTTTTTTTTTTATTATTTCCAATGGCAAAATGTAATAAGCAAAAACAACAAGAAAACAAACAAGATAAAAAGTTAAACGAAGAAGGAAACAGGACGTTAAATTAATTGTTCAATACTCTTGCCTCCCAATATCGGATATAGAGATGTCCAGCCGATAGTGCCTCACAAATCTGTTGATGGGAAATGTCCGTAACTCGTGGTTTATTCCAAACAGTGCAGAAAGGGCTCAAATGTTTAGCTAAGCTGTCATGACTAGTTAAAAATATATCGAAAACTAAATGTGCTTACACTATTATTTTTAAAACAAAATTTCAAATATTTCAGATAATTTTCATATCGAACCCCGGTAGGAAAAGTAACACGACTCAAAAATGCAGCATTTGAGAAAAATCAACTTAAAGAATACTATAAAGATTAAACTAGTTTACAATAACTGATATAAGTGCCCTCAGGTGGACAAATTGCGAGATAGAGGCACTTCATACATATTTTTTAATGTCATAACCTCAAAATTACCATTTTTTGACTTGCGTCACTTTTCTTGCCGAGTGCGATATGTTATACGAAGATGATTATATGAAGTTACCTTTTCGAAAAAAATTCAACGCGACATAACATGAAGGCCTTATATGAATAGTGGTCCAACTCCATTTAAAAAAAAAATGGAGTTAGCCTCACTTTCATGTTCATACAAGTCATTTATATCTTATTTTTAAACTGGTACAACTCCAGTTTATTTCTGCTGCCAACAGACGGCATTACAAATCCGACTTCAGCAGTCATTCCTCAGCACTCATTAGACTTTAAGGCTCTGTATCTGAAAATCAACAAGAATAGAGTTGGACCACTAATCAAATAAGGCCTTCACATGAAGGTAAATAAGAGAAATATTTAATTTTGTTCTCCACATCTCCTTAAAACTGCAAACTCATACTCACATTTGGGATAATTGGAAATGGCACAAGGAAATAAATACTGGATGAAATAATTTTTTAATTAAAATTCATTTAACATAATTCAGTTATAAACAATCTACCATAGGAATTCAATTATTCCTATTTGTTTTGTTTGTTTGAGAGACTAAATAATTTAGCGTATATCCATCAAACACTTCATTTGAACCTTTTTTCTTCAGTTATACCTCTTTTAAATTTAAGAGATGTGTAAAAAGTCCCAGTTATGAAAAAATAAATTACGCATATAACTATATATATCGACAAACTTGAAAATTCCCTGCAAGGCATGCCCAACAGATAAAAACGACAAAAAAAATTCTGTTCAAACATTTCTATATTTAGTACGTTTTGGCTTAATATTTTATAAATCTTTACTGCCTTAAATCAAGTGTGTAATATGAATACTGGGTATAGAACAGCAATGCATATGAGAAAAAAAGTTAACACTGGCTAAAGTAAAGCAGGTAAAGTTGTAAGACCGAGGATTTTTGAAAAAGCCTATGACATTATTGAATATTATTTCTTCCAAACAAATTTAGCCCTAAAGTAAAAAGCAATCTCTGTGAGTAAACATCATTTTGGCATCACCGTTGATACAGCTTTTGAATCATACAGTATAAATATGACTTATTTACCTTAGATTAAAAAAAGTCTCATAAACGGCTTCCCCTTGGGCGAATCAACCTACTTCAGCCAATTACGTATCTACAAACAAAATAACAGCCCATTCATAGCAAAACTGTTTTAGTATCTTTTTCTTTTAGCCATAATGCTACAGCCTTAGTGTTTTTACTTTTTTGACAATCTCGAAGAATTGAGAGAGGGCACCTCAATATAAAATACAAAGTTATTTATTGTTTACTAGGCCAAAACATTGTTAGGCATAATTTTCCAATTTTCTAAAATTCTAAAAAACATATCTGATGACACACATATGTTGAACAATTCTTATCTGTAGCGCTCCAGAAACAATGTAAAAATCATTTTAACGCTCGAGTTCCTGTAATTCCTGGAACAGGGTTTCATAATTATACGGCAAAAATTCGTTTGTTTCAGATGAATCATTTTCTTCTTCTTATGAAATTGTAGTGTATTAGAATATGCCTTCATGGAAGAGGACAGCATTGATATTTGTGTTTGCTTGTACAAAGTTTATGCTCAAGACAATTATTAGTACCTTTTATTAAAAGAATTTGATAATAAGGCCCAAACACCTAACACGAAGAACAGATACTAATAATTTAATATCATGAACTGGAAAATTGGATACATATCTCTAATTTATATAAGGATATACTATAAGGGGGATATAAGGGTAATCTGAGGAAACATATAAAATCACTCCAGTTGCGAGTTAATAACTAAGGTACCAAATTTTAAAAAAACAACAAATAAAATCATAGTTTTAAGGTCATGATAATGATCACGCCTGAAACAAACTTTCTTTTCAGTGTTCACCATGATTATTAGAAGAAAAATTGATTAAAGTTTCGACGGTATAGGGATGTAAAATAAATTACTTTTAATTTACGAATTAAATTTATAATTACTTAAATTTTCTAAAGAATTTTCTTAAAATTAAAACATTGTTATCAAAACTAATTGCAGTTAATTATTTAATTTTATTTTTCTATTTTTTTAAGTTAACTTTTATTATGTGTAGTTTGACTTTCGTTTGTTATATATTTTTCAGAAAAGCAGTTGAATTTGTAAATGTTTAACTAAAAAAAAAAAATGCACTTGATATGTCTATGAAAATTCATAAACAATTTAATATATATATATATATATCTTCGTCTGTTTCCTATGGATTGCACGGTGTCTAAGTATGTTAATTACTCAGATCATACTTATTAGAAACAATCCATTGGTTTTTAGACAGTATCGGCACCGCTGATGAAAAGATGCTGTCAAAAACCTATTTTTCACTTATCTTTTCATGTTTATAGTTCCGGGCTCTTGTGGTTCTGAGCATATACTGGTTTTTCACTTTCAACTGTGTCTTATATATATATATATATATATATATATATATATATATATATATATATATATTGTAAGTATAATTTAGCTGCAAAATATTCGTAAATAAGCAAATGACTTACTTATAATAATAGTATATGACTTATTTATAACTGATATATATAACTGAGATTTCTTACTAAATTAAAATTGCATCTCAACACAGAGTTCTCTTATTTCATAAGCAAATAAGGAGGAAATTGAGGTGTAAAAATACAGCATAATCGTAAATTATTGTAAACAGTTAAATCATGATGAGAGTCAGAATTCTTATAAATCATTAAATCTGATCAAAATTTGAAGCATTTCAATAAACAAGCTGCTCTCATGCTTTAACTCTTTGAATTTTTTAAACAACTAAATCCTCTTTTGGTATAATCAGTCTTGATTTAATACCAAAGCGTTTCAACTGTTTTTATTTATTTATTTATTTTTTGAAGATGCAATTGTTATATTTTATTCCACATCTTCGTAATCGTAAATTATTGTAAACAGTTGTACTATAATGAAATTCAGAATAATTATATACTATTTAATGTCATAAAATTTTGAAACATTTCAAAAAGAAGTCATGTTTTAGCTCTATTATCATGTTTTAGCTCTAAAAACTTTTTGAATATCGAATTTTTTTTGGGGCAGAATTAGTCTTGATTTGATACCAAAACCCTTTAATTGTTTCAGTTTTTTTTTTTGGAAGATACATTTGTTGTATTTCCTGCCCCTTTTTCATAATCGTAAATTAACGTAAACAGTTGTATCACAATGAGGCTTATATACTTTTAAATGTCCTAAAAGTTCGAAATATTTCAATAAACAAGCAGTTATTATGCTTTAACTCTTAATTTTTTTTTTGAATAACTAAATCCTTTTTTTGGTAGAATCAGTCTTGATTTGATACTAAAATGTTTTAAATGTCTTTTTGTTTATTTATTTAGTTATTTTATTTATTTATTTATTTAAGAGGCAGTTGTTATATTTTCTTCCACGTCTTCGTAATCGTAAATTATTGTAAACAGTTGTATTATAATGAAGCTTATATACTTTTAAGTGTCCTAACAGTTCGAAACATTTCAATAAACAAGCAGTTATCACGCTTTAACTGTTAATTTTTTTATAATAACGAAATCCTTTTTTTGGTAGAATCAGTCTTGATTTGATACCAAAAACCCTCAACTGTTTTTATTCTTTTTTTGAAGATACAATTGTTATATTGCCTTCCACATCTCTGTGTGTTCTTTTTAACACCTACAGCTTATGTTACATTAGGAAACGCTTTATGAGGGGTTGAGGAATGACAGAAGACAAAAGTTAACTGTTAACGAGCCCATCCCTCTTGCATCTCACCAAACCTGTCTGCCTCTCCCCCTCCCCTGCTTAGCAACGACCCCCTCCCCCCCTCCCTAAACTGACTTCATTCATAAAACAGAAATTTCAAGCGCGCAACGGTGAAAGACTAATTGGAGGCGGATCAAGGAAGCCACGACGCTGCCAAACAAATAAAACCAAAAAAATGAATTAAAAAACAAATAAAAGAATTAAAAACCCCCAACAACATAAAAAAGCACTAAAACTGCAACACCTTGAGGAAAGAGGTCATAGAACACGTTCGGAAGGGGGGAAAACGAGGGAGGGGGGGAGGGTTAGGATTAAAAATTCAACAAGGGAGGAAAAGAAACAGCTAGGGATGCACCATGGATGCAGCCACGATTTCAGTGTAGCTTTGTAATTAGTTCCTCAGCCGTCGCTTAAGGCTCGCTCGGGAAAAAAGAATCTCACTCGTGACCACACGCGCACAGTGGATGGAATAATGTTTTTATTTATTCTACAGTTCTTGCCGCAGTGATTACACCGCCATAGTTCTTGAAAGAGAGGAGATTATCGCGGGTTTCGGAACTGCGAATCAATATCAATTAACAAAACCCGGATGAATTACAGTTATGAGTCTTGTTTATATCATTGTTTTTTCGGGGAATTAGTCTAAGATGCTAAAGCCGTTCTGAAGGCATATCAAGCTGTTGTCTGCCGAGAAGGTTTTTTGAAAGGATAATTCAAGTATCGTGAGCACAGAAAATCCCCGAAGAATCGATACCAATTGATGAGACTTAGATGAATAGATTGATCTCGATAAATCAGTTTTATACCATACTTCATTTTTATTTATTTATATGTTAGGCGGGGAATCCAATTTGTTATCGCCAACTTGGTGAAGTTTTGATTTCTGATCGTAATTGGGATTTTAAGGCTGCTGTGTACTAACCCGATTGGATTCTCCCACCTCGATGTTAACTTGTTGAGAAAATTTGTCCAAGGATTGCCGACATGGATTTAAAGATTTTTTCTTAAAAATTGTACCCGGTAATAGAGAAAGAAATTTTACACCTTAGATCATTTTTTTAAAAATGCAAATAACATTTTTAAATTTAAATTATTTGGGGAAATATCTGGTATAGTGCGTTTTAAACGCTCATAAATTCGTTTGGTGGACGAAATTTATAAAATGAATCCTGTTGCAAGATACAGAAAAGTTCAGGATATCTGAAAATACCATTTTTATTTGATTATCAGCATTCACGTAGCAGTAAATAGTAGGCGCATTTTCTCTGTAGGTTAACATTGAGGTGAGCGATTCCAATAGGGTTAGTACATAGCCTTAAGCATAATAAGTTTGTTTTTTTCACAGTATCTATAGAATAAGCATTAGAATCAATTTGTAAAAAGCCTTGATTCAGGGCATGCAGAATTTTTAAAACCAGAGAATCATTTGTATGGGGAAAATACCCTGACAGTACTCCTACCCCCTAATATCAGCTGTTATTCATGCATTAATTATTTCTAGAATTACCAGCAGTTAAGATATATTTATGCCTATCAATATTAAAAACAGTTATTTGGAGTATCTAGTGTTAATTTCTGATATAAAAATTAAACAGCATTTTTCTTGAAAAAAATACATAAAATCAGGGTATTAGTTTGGAATCTCATATAAAACTTTTTTATAATAACATGGTATTTCAATTAAAAACTAATTACACACAGTCGATCATTGATTTTTTTCTGTTTAATTACCTCGGATGTCATTATTTGCATATTCACCATCAATAACCGAGTGGGACTTTTAATTAATTTATTTTTTTTAATCACTGATATATTTATAATAATACGCTACTGATGTGTTTTATAAAGTTGATATGTTTATACATAACTATATTAAACTGCGCTTTGTAAACAGAATAATTTTATTGCTGTTTAGTTACCATATATGAATTGTATCACATAGTTTGCTGAATCATAGGTAAACTCATTTTGGGTGCGTATGTCGCCTGAATCAGTATATTGTATTTTTAAAAGAGAACTGATATCAGTTGAAGAGACTTAGATGAGCAGATGAATATTGATAAATTTGTTTTACTAGTTTGTACCCGTCAAAACATGACTGCTAGATAGTAAATAAATGTACTAATACACAAATTATACTCAACACATTATTGCCAAATGTTAAAAATCATAATAATGCGCAGAAACAAATAAATGTGTTTAATCGACCTCGTACTTAGTCAGTATCTAAAGCCAGATTTTAAAATGTCACTGAGCATGCGCAGAAACAATTTTTTTATTGTAAATTATTGCTAATTAAACGGCGTAAACTGAACAATTTCCACCAGGTTTAATCTTATATTTCACAATCAAAATTTTCATAAAAAATAAAAATGGCAGAGAGAGAGATCTAGAGAGACTCCTCGGAATAAACGTATTTATCATTAAAACATGTCACTGAGCATGCGCAGAAACAGTGAGTTTCTAAAGCCAGATTTATACATGCCACTAAGCATGCGCAGAAATCAACTTTTAATTGTAAATTATCGCTAATTAATAGAAATTGCGGTTACAAAACCAAATTTGACAAATCTACAGATTACAATCTTTCATTTAAGACCAAAATGGAGTAAACTGATGCAGTAGTTTTCTGTCACGGATTGCCCAACAAGTCGGCTTAGCAACTTAAATATATAGATATACCGCCAAGCTGGAGTAGTTTAGATTTCTGGTTGTAATTGGGAATTTCAGTATAGGAAGTTCGTTTCTATCACGGTATGCAATACTTTACACGTTAGAATCAATTAGTAAAATCTTTTTGAATAAAACTGATAAAACAATTCATTTTACACTGTTTTAATTTATTGTTACTGTGTGCGTTTAATATGTTAAAATGTATTAGAACTTATGTCTAGGATAGCCTGGAAAATATACAAATTTTTTTTCCCTTTATCAAAGGTATTGTCCTCCATAAATCTGTGAGCATATTTACATATGTTTGTTATAACATTTTCCCGCACTATCAGGAAATTTCTAGTTTAATATTTTACATATTTATTCTAAGGTTATATTCAGCGTACAATTGGTTTCAATTTTTTAAAATTATTATTATTGCAAACACTCAGCAAGTTATGTGCAATTTTAGCCTCCGTGGATCAAAAAAACGGCCATACAATGCTTCCAATTTTAAACGACTTTTTTTAAAATGGAAGTTTCGTTTATTTGAAATAAATATTACTGATAATTTTAAATTTAAGAGATTATTTTACTTTAGACAGCCCTCTAAAGATAGCTTTGTAAATTTTTATGAACTTCAGTAATAGATAGTCAAATGATGAAAAAATAAATATATATATATAATTTTTTTTTATGTCGGGAATATTCTTTCCGTTAAAGTGGAGATAGAATATCAGTTTTTAGATAGTACTGAGTCAGTTTGGTATTTTGAGAGCTACGGTTGTTGTTAATTAATTGTATTGGAGGATAGACCCCTAACACTAGCTAAACTGTGGCTCCTATTTCACTAACTACCATCAGGGGAAATGTTTTTGAAATCACACCTGCCACTCATCTTGAATCCTAATGACTTCGAAGTTTAAAAAAAATGAATCATTCATACAGATGTGTCTCAAAAAAGGCTTCCAAGACTTCAAACAATATAGGGGCGAATTACCAGCATTGAAGGATCCGAAAGAATGGTCAACACAGATCGTATAAAAAGAATATAGTATTTATTTTTTTCATTTTAGTCGAAACTTGTTTAAGTCACCTTAGAATAACCAAATTTTTGGATTTTCAGTGATTTCCGGGTTTCTCTGTCAGCTCGGATAATAAATCAGCTCGGATAATCGGAAAATCTGATGCATCATGATTTACATAACTATGTATCGATCCCAGTCTGCCGAAGGAAATTAAATCCGAAGGAATTAAATTTGACCCCTGTTTTTCTGGGTATCATTATCACCGATTACTGCATGGTTAAAGATGCTACGGTTCAGATTCAGAGCTAAAACTTCGAAGAAAATTCCCTGGAACTAGTAGGAAATAATTAGAAGAGTATGATTGATATCGTTTATTAATCAACTAGTTCTCATATTCACCAATCATATCAGTCTGACGTCGTAATTACGTCTTCAAACGAATTTCAAACGTCGTGAGGTTAAAATAGTAAATTTGAAAAAAGGGGTAGCATAATTCGAATATTTCGGGAGTAATTTCGATTAAGTTTAGATTCTGAGAGCCTTCTAGGAAACAATTGCACTCGATAGAGAAACTCACGTTTTGAGTGTTTATTGTTGCCGTATTCGAAGAATACTGAATAGCGAAACTAGTGTAGTGAATTCGACAATTATAATCAAAGGATGTTTTTCTTGTGGTGAAACAACGTGTTTAAGTCTCGTTGAGGAAGAATAGTTAATATCAATTACGAAAGAATAAATCATCCTTTTGGGTCAACTAAGAATTAGATAACTCTCTCGTGAATGTGCATCATTTATTATACAAAAATTAACTGTCCCGTGGAGTGAATTTGTGAATTAGAAATAATTTACTATGAATACAATGAGCCATATTTTTCTCATGCGTTATTTACAGAAAATTTTAATGAAAATCCACAAAGTCTATTCTATAGAATAGTAATAATAATAAGATAATGAACAGAATACTGATAAATTAAGGATTAGTTAATGATAGTGATGAGCACAATTATGATGAAGATAATGGAGATAATATTAAATGATATTTATTATAATAGTTATGATAGAGTAAAATGATGATACAATTGATGACAAATAATGATGATCTACAAATTCTATTCTATAGAATAACATTAATGATAAGATAATGAATATAATAATGATAAAGTAAGTATTTTAATAATGATAGTGGTGAGCACAATTATGATGAATACAATGGAGATAATAAGGATTAAATGATATTTATTATAATAGTTATGATAGTGTAAAAGGGTGATAGTAAAATCTTTTATTGTGATTATAATAAAGTCATTGCATTAAAAATGATGATAATCTGATACAGATGATGATTAAAATGATAATAATTATTGATAATTATCCTGATAATATTATAATGGTGGTATTATAATTATTATGATGAGAGTAATAATTGTGGAAATCGTGATAATGAATAATGATAATAGAGATAATCATACTGATGAAAATGATGATAATGATGAATTCGGGAGATAATCACTGATTGTCGGTGGACTAAGGAACTTTCTAGACTTCAAGCAATAAATCTCAAATAAGGTCACATTTACGGATGTTACTACGTTAAATGCCGCGATTTTGATGGTAGTGGATGTAAATACCCTGTATATTTCCTTTCTCCATTCATAAAGTTTTCGAACTCAAGTTTTTTCTGCTAATATGATAGATGGGGCAAAACAATTTGATCTTGTCAACATGTAGACGTAACATACACATTTATTTTACTCGCTTAAATATGGAAGAAAAGACGGATTTCAAAATTCTTACGAAACAAAAACCTTTTTACAGTAAGATCAATGTAACGTATCCTAGCATATGAAAATAGACTTCATTCTGTGAATTCTTGAGGCTGGCAAAAAAAAAAAGTCATGCATTATTTCTATATCATTTTCTGACAACTCGTAATAACTCAAAGCCCCGAAAATATTTTCTCTGGAAGAACGTCGACAGATCTGTAAAGGTCACTAGTTCTGGGCCGCAAATTCCAAATAAGTTTTTCACCAGTAAGCTGCTTTCATTGTCATTTAAACAATGGCGTCACTTCTCGGTTTCCTCGCATTGCGTCAATAGAAACTTGCCGTACCAGATCCCAGTACTTCACACGCGGTTCAAAATGGAAAGTGCGGATCTTTGTTTCAATAAATCCAAGAGTCACTCTGGCTTTTGTCTTAAAGGAAGAAGGCTGATGAAATTAGAATTGGATATAAGGTCATGCATTGTCTCCCGCGTTTACTTTTAACTCTGTAACAGTAAAAATACTTTGAATAGAATCCCGGCGGATTTCAATAGAGAATATTGCCTTGTAAAGTTTATTGAGTTATAATGTTATAGTTAACTTATATTTGTCATTTTAAACAAAGAGTTAGTGCATAAATAACTGGAGAGAGTAATTGCTATTACATTGGCCATTGAAACAAATCCGCACGTAATACACGTTTTTCTGGCTATCCGAAATTGGAACACTTCTATCTTGGATAAACTTTTCTTTAGCAGTATTGAAAAGGTAAAGTAAAGCTGATAAATTACTAATCTGAATGTGAACATTTTTTTAGCTTTGTCCGTGAGGGAGGTGGTTAACTTCTATTTGCCAAAGTTATTGCATATAGCTAAATCAGTGCTCTACATAGATATATACAAACAGCTTGGATGCTCTGGTTGCGGAATTAACCCCAAAATCTCTCCTCTCCTATGTTCTTGATTTTACTGATGATGGGTTGTTGATCTGTGTCATCGGAGGTTGTACAGATGAGGGAGGGGAGATTTCTATCCGGAAATTACTGTCGTCTGTTTACACCAAGGAACGTGGTATGATTAAACTTCGTTGTTTGATTAGTATGTATTCCAAAACCAATTTAGGCGTTGACGTTGAAAAGAAGATAAGTGCCAAAATTTCTGAAGAGTATTTTTTCACTGATACAAGGATTTGATCCAAGGCTAATGGCGTTGTAAAGAAGGTAAGTGCCTAGTTCAGAACTAAACCAAACTAGTTAGGGACTTACCCTTTTTTAACGACATTAGCCTTGGAACAAATCCTTGTGTCAGTGAAAACATACTTTTCGGAAATTTTGGCACTTACCCTCATTTCAACGTCAACGCCTCAGTTAACCAACCAACAGGGCTTGTACAACGTTTCAACCACAGGGAGGAATTTAGAACTATTGCAAACAGTGACCTATTCTTCGTTTGACAATTTATTTACGCTAAGGTATATTGATCTTGAATCTAAGAGCTAGTTGTATAAAGGGTAATTACAGTGTAAATTTTCCTCATTTTTCCCTCTCCCCCATAAAAAAATATTAGGAACGAATATCATTTTTCTCCATGCAGGAAAAATCATAAAAAAAGTCGTTATTTTTACCCCTCGCAAACAACAGGGTCCATAACATATTCATATTTTCCGCAGCAAAATAAACATCTTTGAAACATATTTCCGCTTTTCAATTTTTCTTCCGTAAAAGCGATAACTTTCTTCGAATTTCTCTCGAATAGCAAAAACATCTACGAATCTACACCTTTCGTATAAACGTTATGGCTTGAAGCAAACAAAAATTTGAAAACTAGAAGATATTTGTGCCTTGGGGGTTGTTATAACTACAGAGGACAGTGACCTATTCTTAGTTTTTTTTTTTTCATACTAGAATATATTGATTATAAATGCCCATCAGAACTTAGCAATCGGTAGAAAAACTGACGTAGTGTATATTTTCAACCCCCTTCAGACACATTTCTGCCACGTGCGAAAATCTTTTTTATCAAAACAAGGTAAACCCCTTCTAAAAAGGCTGGTTACAAAACTGAATCTTCAAAGTTTTTGAATATTTACCTTCGTGGCAAACAAAATAACGTTTCAGTTAGCAAAAACAACTACCTATGTAGATTTTTCTTATAAACGTTACAGTGAAGTGTAAACTTTTTTTAGTTAAGCAACAGTTTGTATTGAGTAAAGCAGCCAGATTTTTAACTGCTGCTTGTGTGTAACCAGGTAATGAAAACGCAGGTTTCATCGGAGACCATTTTCTGTGGAATCACTGCCGATAAATATGTCTGTAAAATAAAAGAGTGCAACAAAGCTATTCGTTCATC